>CM060697.1:62816149-63416149 GCA_030686995.1 Artemisia argyi
TCAAGGTTGGATGGGAATTGGTTGTAGTAACAGGACTGCAAATGCACAAAGTGTTGTAACAAGCATCCAACTTCGTAATGTAAGCTTAATAGGTACACTTCTTCACCTTGATACATGGTCATTACAGAATATTGTTACTTTGGATCTTGGATGGAATGCACTCTTTGGCAACATTCCATCCAACCTAGTGAACATGTCTCAACTCCGATATGTAGACCTTTCCCATAATAACTTTTCAGGAGTAATTCCACCAGAGATCGGAATGCTAAAATATATGGGTGAGCTTTATCTGCACTATAACGGTCTTGAGGGTCATATCCCAGATAGTATAGGAAACTTTACAAACTTAACTTCTCTTTGGTTGAATAGTAACGGTCTTACTGGTCACATCCCAGTTAGCATAGGTAACCTAGTAAAGTTATCTATGCTTTACTTATATCGTAATTTCCTTACCGGACCCATCCCTCCAGAAATCGGGGCACTAAATTTAGTTTATATATGTGACCTTTCCCAAAATCTTCTCACTGGAGTCATTCCTTCCACAATAGGCAACATGACCACTCTTTATTACCTCTATCTGTATGATAATAAACTTTCGGGGTCCATTCCGCCCGAAATATCTGGCGCTTGGGGTCTCACAGATTTTCAAATTAACAAGAATCTTATTAATGGTACCATTCCAATTTCCTTCAGAAACTCCACATGGCTAAAAAGGTTCAATATAGGTGATAATCTTATATCTGGCTCCATTCCAGATTATTTTATAAATTTCACCGTGCTTGAAGTGTTGGACTTGAGTTTCAACCAATTCAGCGGCCTAATACCACCAGAGTTAGGGAAGAGAACAGCCTTAGTTACATTTTCAGTGCTAAATAATAGTCTCAGCGGTTCCATTCCACAAGATATGAATTGGACTAGGATGGAATTCTTTCAAGTAAGTTCCAACATGTTCTCAGGTCCTCTGCCACACGATATTTGTGCCTCCAGACTTCTTTGGTATTTTGGCGCGAGTAGCAATTCCTTCTCAGGCCCTGTACCAAAGAGCCTAAAAAACTGTAGCAGTTTAATAAGACTCAGGCTTGATAGCAACCAACTGACTGGAAACATCTCCAATGATTTTGGGATATATCCTGAGTTGAATTATATCAATCTGAGCGACAATAAACTGTATGGTGAGGTGTCGAGCAACTGGGGATTGTGTCCTAATTTAGCTAGCTTAGAGATATCAAACAACAATTTATCAGGAAAGATAGCGACAGAGATAGGAGGAGCAAAAAAATTAACTAGGCTTTATCTCACATCAAATCACTTGGTTGGTGAAATCCCCAAGAGCTTTGGAAGGTTGGACTCATTAACATATTTGCACTTGGACGACAATAAGCTTTCAGGTACAATTCCTTCCGAATTAGGAAATTTGCACAATCTGGAAGAAGTTAACTTGGCAAAAAATTCTCTTACTGGTCCAATCAATGGCAAGTTAGGAGAATGCTTAAAGTTAAGGATTTTAAATCTAAGCAGTAACCAATTAAAGGATGTTATTCCCGTACAAATAACCAAGTTAGAAAAGTTAGAAACTCTTGACCTTAGTGAAAATAGTCTGGTTGGGCAGCTATCACCTCAGTTTGGGGACCTCAAGGTTCTACAAACGTTGAACCTCTCTCACAATAACCTCACAGGATCATTTCCTTCAACTTTCACTAAAATGATAAGTTTAACCACGGTTGATGTCTCTTACAATCAGCTAGAAGGGCCTATTCCGAAAATGCGGGCGTGTGAAGAAGCTCCAATGGAGGCATTTCGAAATAACAAGCATTTATGTGGAAATAACACAGGTTTGGAATGTCCCATCCAACTAAGAAATCAAGCACATGTAAAGAAGTTTCCAATGGTGATTATAATCATACTGCCTATAGTGGGAGTCATGTTGTTCGTGGTTATTATTCTTTGCACATTCCGTTATCTCCATAAAAGAAATCTAAATGAAACCAATAGGCCACAAGAGAGACAGAGGGAAACCCTTTTTAGCATCTGGAGCTATGATGGGAATATGGTCTATGAGAGTATTATTGAAGCCCTAGAAGACTTTGATTCCAAGCATATCGTTGGGGTTGGGGGATACGGAACGGTGTATAAAGCACAACTATTACAGGAGGATTTTGCAGTAAAAAAAATCCATCCCCCAGAAGATGGCGAGATGCAAAATCTGAAGAGTTTTGAGAACGAGATCCATGCATTGACAGAAATACGTCATCAGAATATTGTAAAGCTCTATGGGTTTTGTTCTCATTAACGACACTCGTTTTTGGTATACGAGTTCTTGGCAGGAGGAAGCTTAAGGAATGTCCTGAATGACATGGAACAGGCAATTGTGTTTGATTGGAAAAAGAGGGTGATTGCGGTTAAAGGCATTGCAAAAGCCTTATCCTATATGCACCACGATTGCTCACAACCAATAATCCACAGGGATTTGTCAAGCGGCAATCTTCTATTTGATTCAGATTGGGTTGTCCATGTATCAGATTTTGGCACGGCCAGGCTATTAAAACCAGACTCTTCCAACTGGACTTCATTTGCTGGAACGTTTGGTTATGTTGCTCCAGGTACTTGAATAAGCATGAGTGACTATGTATAACTTAAATTTGCAAGAATATTAGCTACTGACCTTTTATTCTTCTTTTTTTAATTTGCAGAACTCGCATACACAATGGAAGTGACTGAAAAGTGCGATGTTTACAGCTTCGGGGTACTCACACTAGAAATTATAATGGGAAAACATCCAGGAGAGTTCTTAACTTCCTCGCATGACATGAACTTTGAATCTCTGACTGAAATTGTGGACAATCGCTTGCCTCCACCGGTGCAACAAATTGCAAAACAAGTGAAATTACTGGGCGAGATTGCATTTTCTTGCCTGGGACAGAGCCCGCACTCTAGGCCATCAATGAGAGAAGTCACTCTAAGTTTGTGTAAATAGGGGCGTGTACTGCAAAAATGTTGTAAACATTCGAGAGGAATGCTTACTTGAGATCTTTACTACCTAGCTACTTAAATATCAGATTGTGATAGTTTCATTTTCCTATATAATTTAAGTTGTTGTACTATTTTCTTTGTAATCTATTTCTTAGTATACAGAATTCCTATATATGCTCAAGTTATTGAAAAAACACATTTAACTTGATATCACAACAAAGTTCCGGGCCCATTATCTAGACAACAAAATAACTAGACTTTTTATAATGAATTGTAAAATGTGATTATGAAAAGTTAACACCCAAATACAAGCAATTGACATATTAGTCATGCGCATTTTCAACCATTATGAATTCATGTTCATTTCACTCATCTTGGGTTATGTTTGATCTTTAACAGGTCAAATGGCTAACATAAATAAGAGTAGCTAAACAGGAGGAGGTCCAAAGTCGCTCAAATTTGACTTTCGCTTGTCTAATTTAAAGCAAAATTATAGACTACCGATTATAACTAAGAAATACAAACCAGAGCATCTAACAAATCAAATTGATGATGCCAGATCATCTCTTTGATGCAGAATCCAAATTTCTATTAGCAACAAAACTCATAAATGCAGATATTCAACTTCCTTACAATATGCATCACCAACCACTAACAATATAATGATATTAACCAGATTTTGCACATATGACATATCTATAAGCACAAATCATCTGGGATTCAAGTCAAGTATGCTTATTAATATTATAAATAATTTGGGATAATTATTTTAAAATGTATCTAATTTGACACTTTTTAGAGTGTTGTGTAGCCAACTTTTAATTTGCTATTGTAAACCGAAACTTTTGAATTTCGACCTTTTTATGTATTTTGTTCATGTGCAATGACCATTTTACCCTCCGCTGTTAATAGGCTGGTTAAAAATGTATGGGTAATATGGTCACAAGAAACAGACAAAATGTCGAAACTCAAAAGTTTAGGTATACAATAGCAAAAAAAAGGGTAAATTGCAAAAATGGTCCTTCACGTTCCACAAAATTGCAAAAACGGGACCGAGACAAAAAGTAGCGCAAAAAAGCCACTCACGTTCCACATTTTCGCAAAATCGCCACTGAGAGCGCTTTTCCGTTAATTTTCCCGTTAAGTGCCATGTCATCGAGGGCATTATCGTCATTTCATTGCTACTGTTGATCAAAATTTTCCCCAAGCTGACATCATTATGCCAATTCAGCCATGAAAGCATTAAAGTCATATGTAAAAGACTTGGATTCAAAGGCAATCCCGATCTTTCTTGCTCAAGTTTCTGAGACCAAAGAAACTGGATTGACGTCCGGTGAATAGCCAATAACAATCAAGCTCACTGTTTGAGCTTTCAAAAACAAACCACTGATATGGTCAACAACACAAACAAGCAGAAACAAAAGCTGATTAAAGTACGGAAAAGAAAAGCAAAAGAGCTGCTAAAAGGTAAACTCAACCAGAAAATCTAATGGCAGCCCCGAATATATAAACCCCAATGAACGATGAATTCCAAAAACTCAAAAGCCTATACTAAAACTAAGAGTATGTTAAGAACCAGGTCATGAATAAGCCACCCAAATGAACTAATCTAGACTGAGTTAAGCTCACTTAATAAACAGCAAAGCACAAAAAGCTAAGGAGCATTGAGCAACTGAAATTGTCATAAAAACAGTCAAAGGGGATTTCAGGTGCAAATTAAGCTAAAACCACTAAGAATTTACATCTAAGAACTGAGAATCATGAACTTCAGCTACCAAAGAACATGCAAGAGCAAGTTGAGCAAAAAGAAACTTTAATGAAGCTATTAAGGGAGCTGATGAGGGAGGTGTTTTGATCAGTTCAGCAGCAGGCAGTGGTGCCCAAAATAGTCAACAAGGCTACTTTAGGGGTCTAATAAGCTGACTAGAAAAAAATCACAAAAATAAATTAAAAATTTATACATGTAAACAAGCGATCAAAGAAGCTATAAACCAAATTCTAGGCCTAACGAGTCACTAATGAACAAATGAAAAATAGATTCCACAGGCTGTTGGGATAGTTGCAATGGGTAAGTAAATGGGTAAAAATGGTGGCTGATTGCAGGCGCAAAGGTTGTCTAAAGGCTATCAATGAGTTACTTATGGATTCCTAATTTAGCTACAACGGGTCCACACTAACCTAACTAGCTATAACTAACTAAAACTCAAGCAGTAAAACAACTGAAATCTTAATACTAAAATTGAGTTTAAACAGCCAACACAAGTCAATACATGGCTGAGGGGTTACGTTTGAGGCTGGAATAAGCTATCTAGAGCAATCCTAAAATTAAAACAAAAATAGTGGCAAGGAGACAAGCTGTCAAACAAGTTATAAGCCAGAATCTAGAGCAAAAGGATCAAGAACGAAGGAATGAAAAATACCTTTCCAAGGCTGTTTTGAACAAAAAAAAAAGTGTGCAGGGCTGCTGTGTGCAGTTGGTGTAGGGGGTTTTGCAGTCTAACATTACCCACCTCGTTGAGTCCTAAAGTTCAAAATAAACCCAGAAAAGTAAACCAAACCTATGGATTGAAACTGAGTCCCAAACAATCTTTAAACTACTGCCATGGGTATTTTTTAAACTAGAACAAGCAGATTTGAGCTAATAAGGTAAAAGCCCATATATAATAAGCCGAAAATGAAACTAAATAAGCAGTAGTAGAGTAGGAATAAGCAATTGATAAGCAATAAATAAGAAGTAAAAAAAATAAATAAGCAGTTGGCAAAAAGTTATCAGGTAATCTTAAGTTTTCATTGGATAAAAAAAAAAATACAAAGGACTTAAATTAATAATACAACATTACTGAAAATTAAAACTTGAAAATCCTAATACAACATTACTGACTAATGGCAACTCGAGAAGCCCAACTAACTGCGACTCGATTTTATGTGATGTTTCATAGCTTGTTCTTATGTTTGGTACAATGACATGAGTTTGTGGTGAAACTTTCTCTGTTTCATTTAGATGATAAATGCAATTCCTTTTTTCCATAAACAAGTGACTATTATTATGTTCTCCTTAAATCCGATTATAATATGAGATTATAATCAGTTCATTCTTTATTTTTTATCTATACATTGCTAAGGATTATGGCAAAATCATATGAGAAAATGGGGTTTATGCAACACTCTGCACCTATTCCAAAACTGCCACTGTGGCTCACTTTATACGCATCAGTTTAGATTGCGTTTTATCTTGAAAACCAATGCTTAAAAATAATGAATGGACCAAATGGGTTGCAGAGATCAAACATAATCTAGAATTTATCAAATTTTCATGCAACCCATTAATTCATTTTA
Organism: Artemisia argyi; assembly: GCA_030686995.1. Lineage (NCBI taxonomy): Eukaryota > Viridiplantae > Streptophyta > Magnoliopsida > Asterales > Asteraceae > Artemisia > Artemisia argyi. Next base: position 62,822,456 of record CM060697.1, read on the forward strand.
TTCAGATTATGAAAGGTTTTTGTGTGTGTATGTGAAAGTGTTTGATTCATTTCAACCTGTACCAAATGACTAGTTCAGCACACATAATTTTCCCATTAAGTGTTTGTATCAGGCATGTTTATAGGCACCACACAATTGGCATAATGATGTCAGCTTGGGGAAAATTTTGAGCCAGTTCAAGTAGCAGGCACATTATTCTGTTTCGAAGGAAAGAATTATATTTTGTTGGAAAATTTAGTGCACTTGTGGGATTGGTTCACACCTGGTAATGGGTCAGGAGGTACGGAGTGTACACCCATCAGGTCCCTGAACAACCTGACTCAGATAGTGGTTAAGTGTTTTCAGTGTATGATGAAGTTCAGTGAGTTCACTCTTTCAGGGAGTGATACTCTGGACTGAATGGTATTCATCAGGATGATGAGTTCAGCTCAGGCTGAAGGATCTCATCAGGGAGTTGATGTCCTCAGGGACTAGCTCATCAGTGAGCATAACGAACTCACTGGACTGAATTCAAACTTGGTTTGTAACTGCTTTGACCTATTCAATAGGCAGTTACAACTGCATTAATGACCACGTTTAATTGGTCATGTAACCACTAATTCCTATAATTATGGAGGCAAATTAAGTGGGATTAATGGGCCGTTAATCACTCTTAATTCCATTGATTAGGGTTGAGTAATATTACCTATAAATAGGTAAATCAATCATGCATGATAGGGATACAGAAAACACACAACACTTAAACACGAAGGGTTATTGATTTGTGCCTAAATCACTAACAACATTTGGTCTTATCCCAAGTAGATATTCGTGATACCCAGACATTAGGGTCGAATAGTTTACTTTGGAAAGTGATAACACGATTCCAAGTGATATCCGGTAACCTTAAATGGTACGTAGCTAGGTCTTTTGATTATCTCTACCCTGATCTGGGCAAATACAACATCCAACAATCAAAGTAAACTATTTTGTGATAATCAATGGCTGCTGCTATGAGGCATATGGCTGCTAACTTTTCCAAATTGGATAAGTTTGAAGGTGTTGATTTCAGAAGATGGCAAAAGAAGATGCACTTCTTGCTATCAAGCATGAATGTGGTGTATGTTCTTAGCACTGCCATTCCTGAGGATCATGGGGATGATGCTACTGTGGAGCAGATAAGGAAAAGGAGCAAATGGGAAAATGATGACTATGTTTGCAGAGGTTTAATCCTAAATGGTATGTCTGATTCTCTCTTTGACATTTATCAGAACGTTGAATCTTCCAAAGAACTTTGGGATTCCTTGGATGCCAAATATATGGCTGAGGATGCTTCAAGTAAGAAGTTTCTTGTGAGTAATTTCACAAATTACAAAATGACTGATTCAAGACCAGTCATGGAACAATACAATGAACTTCTTGGAATACTTGGAAGGTTTACACAACATAAAATGAACATGGATGAGGCTATTTCAGTCTCTTGTATCATTGACAAACTCCCTCCTTCTTGGAAAGATTTCAAGCATGCCTTGAAACATAAGAAGGAAGAACTGACACTTGTTCAGTTGGGTAGTCATCTGCGTATTGAGGATTCCCTCAGGGCGCAGGATAATGACAAGCCAAAGAGTAGCAATGCTACTGGTGCACATGTTGTCAATATGGTGGAACATAACAATTCCACCAGGTACAATGACAACAAAGGCAAACGTAAACATCAGAATAACACAAGGGCTGATCCTAACAAGAAGGCAACACCTACTTGTTGGAAATGTGGCAAATCTGGTCACATTAAAAGGGATTGCAAAGGTGTTAAGATTGGTGGTAAAACCAATGGTTCAGGCACTAGTGGTTCAGGGAGTGGTGGTTCAGCCAACTCACTGAAAGGTCAGAATATGTTTAATGAATCTCTTCAGGTTTATTATGTTACATATGTATCTGAATCTAACTATGTGCAGGATGATGATGTTGCGTGGTAGGTTGACTCTGGAGCAACTGTTCATGTGTGCAAAGATAGATGCTGGTTCAAGACTTATGAGTCACTGAATGATGGATCTATTCTTCACATGGGAAATGAGTCAACAGCCTTGGTGCATGGTCGTGGTTGTGTAGATCTTAGTTTTAGTTCTGGAAAGATTGTAACTTTGTTTAATGTTATTCATGTTCCTGATATAAGGAAGAACTTGGTTTCAAGTAGTGTTTTGAATAATCATGGATATAAACAAGTTATCGAATCTGATAAATTTATTTTGTCTAAACATGGTGTGTTTATTGGTTTTGGCTATTTGTGTAATCAAATGTTCAGGCTGAATGTTGTCACTGACATTGTTAATTCAGCCTTTATGTCAACCTCTAAACTGAATGACTCTACCCTGTGGCATGCTAGACTTGGCCATGTACATTATAAAAGGATGCAAGCTATGTCTAAGGATGGGTTAATCCCAGCATTTGACATGGACACTGAAAAGTGTAAGACTTGCATGTTGACCAAAATAACTAAGAAACCTTTTCAGGGTGTAAAACGTGAGACTGAGCTCTTGGAGCTAATACACAGTGACCTGTGTGATTTGCATGCCACTCCCTCTTTGGGGAACAAGAAGTACTTTGTGACATTTATTGATGATGCTTCTAGGTTTTGTTATGTCTATCTGTTACATACCAAGGATGAAGCATTAGATAAATTCAAAGTATTTAAAACTGAAGTTGAGTTGCAACTTGGGTCCCTGATCAAAAGATTAAGGACTGATAGGGGAGGTGAGTACATGGATACTCTGTACTTTCAGTCTGTTGGTATAATCCATGAAACGACTGCTCCCTATACTCCTCAACAAAATGGTATCTCTGAAAGGAAGAACAGGGTACTGAAGGAGATGGTTAATTCCATGTTGTCCTATTCAGGACTGAGTGAAGGGTTCTGGGGTGAAGCTATGTTAACAGCTTGCTATTTACTTAATAGGGTTCCCAACAAAAGGAACAAGGTTACCCCTTATGAACTCTGGACTAAAACGAAACCCAACCTGAATTATCTCAGGGTCTGGGGTTGTAGGGCAGTTGTAAGACTCCCTGATCCAAAGTTAAAAACTCTGGGTGAAAGAGGCATTGATTGCATCTTTGTTGGATATGCTGAGCATTCCAAGGCATATAGGTTCTATGTTATTGAACCTAATGAATATGTTTCAATTAACTCAATAATTGAATCAAGGGATGCACTCTTTGATGAGAATAGATTTTCATCAGTCCCTAGACCAAGTCTCAGGATTCCAAATGGAACTGATGACAATGATGTATCAGAGGTCCCTGATGATTTATCATCTCAGGCCCCTGATGAGGTTGTGGTTCAACAACCTGAACCTGAGCTTAGGAAGAGCAAAAGGGTCAGGACTCCAAAGTCATTTGGACCTGAGTTTCAATTATACTTAATTGAAGGTACAAGGAATGAGGTCTCTGACCAATATTCCTATTGCTTCATTGTTGAGGATGATCCCAAAACATTTGAAGAAGCAATGAAGTCCCAGGATGTTGCTTTCTGGAAAGAAGCAGTAAATGATGAGATTGACTCCATCATGGGGAACAACACTTGGGTGTTGGTTGATCTACCACCAGGTTGCAAACCTCTTGGTTGCAAATGGATTTTCAAAAGGAAAATGAAGGTAGATGGAACTATTGAAAAGTTCAAGGCTAGACTAGTCATTCAGGGCTTTAAACAAAAGTCAGGGATAGACTACTTTGATACTTATGCCCCTGTGGCACGTATCAGTACCATAAGACTGTTGATTGCTTTGGCATCAATTCACAATCTGATTATTCATCAGATGGATGTGAAGACAGCTTTCTTGAATGGTGAATTGGATGAGGAGGTTTATATGAACCAACCTCAGGGCTTCATCTTGCCTGGCAATGAAAACAAGGTGTGCAAACTGATTAAGTCTTTATATGGACTGAAACAGGCACCTAAGCAATGGCATCAAAAGTTTGATGAAGTGGTTTTGTCTAATGGTTATGTTCTTAACCAAGCTGACAAATGTGTATATAGCAAATTTGATGATTCTGGTAAAGGAGTCATCATTTGCCTATATGTTGATGACATGTTGATCTTTGGCACTGACCAAAATCAAGTTGACCTGACAAAGGAATTTTTGTCATCAAGGTTCTCCATGAAGGACATGGGGGAGGCGGATGTTATCCTTGGTATAAGGATTAAACATGAAAGCAATGGTATATCAATTTCTCAGTCTCATTACATTGAGAAGGTACTGAAGAAATTTAATTGCTTTGATTGTACTCCAGTGAGTACTCCCATGGATACCACTGAGAAGCTTATGCTGAACAATGGCAAAGCTGTATCTCAACTTGAGTATTCCAGGGTGATTGGCAGCCTGATGTATGCCATGACTAGTACAAGGCCTGACATTGCTTTTGCTGTGGGTAAACTGAGCAGGTATACTAGTAATCCTAGTGCTCAGCACTGGCAAGCAATTCAGAGGGTACTGAAGTATTTGAAGAGAACTATGGATTATAGTCTCTCATATACTGGTTATCCTTCAGTGTTGGAAGGTTACACTGATGCAAGTTGGATCAGTAACACTGAAGACAATTCGTCTACCAGTGGCTGGGTATTCCTACTTGGTGGAGGTGCAATTTCTTGGGCATCCAAGAAGCAAACTTGTATCACCAGTTCAACAATGGAATCTGAATTTGTAGCTCTAGCAGCTGCTGGTAAAGAAGCTGAATGGTTGAGAAACTTGCTTCTTGAGATTCCATTGTGGCCTAAACCTATAGCACCTATTTCTATCCGTTGTGATAGTGCAGCTACATTGGCTAAGGCTTATAGCCAGATGTACAATGGTAAGTTTAGACACTTAGGTGTCAGGCATAGCATGATTCGTGAGCTTATCATGAATGGGGTGGTATCTATAGAGTTTGTAAGATCTCAACAGAACTTAGCTGATCACTTGACGAAGGGTCTGGCTAGAGACTTGGTTATAAAGTCTGCTAAAGGGATGGGTTTAAAGTCCAACTTAGTCACTGAATGCTAGGACACCCAACTCCCTCCTGAGGAAACTTGGGAGCTGAGTTCAATGTGGAAAGCTGAACATTCAGTGTACTGAAGCACATGTTTTACAAACATCCCAAGGTTTGTGCTTGGAACCTGCTGAAAGGAGGATGAAGTATATACTTCTTAATGGTTAATTTTCTTTGAAAAAGGGCTTGGCAGGAGCATGAATAAAGAGGAACCACCTATGTGAATGTTGAAGTTTTGCCGCTTCAGGAAGCTATGGACTTTTAGCTTTTACAACATTTATGAATTGGATATGGACACATGGCTTGTATAGTGTCAGGAGTGTTTAAGTGTTGGAAAACTTGTGTGTATTTTATCTTCAGGTATTCAAATGGGTTGAAGGGTTCAATTCTTAGAACACCCTGATTCTCGAATATTTGAACGTGTAATTTACTAAGATGGAAATTCAATCCTCAGGACATTTTCGTTTATGCACTTGTTTTGTATTATGGTTATTTTCATGCAAAGGTAGTGAACTAAATTTGGGGAGGATTGTTGGAAAATTTAGTGCACTTGTGGGATTGGTTCACACCTGGTAATGGGTCAGGAGGTACGGAGTGTACACCCATCAGGTCCCTGAACAACCTGACTCAGATAGTGGTTAAGTGTTTTCAGTGTATGATGAAGTTCAGTGAGTTCACTCTTTCAGGGAGTGATACTCTGGACTGAATGGTATTCATCAGGATGATGAGTTCAGCTCAGGCTGAAGGATCTCATCAGGGAGTTGATGTCCTCAGGGACTAGCTCATCAGTGAGCATAACGAACTCACTGGACTGAATTCAAACTTGGTTTGTAACTGCTTTGACCTATTCAATAGGCAGTTACAACTGCATTAATGACCACGTTTAATTGGTCATGTAACCACTAATTCCTATAATTATGGAGGCAAATTAAGTGGGATTAATGGGCCGTTAATCACTCTTAATTCTATTGATTAGGGTTGAGTAATATTACCTATAAATAGGTAAATCAATCATGCATGATAGGGATACAGAAAACACACAACACTTAAACACGAAGGGTTATTGATTTGTGCCTAAATCACTAACAACATTTGGTCTTATCCCAAGTAGATATTCGTGATACCCAGGCATTAGGGTCGAATAGTTTACTTTGGAAAGTGATAACACGATTCCAAGTGATATCCGGTAACCTTAAATGGTACGTAGCTAGGTCTTTTGATTATCTCTACCCTGATCTGGGCAAATACAACATCCAACATATTTGTGGTGCTTATACTTGAAAGGTGTAAGAATCTTGAATCATTGGTAGAGGGTGGTGGTGGTGGTGGTGGCGGTAGAGGGTGGCGGCGGTGGTAGAGAGTGGTGGTGGTAGTGAAGTGAAATAAAATATCAAACTCAAATTGCAAATTTAGTCCTTTGATCAACAGTAGCAATGAAATGACGATAATGCCCTCGATGACATGGCACTTAACGGGAAAATTAACGGAAAAGGACTCTCAGTGGCGATTTTGCGAAAATGTGGAACGTGGGCGGCTTTTTTGCGCTACTTTTTGTCTTGGTCCCGTTTTTGCAATTTTGTGAAACGTGAAGGACCATTTTTGCAATTTACCCCAAAAAAAAAGTTGGCTACACAACACTCAAAAAAGTTTCTAAGTTAAATAAAATTATCCCAAATAATTTCTCTAACCTACCAAGCTAATAGACAAAATGGGTGAAAATGGCCCAAAACCAAATTAGTAATTCGTAATTCACTCGCCACAAACAATATGCAGTTTCACTACTCCTATTCTAAATAGGCGAAGAACTGTTCTGAATGCATTGGAAGGTTCATTTGAAACAACTATGTGGTTAAATAAAGCTATTGCACAATATATAGCTTTTTGGGCAGTTTAAGCAAAACCTACAATAATCATTTTTATCATTTTTAGATAATAGCAGTCTAGTTCTAATTTCAGATGTTTATAGACTAAAATTTCAAAATAGGCAACAATATTTGCAACAAATCGATGTGATCACTTGGTTGAATACTTGCATAGAATTATGTAATTGTGATTCTTGATCATGACAATCATCACTAAACACATCCAAACAACCTCTTAGTCACAATTTCTCAATATGTTACTATTTGCTTCATCACTAGCTGCAAGCAAACCAATTTTAAAGAACACAAAAAAAACATGATGAAGGTTTTGCAATGACTATGGTAATCAAACAATTGGATGCAAATGTACAAACAATATGGAGATTTATCATAATCAAGTTGTCGTAAATTGAACCTGTTGTGACGCTAAGAAAGTCATGTAACAGAACCATTTTAAACATCTCTAATAATCGTGGCCATCTTCCTAACCATTACAAATGGAGATAGACAAATCTACCATTTTCTAAAAACTTAGATATTGGTTTCAATTTCATAAAAAAGAACGTAAACTTGATCCCGACCATCTTCCTTGTTAATTTGTTGCATCCGTTTGGTAATAGCTTCTTTTGTAAAATCTTTTTCTTAAAATTCTTATTCTCGAGAAGAAGCTAGCAACTTCTTCAACCTTCCAATTTCATTTGATAAAGCAGTCACTCATCTTTTTAGAATCTCCTAAACTTTAGACTTAGTGGTTTTAAGAGCAGTGGCTTAATTCGATCTCAGATTCAACGCCATCGATATCACACCTCTACCTTCTTACGAGATTCGACGACTTCAATCCCATATCATCTACCTTCTTACGAGATTCAGGTACTACTTTAAGATTCTCAATACTCTCCATTGTCAGTCTGAGTTCTTACTTCCACAGATCCTTTTTTTCGAAAGAAAAAACAAATTAAAAAGGTTTTGTTCTATAACTTAAAAAAAATTAACAGGTACTTAGATTCTTATGAGCTTTTGAACAAACTCAACAGTAACGGCATGTTGGCAGAGGTTTTTGAAGCTTGATGTTCTTTAAAGAAAGAATTCTCAAAATTGATTATCCAAATTCCAATACAAACGATAGTAACAAGTCTAATCCACCAACACTTAAAAACTAATTAAACACATACATTTTGTCAAATTAGCTAACCCTCAATCAAATATCGACTATATAGGTCTATTAGCATGTTGGTGAATATTCCACACTCTCATATACGACTTCTATATGTCTTGTTCAGGTTTCGCCATACCAATATACCATGATAGCTACACAATGTCAAACATGTCACCTATATACCATGATAGCTACACAATGTCAAATATGTCCAGTGATCATTCTTACGAAAAAAGATGTTGCTTCCATTATGTAATTTGAGTTATGGCTTCATATAGTAAGCATAAATTTGAACCACCATTAAGTCGCCTATCAACCTCCTCACAGTTGGCCTAGTGAATTTGAACCACCGTCAGTTGGCCTAAGTGTAGGGTTCATACCTCACTAGATGCACGTTTAGGGTGGCCATAGAAAAGGCGGAAACAATCATACGATACCTTGGAGACCCCGCATACATTAGTTTACCCTCCCATAGTCCCATGCAACTAAGAAAAACCTAAGTGTAGGGTTCATACCTCACTTGACTGTTACTTGAATCAATGTAATCTAGTTATAGTTGTTTCTTCCTTATAAAAGTAGTGTTTGTCCTGTTATATAAGCCTTATCGTCTATGTAACGGTTTCCCACATCTATTGTACTTAAACGCTTTTTTGGAGTAATACACTTACCAAAAAAAACCGTTTACCCAAAAAGTTTAACTTGACTAAGCAACATATTATATCTATAAATATAAAGGATAAACTTATATTGAAAAATTAAGAAAACTATATATCGAAACAATAAATTTTATTATTATTTTCGTTTATAACCCATAACCAATATTATTTACATTTAGTTTAAATCGTATTTAATCTCTAAATTCATAACATTTATTATTTTTCGTTTACAACTCATAAACTTTTTTTATCACTAGCTACAATTATCTGCCGCTATAAAATCTCGTTGTTATGTACGGGTACTCGTCTAGTTTACATAAACCACATAAGTGAGCAAATATAATATCCTATAGAATATATACGACAATTAACGACAATTAACGGAGTTACTCAAAATCAAACAATAATATTTCATATTATTCACCAATTAAAACACCAAAAATCAAATACAAGAACACAAAGTCAAATTTAGCACTATATTACATGAAATCAAATAAGTATTATCACGACGAATAATTCTATAAGCAACATAACGTAACATCCAATATGGCTATATATATGATATATCATAACAATTATCAGGAATGCATTATTACATTGTTATTATGGTTTTTGAACTTAAACATTTTCATAAGAAAAATACTAGATCCACCTACACTTTACAAAATTTTTCCCACACGCTGACGTGGCGGAGTGTTGATTGGTTAGTTTTCTGTGGGTCACAGAAAACTAACCAATCAACACTCCGCCACGTCAGCGTGTGGGAAAAATTTTGTAAAGTGTAGGTGGGTGTAGCACACCTCTTTTCATAAACCGGTCTCATAAAGTTATGTTGGCTATTATATACTCTCTCTAAAAATGCATAACTCTTACTAGAAAAAGAGAATTAGTCGGATTTTCAATCCTGATACAATCTTGCGATCCCGATCTTGCAACGACAATAACGATCCTATGTAGGACCCCGACCTGACAACCTTGCATATATAACTTGCAATATTTAAAGAAACATTAATCATAGAATACTCCGTATATTAAACATCACAAGGGCAAACTGCTAAAAACTATCAATTTTATTTTCCTTATTTAAAGTTGCATAACTTATTGAGAACAAACATAAATAGTAAAGATGGACACTTAACGTAAGATAGATGAAGTGATATTTTATAAGATCTGTCGACAACTAAAGTTAATTGTATCATTAATCAACATGTCATCTGTTGTATAAAAAGGTGACACATTACTCTCTTCCTCTTCTCTTAACCTCATCGGAATACGTCAAAATAATAAATTATTGTGCGCAATTATTTATCCCCGCGGCTTTACACATGTATCATGCTAAATAGGTTAGTTTTTGTAGCTATTAAAGAATATAAAGATTAGAAGAGTAATGTGGTATCTTTCTATTTCGATTCACCATTGTTAGCTTGTTTCAAGAGATAATTTTAGTTATTTAGACCGCATGTAATAGCAATGTAAAGGCACATCTTGTGTCTTGGTAGCATTCCCAAAACGTGTTAGTCATTAAAATATCATACCTGACCAACTCGTCTGAGGGCCAAAATTTTCAGAAGTCGATATGTCAACCAACTGAGTTGTGATGTTCGTTGTAGATGTGTGTGTGTGGGTGTGTATTGCATGTATATTTGTGTAAAGTGAGGTATGTTTTTGTGGTGAAACTGGTGATTATATTACAACTTATTCGTAGTAGGTGAAAATGTGATGAGACGTTAAATTAACGATAAGAATATTGGTCACTGCTAGACACAACCTTTAAATGAATATTGCTCAATTATCTATCTATAACTCGAGAAGTACAACCATATTACTAAACACATTTCTTATGACTTTGTAAGTTTTTTTTGAACATTATGACATTGTAACTGTTTGGACCATATTATAGCTTTTAATAGTAAAACTTGCATGAATAACACCGGTCAATATTTAAATACGTTACTAAACTTTCTAAAAAAAATCGCCTAAATTACGAAACTTTCATTTTGTTTACGTAGCTTACTAAACTTAAAAAATATAACATTTGATGTCATTGAATTTATAAAAAATATTTATAAACAATACTGAGTTTGTAAAAATACGACATTTATGTTACTTTTTTTCTTTTTTTACATTTATGTTACTTAACATATCTAAAAATATACGATTAGGTCACTCCTAACAAAACTGAAAATGGCTTCTGTAGGAACTAGAGGGGGGGGGGGGGGGGGGTTTGAATAGTTTCACCGTTTCTTTTTACTTTCTAAAACGTTTCGCCGTTTTTAGGTCCGGTTAATATTCTTTTGCAAATTTGTTGAATTCTACTTGTTATGTGATATCAATTAAGCTACAAACAAACATAAACAAACAAGTAACGTAAAGAGTAAAGAAAGAACACAACCAAAGACACGCGGCGATTTATAGTGGTTCTGCACGAAGCTCACTCCTTCGTCCTACTCCACTCCCCGAGTACCACACTCGAGAGTTATCAATCACTATATCAACACACTCCTTCAGGAGGAGCAATCCGTACACAAGCTTAAACAAGGTTTAACAACACTAAGCGGAATGTCGAGTTCTAGTCGTAACTAGAACCAATCTACTCCAAGGCCCACGTGGCCACACGAACAAGCACTCTTGTCCAACTTAGATCTTCACCCAATCCAAGCCTTCACACAAATAACATACTTGGATCTTCACCCAATCCAAGCCTTCACACGAGATACACTTAGATCATCACCCGATCTAAGCCTTCACACAATGACTCAACTAAGTTCTAACCTACACATTAGGACACCACTCTCCTCATAACAAATACATGAACTAATCTAGTTACAAGATTTCTTGGATCTTCATCTTCTTCCAAGTTCACACACATAACTCTATCCTCGACTCACACAAAAGTCGGAAGTATTTACAATATTTACAAGAATAAAATAGAAGGAAGACTAGAATCGCAACACTTGTTACGTTTGTGTGTGGACTCTTATAACATCTCAAATCTTCATCTACGTCGAGAGTTCTTCTCTTGCACTTTGCGAAAGAGGAAATTACTTATTAACATATACCGACATGTTATAGTGATCAAAGAAGAAAGAAAAATAAAATAGAAGGTTTTTGTGTGTGGAAGACTCTTGTTTCTGAAAAGGAACAGTTCACTATTTATACACGACATGAAGGAGCTGGCGGTCCCTTAAATAGGCGACGGTCCTTTATCACTAAGGGACCGCCAGCCACTTTGAAGGACCGTCCCGACAGACGCTCCCATTTTTGTCCTGACATGGTGAAAACTTATCTGGTGAAAACTCAACTGTTTTGGGGGGAAATATAGCTGTTACAAATTTGAATTTTGAATATATTTTCTTAATAAAACATTTCTTTAAAAATACAAAAATACTTTTGTGAAAGTGTTTTTTCAAACTTAAAAATGTAAGTTTAGAAGAAAATAAAATTCTTTGATCACTTAACTAATGACTGTATAAAGTTTGTTCATACATAAAGTGACGTTGTAGTAGCTATGTGGAAGAAACGAGTTTCCTCGATTAAAAACTTATTAACTGTAATTTTATGTAACATGTCTTTATATTTTGTGATTATCAAATCACAAGAAGATCGAATAACGCGAATAATGTTTTTGACATTATTTGTATTAACAATCTCCCCTTTTTTGATGATTACAAAATATAAACTCATTTTAGGTAAAATTATTCGTTGATAAATTTTTAATGAGTTTTCCCGTTACTTCTCCCTCTTTTTGTAGAATCAAAAAGGCATCGTCGACATTGAGGAGAGAAAACACAAGCACCCTTGAAAGGGCATCGTCGATATTGACGGAATACTATCATCCTGAATCGGGCATCGTCGAAGAGATCAACGGAATACAAGTCCCCCTAGCTTAGTGCTCCCCCTAAATGAGTGCACCGAGGAATCGAGCTATGGTGATGTGCTACAAAAATAAGTTAGAAGCAAGGCACATGCATATATATAGAAGATGTGGAGAAATAAAATAAATAGAAGGGTGAAATCAAGTAGATAAAGCATGAATCAGATAAAATAATTGAAGAGAAATCTGAGTTTTAGCTCCTACTGTGGACGGTCCCGTAAATGGGGGGACGGTCCCTTAAAGATTAGGAGACCGCCAGTCCATTAAAGGACCGCCACCAGGAGGTGACTTGGTTGGCAGTAATGTTGTGATTTTAGTAACTTCCCAATTTTAAGTTTGAATAATTTTAGTCCATTTTCAAGTCAACTATGATAAATGTCACAACATATGAATATAACCTAATCATCCATTCATTCATTCATGAAAAACATACAAGACCATTCATAAATATCACATAATCAAGATATCATCAAATCCTACAACATTAAACATCATCTAACACAACAAACTATTTCCCAAACATGCTTGGCCCAAAATATAGCTTCCACTTGATAATTTTTAACTAGATATGTGAAAATATCTAGTTAGAGGGGGAGAGGATGATGGTGAGGATGAACGTGGAGCCGAAGGTGGCATGGTGGCAAGGGGAGTTGGTTGCACATTTTGTTATCCAAGAAGAAATTCAATGTAGCCAAACATGATATGGAGTTCATCTCTTAGAGCAGAGATGAGATGAAAGTTGTGATAACAACATGTACATCCCACGGTGTGGTTGTTAACAAAGTAGTAAGGAACGGGATTGCCAAGGTTTGGAGATGATGGTGGAGTGGGAGGAGTGTTTTCCAAAGGCCCGTTTGGTGATGTATGTGTAGGATCTACTCTTGATAGATCTTTGAGCCAATGGATCGATGGCTTGCCAATGTAATCAAAAGCAAAACTATATGGAAAATCTATGTATGCTTGTATATATGCGGAATTTAAATACAAACACAGTATACTAATAACTCTTGATCCTCTATAGATCTTTTATTAATCGCTAAGATTGAAAACTAGTCGTGTGTAACGCATTGGCCGTGGGTTCCTTTTATACTACAAGAATCCCTAAACAATCTTACAAGAAACGAATAAACATAATGCTATAAAAGATATTCTATATATCTTGTCCTAAAATAAACAAAGTATATCCATTCTATATCATTCCTACAGATGCACTAAATCAGCAAGAACCAGATATCCGCAGGATCACACTATTAGCAGAAACCACTAAGGCATCAGCAGGATTCAATCAGCAGTATCCATCAGCAGAAACTATCTTCTGACTTCAATAATTCCTAACAATCCTCCCCTAATCTTGAATTTGACACGGTTAACTTCAAGATTCTTGATAGATCTTTTAACTTTCAAAAGAAGAGGATTGAATGTGAACATCAGCAGCAAAGAAACAAATCAGCAGCATCTCTATGAGCAACAAAAACCTTAAGCCTCCATTCTTTGCGCAACAAATGACAAAATGTATATCAAAACATAAGTTTCAGACTATTCTCATCACTTCCAGGTGTGTTAACTCTTGTGATAGGTGAATCATTGAAAATAATGGATTTGATGTATTTTTACCAATAGCCATCACTACTGGAGTAGCCAAATGTTTCAGTTCAAAAACTATGGTACACTGATAACCATATGATTTTTAGCAAATCATCATATATAAACGGATTTGATATGTCTTTACCTGTAGCCGTTTGCTCAGGACTAGTCAATTATTTGGTTGATTAAATCACCTTGGTAAATTGAATACCAAATATGGTTTTCAACTGCCTTTACCACAAGCCATACACTTGTGGGCTAGCCAATTTTTTGGAATCCAAAAGGAAAAATCCATGGTAAATTGAAAACCATTCAACTCTCAGCTGTTAAGCATGGGTGAGTTGAGTACCCAATAGTTATAAGCAAACTATTACAGCTATCAACAGATTTGATGTGTCTTTACCAAAGTTGTACCCTTTGGACTAGCCAACTTTTTGATGGAATAGTCAACATCATGGTAAGTTGATAACCAGATAAGGTGTGGTGAATAACCAACACCAAAACCTAATAACCAACACCAAAACCTGCATACAACAAAACATAGCACTATACAAATTTGTTAGTTTTTTTTTTTTTTTTTAATAATATAAAGAAGAGAAATAATTCAGAATACCATTACCAAATCACCTTAGTGAAGTTTCAAGATGAACATCATACTTGGCCTCCAATTCCTGTTTGACAAGAAGACTCCTTCTCATGGCTCTGACAAGTTGTTCAGCATGATGCATATCATTCCCCACCATATTGTAACACCCCGTGCCCGCTTACTTTGAAAACTTTGACTTTTTACGCGGAAACGCTTGAACTAAAACTGACATGCTGTTACTCTTTCATAAACTGAAAAAAATCAGTACACAATCAGACCTTAGGGCTATTTTTAAATGAAAATAGACTCAATCACCTTCGAAACGATAGGTGGCACGACCCGTGACGACTTACGGATTAAAAGATATGAATTTTTGAAAACTGCCAAAAATCTGCACAGTCTGCCCGGAAAATCTGGACAGCTTGTTGTCCCGAAATCACTTTCAAAATCCCCAGCCGGAAACCCGACCTCCCGAACTCGAAACTCAACCAAACTTTCCAGATTTATTTGGTATATGAATGGGCTCATTTTCATGCAAAAACATTTATCTTACGATACCCCGAAGGGGTACTTTACGACAGGTTATGCAAATAACCCGTTTTGACCCATTTCGCAACAAGCCACTTATATCACTTTCGTTTTACACCAAACTTTCCAGAAATCAATCATTTAACATATCAAACATGTTCCAATAACACTTGACCCGTTTACTACTCAAAATGGGTATGTTTACACTTAAACCAAACGCCCCTTTAACTTTACTCAAAAACACATAAACCATACTTTGGCTTATCAAATGACTACCAAATTGTCATACAACTCTTGACATACACTTTGCTATACGGCTGCCCTTTAACAACTCATAAAAGACTAACGGGGGTACAAACTTACACATGAGCCCGGTATTCTAGCTAAGCTCCTAAACACATATTACCTTAAATCTTGCATAACCAAAACCTTAATCCACATATCCAAGCCATCCATAAGAACATGCCAATCCTACAAAATGGATAGACAACTAAACCATTAGTACAAAGGCTTAGTAAGTAAAACGACTATAACATACTATTATACTTCAATCCACATAATGCATCATATACATAAACACTTACTTCATGGCTTACATACCCAAGTCTCAACTATCACATATCATCAACATATTCTATAGCATCATCTCATCACATAAGCCATAACCATGGCATCATATAAGCATAATCCAAGCTCATCTTCTCAACATAAACACACATAACACATAATGATAGAAATCCATATAACATATGCTATCATCATTTTACTTACCTTAGCTCCAAGCTAAGCATATCAAACCAATCTCACCATCATCAACGTCATCATCATCATCATCCATACTAGCATCCTAAGGCATAATCATTCTTCATCATCATAAACATAAACACTTAAAACATAATCAAATAACCATAACAATGGTTTATACCACTATTAACTTACCTCTAACACCTCTAATCATCATATAATCATATATTGATTATATGATGATCAAACCCATAAACTTATTAACTTTAACCCATTATAAAATCATCTCATCATTACTATAACTCTTAATTGAGCTTATAAACACCAATTACCCACTGCCCTTGATTAGGGTTCATAAACCCTAATCTCAATTTCAACAATTAACATTAATAGAATGGTTACTTACTTGTAGGGATAATCTCTAGGGCTTCATTACTTTATTACAACACTTAGACACCATCAATTGATCATCAGGCTCTATCCTCTTTCCCTCCTTTTCTTTCTTGAGCCGACATCACCAATTACACACACAATCTATGAGTTTCTGGAATATCCAGGAAACTCTTTAGTATATGTTAGTTGGTTCTTTGGCCAATTGACACAATAGGTCCCTTTGGTCCTATAACAATTCAATCTTGGTACTAGAACAAGTTGGTTCTAGTACTAGAACAAGTTGGTTCTAGTGGCAGTTTAAGGAATTGGCAAGATTAGTCCCTGTAGACTAGAACAAGTTGGTTCTAGTACTAGAACAAGTTGGGATTCTGTCAACTTAGGTCCCTCAAGTTCTTTTCCTTTATATTAGTGACAAATAATATCCAGTCATTCTTAATACTTATAGTTTGACTACCAGGTCTGACCACTACACAATATTCGTTGACTAACCAATCACGTAAGGCCCTTATCCCAATACATCTAGGGTGGGGTCCAAGTACCTGGGAAACGGGTCTAACACATATCAGGAGGAACAGTCAACTTCACTTCAAGCATTTGCTTCAAAACCTCAATAGTAATAGGATAAATCACATCTCCCCACATATATAAAGTATTACCAGTTGTGGTAAAAAGCATATGCACATTGGAGAGAGGGAAATATCTCCAGCTAGCTACTTCCCAATTCTGTTGTCCCTTCCAAGCCTTAAACCCCTTCCCAACATAATGAGAAGAGTCACATAGAACATATAAATCTCCAAGAAGAAACATACCAATACCTTCATGTTTATGAGATTTATAATAGTCTGTCACCCACCCATATTTGGAGATAATATCCTGCCTATCCACCATATGTAAGATTTCACTAAGAAAAGTGAAGTGCTTGGTGGAACCATCTATTCTGTGAATCACATTAACTTGTCCCTGACCCACAGTGGACTCAACAAGTTCCCATTTAACCAATTTTTCCCACACAACAGGATCCTCTTCATCATCATCATCATCAAACTCAATGAATGTACTGTCTTCTGCTGGTACATCAAGAACCTTAGAAGCCCTTCTTTTCATTGCAACACTCTTCTTCCTAGTACCAGGAGTTGAAGGAGAAGGATTGTTTGTATCAGGATCATTAGTTGGATCAGCAAAAGCATCAGCAGTAACAAGAGGATCAGTAGGAAATGAGTCTGAGTCCTCAGTAGGAACAGGCTTGGGATCATCAGAAGGAATGAACTTTGTAGTTGGAGTAGTAGTAGATTTATAAACCTCAAAAACTTCAGTATCTTTAACAGATGGAGGTGGAGAATGCTCCTTATCAGTAGCTGGAGGGACAAATACTTCAACAGATGTGGATCCTCCAAGCTTAGCAGCAGATTCCTTATCAGTAGAATCCACAACAGGTATTGATGCCTTATCAGCAGAAGCATCAGGAGCATCAGCATAATCATCTACCTGAGTCAAGGCTAAGGGAGAATGAATTTTACCCTCGTCAGCAGGACAAGGATCAGGAGACTCCAGAAGAGTATCAGCAGAATCAGCAACTCTTAATCTTTTGACTGAAGGCTCACCCAAAAGACTTCCATGTTTCTCCAAGGGATCTTGAACATTTATGCTAGACTGATGAAGATTGTCAAGAAGCCTTTCATACTCTGTAGTCAATTTAGTATCAGAAAATCCCCATACTTTCTTCTTTGTCTAAGTGGCACCATACATAGCAGAACTTTGATTCTTGACAAATGTTCTCATATAATCTCTGATCTGTGCTTTAGTCCATGGCTTATCCCTCTTTTCTTTGGCCTTTCTCTCTACCTCAGCTTTCTATTTTTGTTTAACCGCTTCAACTATCCTCTCAGCATAATAATCCATATCAAATGCATCACCAAGTACAGATTTATCTAGATCTGGATTAGAAGAAACTTGAGATGCAAGATTATCCCAATGTGCAGCTGTAAACTGTTTAGATATCTCATCTAATTCCTTTTGTCTTTAAGCAGGTGAAGTATGTGGGATTGGAAAACCTATCTTATCCAAATCATCTTGGATTTTCCTTGCAAGTGCCTCAGACTGCTTTAATTCTGCATCCCTCCTGGCTTCAGCAGCAAATTCATCAGCTTGGTACTATGCTGCTACCTGTTCACTAAGTTTTTCTTATGCTAGTTTTTGCTTAGATGTCTTCCTAGAAGGAGGATCTTGTTCAATCAGAATAGATTTCCCCTTATCCACTTGATTAGAAGGAACAGCAACAGGAACAGATGGCTAGTCAGTGGAAACCTTCTCAACAGAGGGAATGGAACCAGCAGAAGTATCCACACCAGCAGAAACCACCTTAGGAAGAGGATCAGTAGGAACAGACTCTAGATTAACATCAACAGATGGAGTAGCTTCAGTCTCTCTTCTAAGTTGTTGCAAATACCTTCTCCTTACATATGTTACCCTGGTAGCTTTGGGAGGTGATGTCTCTGCAGGTTGATCATATTGAACATCCATGGCATTAGTAGTATCATCTTTAGCACTCTCCAAAGTAGTGGTAGCAAGGAGATGAAGACCATCTAAATCAAGCTTATCAGAACTTTCATCAACTTCTTCATCAGATTCAGCCACTGCACCCTTTCTCTTCTTTGACTTAAGCTTATTCTCTAATTTCTTCACCTTCTTCACTGGTGTAACAACTGCCTCTCCAAGTGTCTTCTTGGTTTTCTTGAGATCCTTTTCTAAATCATCAACATTTTTCACATACCTGTTTAACAAAAGAGGCATGGAGGTGAGAGTAACAGGACATTCAGCTCCACCAGCAGGAATACCTGTGGCTTCAGGAGCATCATTGGTCCTGAGAGGAGAATTATAAAACCCTGTATCTAAATTCTCAGAATCCTCAAAAGCAAATCTCAATGGACTTGGTGTGGACAGTCTTGTAGTCTGTGGAGAGTTAACAGGTTGGTCAACATCAGAAGCCTCAGGTGCTACTGGCTTTTTTATCCCTAAAGACTCTGTAACCACACATTCTTCCTCATCCACTATAGCCACAATTACTCGAGCAGTATCCCATAATTGTGTAATCAATGATTCATACACAATAGCAGGGGATTAAGTTAGAGCAAAATGAATCTTGGACCTCTGGAGAAACTTCATCATTTGGACATAATGTGCATCCCCTTTTGCTTTACTCAAGAAAGCAGTCTTGTTATGATCTCCTTTGAATTGAAGTCCAGCCATCGATGAGGCAAAAAATGAACCGTTTTTAAGGGGTCATTTAAGCCCGAATTCGAATTTATTTAATCAAATATTGCCCTAAATCGTTCCTTTTGTCATTTTTGGTACTTTTGGAGTGAAATCTGGAAAAGGAAGCATTTTGGACGTTTTTGGAGCATAAAAGTGAAGAAAACAGCAAAGTCTTAATTTTCCTTGCTGGGAACAGTACCTGACGGCGTCACATGCTTCTACATGACGGCGTCAAGAGTAATACAAGAGGTGGAAGTGGATGATACACGTGACGATCCAGAAAGTTTTGTACTAAGGAGATGCCGCGTCACCCAAGGCCGTCATGGTCCATATATTAGTGATGGCCCAGAAGAAAATTACACATGACGGCGTCAAAAGTGGATCTAGGCAATCCGATTTCATTATGGGCGGCGAGTTGACGGCGTCACAGATTTCTTCATGACGCCGTCACCCTGTATTCTCTATATATAGTTTTCCAAATTTCATTCATTAGTGTGTAACTTTGAGAGAAAAACCCTAGGACGAATTTTTCCAGCTTTTTCAAGGGTTTCAACCCTTTGAACTTTTCATGTCAATTTGAGATAAGTACTCTTTCAATTCAATCAATATGTCTATGTGTTGCTTGAATATATCTTACACTTGTCTTCAATTTAACATGCTCGGCTAGATCTCTCTTGTGTTTGCTTAGATGTAGTGAAACCTATATATTAACTATGGGTTGATTGTTTGTTTATAGTTGTTACGGATGATTGTATTCGATGTCAAGCTTAAGAAAACTGGCAGACTTCCATTGGTAACATGCTTGAACGTCTTAAGAAACATGATCAGAGGTGTACTACGATTTGTGGTTGTATTTAATGCGTAGGAGAATTCTAATGAATCCATGTTAGGAGCTTCTAACGGCTCGACATAGGAGTGAAGTAGGATCCTATAGAGTTAGGGAATATTGTACACGGCCCTACAACTAGTATTAAGGAATACGACCCGTCATCCATGCAATTGTAACATGCTATCAACCTGTAAAAGATATCTGGGGAGTAATGAAACCTAAGTAAACACAACTTTCGCCATCATTGTTTACACCACACTAGTATAATTAGATTTCATTTCAATTTTGTTATTTTATTTTGATTGCATCTTTAGTCATTTGGGTTAGTTGGCTAGCAACTAATTCCGCCCACTCTTCCAAAACCGAGATTTTTAATTGCTTTTATAAAATATAAAAATACAAAAAGAATCATCCCTCACCTCTAGACTTAATTTAGGAGACTTTCTAATCCTAGCGACACTATTCTTGAGTTGAACGATCAATCCCCGGTACTTGTCACTATATTATACTACAACGATCAGGTACACTGCCTGGTGGGGGTTGTAAGCTTCTCGAGATCCCTCGAGAGGTAAAGCCTGGTGTGATTCCCACGTATCAAGTTTTTGGCGCCGCAGCCCGGGGAATAGTTATTTTCTAGGTTAGGATTTCTTTTTATTAGGTCTACTTACTAGATTCCTTTCTAGTAAGATTTTATTTTTATTTTTTAGGTTTTTTTTAGTCTATCTTATTTCTTCGTTCCTTTGTTCATAACCATCACCATCCGCCATCATGGCAAATGAAGATCTCTCTAACCTTAGAGTCACTAGGAGTCGTAGCTCCGTTAGAAATCTCGTTTTGCCGTATGCAGAACCCGAAAGGGAAATGCATAAGCTAAAGCAATCTCTCTCAAAACCCGGACCATCTAACATACCTATCAACTTTGATGAGGCCCTTTCTGAAGAAGATTCAGATAATTACCTCACACCCTCTAGCCCCCAATCCAATAACGATATGAGCACCCCTGAGACTCCCACCCCTAAGCGCCTTAAGGACTACTTCTCCCCGAATCCTCGTGGCTTCTCAAATGCCATTGTCTTCCCAAACGAACACACCGATGAGGTCTTGCGTGCAAGCGATGTTTGGCTTGTCCAAAGTGTGTGCAAGTTTCACGGATTACATAACGATGACCCAATTCAACACATCAGGGACTTCTTGAAGATAGTGGACACCCTCCATACGGATGGGGCCACTAGAAACACGTCTCAATTATGATTCTTCCTTTTCACTCTTTATGAAAAAGCCAAAGAGTGGTATGATAGACTTCCCTCCGAGTCTATCTTTACATGGGAGCAACTTATATCCAAGTTTTATGAGAAGTTCTTCCCAGCAGGGAAAACCTCAGTATTTAGGGATAGGATCCTCCGCTTCCGAAAGGGAAAGGACGAACCCATCCATAAATCATGGATTAGATTCAAGGATTTAATAAGACAAGTTCCCCATCATGGCATCAAACTCTGGCTTCTGGTTCAAATCTTCTATGACAATGTCTCCTTAAACGACCAGAACGAAATCAACAATCTTAGAAAAGGGAAAATAGCCAATCTTAGCGCCGAGGAAGGGTGGAATAGGATTGAGGAATATGCTCAAGACCAGGACGATACTTGGGATGAACCTGAATAGACTATGAGCATGTCTGAAATCTCACAAACACCCTCAGATCGGCTAAGAAAAATTCACGAAAGGGTGGAATACCTTGCGGGGTCGCGAACAACTAAACAACTTTCAAATCCTTACTTGATCTGCGACTACTGTGGGGGCCCGCATGAGGTAGAGGAATGCGGAGGAGAAACCACGACCGAACATGCTTGTTTGTCAAGACATGACATCTACGCTGACCCCTCCCTTTTGCCTTTTTACCAAAACGATGATTATACCCTTTGGGGAAATCTGGTGAAAAGAGAATAAGGGGAGGAAGGCCCTGAATACAAAATCAGGAGCACTTTTGAAGATGACCTTGGTCACTTTACTCAAGAAAAAGGCTTACAATTGAAAGGTCTTGACGAGCTCATTGCTGAGCAACAGAATGACATGGAAAAATAGTTCAACAAGCTTAATGCTACCCTTGATGGCCATGACAGGCCACCGGTAAGCCAAAAAGATCCCCTGCTCATGGTAACTACTCGAGCTGGGACAACAACCAAGGACCCTCCTTATCCGAGCTCACACCCTGGCACCATTGATCCAAACGAGCCCCACGAGGAGGAAGGTAATGTGAGCAACGAGGCTCCTGAACAACCTCCCCTGGTGACCCCGTCCTCATCAACTCCACCTAACCAACCTATGAGAATCCCATTCCCATCCCGCCTAAAAAAACAGAAAATTGAGAACGATAATAAGAGATTCTTGTCATATCTAAAAGATTCAGTGGTCACCATACCTCTTCTTGATGCTTGCTATCACATGCCAAAGTATAGCTCTTACTTCAAAAGATTACTTGCCAACCGAAAGAAACTCGAGGGTCTTGTGACTCTGGGGGAAGAATGTTCGGTGGTGACCCAACGAGGGTTACCAAAAAAGGTAGACGATCCAGGCAGTTTCACCTTGCCTTGTTCCATAGGATCTCTATCAATAAAGAATGCTCTTGCCGATTTAGAGGCGAGCATCAACCTCATGCCCCACTCCATGTTCCTCAAACTAGGATATTCCGGACTAAAGCCTACCCGCATGAACATCCAACTAGCCGATAGATCGGTCAAATATCCCCTAGGGATATGCGAGAATGTGCTAGTCAAAGTTGGGAAGTTCAAATTTCCGGTTGACTTCGTGATCTTGGACATAGAGGAGGATGACTTGGTGCCCATCATCATAGGGAGACCATTCCTTGCTACCGCTCATGCAGTCATTGATGTTCACGACGGCAAGTTAACCTTACGAGTAGCAACCGATAGCTTGACCTTTGATATTAAAGACACTATGAATCTGTCTCTCGAAGCAGCTAACCGGCTCTATTTCATCGGAGAGGTCGATGAACTAACGGATGTCATTGACAACTGTGTTGATGAACAAATCGAAGAAGGTTGGTTACGGGATGAGAGTTTCCTCCCCACATTGGAGGAGGAGAAGACGGAGGGCGCTAGCGCAGTCTCCTTCCATCCCAGACAAGAAACCACTGAACAGCTTGAGCTCCGTAAACCCGAAAACAAGCTAACGCCCTCTATTATCGAACCACCTAAGCTAGAGCTTAAAGAACTCCCAAACCACCTTGAGTATGCCTTCCTCCAGGGAGAGGATCAACTACCAGTAATCATAAACTCTTCCCTTGAGCATGAACAAAAAGATAAGCTCCTTGGAGTCCTAAAGAAATATAAGGGAGTCCTTACATGGAGTGTAGCCGACATTAAAGGGATTTACTCAAATTTTTGCACGCATAAGATCCTTATGGAAGAAAACTATAAACCACTGTGCAACCCCAGAGGTGGGTGAATCCCAACATCAAGGAGGTAGTCCTGTACAGGTTGTACCAAAGAAAGAAGGAATGACTGTGGTGAAAAACGACAACGGTGAGATGGTTCCCCAGAGAACAGTTACTGGCTGGCAGGTATGCATCGATTATAGAAAGCTCAATGATACCACCAGGAAAGATCACTTTCCCCTCCCATTCACTGACCAAATGTTGGAAAGATTATCCGGGAATGAGTACTACTGTTTCTTAGATGGATTCTCAGGATATTTCCAAATCCCCATAGCACCTGAGGACCAAGAAAAAACTATGTTTACTTGCCCTTATGGAACATTCTCCTATAAAAGGATGCCTTTTGGGCTGTGTAACGCTCCCGCCACTTTTCAGCGATGCATGACCGCAATCTTTCACGAATTAATGGAAGACAGCATGGAAGTTTTCATGGATGACTTTCCGGTCTTCGGGAACTCTTTCGACCGCTGTATTGCTAACCTCGAAAAAATGCTCAAACATTGCAAGGAAACCAAATTGGTCTTAAATTGGGAGAAATTCCATTTTATGGTAAAAGAAGGGATTGTGCTAGGACATAAGGTCTCAGGGAATGGGATTGAGGTGGACCAAGCAAAGGTTGAAGCTATATCTAAATTACCTTATCCCACGACTGTTAAGGCAATACACAGCTTCTTGGGCCGCGCCGGGTTCTACCGGAGATTCATTAAAGATTACTATAAAATAGCTCGGCCAATGACTCAATAGTTGGTAAAAGATGCCCCTTTCGATTTCTCTCAAGAATGCAAGGATGCATTCGATCTCCTGAAAAAGGAACTCACGCAAGCCCCAATCATGGTTACACCCAACTGGGAGTTACCTTTCGAGATCATGTGAGATGCTAGCGACTATGCTGTTGGGGCAGTATTAGGCCAAAGGTGTGACAAACAATTCCAACCTATATACTAAGCTAGCAAAACTATGAATCCCTCTCAAGAGAATTACTCTACCACCGAAAAATAATTATTAGCCGTGGTGGTCGCTTTCGACAAATTCCGTCAATATCATGTCCTTTCAAAGACGGTTGTTTTCACTGATCATTCGGCTCTCCAATATCTTTTTGCTAAGCAAGATGCTAAACCACAACTAATTCGGTGGATCTTGTTGTTACAAGAGTTTGATGTTGAAATTTGTGATAAATGGGGGGCGGAGATCTGGCTGATGATCACCTCTCTCGTCTTGAAAATCCCCTTAATGAGCTTGATAAAAGCGAAATTCGGGATTCATTCCCTGACGAACAACTCATGTCAATGACAGATTCTGAACCTTGGTACGCTGATTATGCTAATTATCTTGCAAGCAGGCTCATTCCGGAACACATGACTAGATATGAAAAGAAAAGGTTCTTTGCCCAACTAAAATACTACTTCTAGGACGAACCATTCTTATTCCGAAGATGTCCTGATCAAATAATCAGGCGCTGTGTTTCGGGAAATGAAGCAATAAAGATTATGAAAGAATGTCATTCGGGCCCTTCTGGGGGCCATCATGGGATAAACACCACCGCACGAAAGATTTTCGATGTGGGATTCTATTGGCCCACGATATTTCGTGATGTAAAAGAGATGATACAAGCATGGGATGCATGTCAACGGGCCGGGAATATATCGAGCAGAGATGAAGCGCCTCAGAATTTTATACAAGTTTGTGAGGTTTTCGATGTTTGGGGAATTGATTTCATGGGACCCTTTCCATCTTCAAGGGGGAACGAATACATTTTAGTGGCCATCGATTTTGTTTCAAAATGGGTAGAGGCACAAGCCCTTAGGACCAACGATGCTAGGGTCGTTATTCATTTTCTGAAAAAGTTGTTCGCTAGGTTTGGCATTCCTAAAGCTCTCATTAGTGATAGGGGGCCCACTTTTGCAATGCGCAAATGGAAAAAGGTCATGAAGAGATATAGAGTTTCCCACTGGTTCTCCACCGCCAATCACCCACAAACCAATGGTCAAGTCGAAAACACCAATAGGGCAATTAAAAGAATACTAGAAAAGACGGTTAATCAAAACAGAAAGGATTGGTCATTTAAACTCGATGAGGCCTTATGGGCATTCCGAACAGCCTACAAGACACCTATTGGAACGACCCCATTCCGCATGGTTTATGGCAAGGCGTGTCACCTTCCGGTGGAACTCGAACACAAGGCTTATTGGGCACTTAAGGCATGTAATTTGGATTATAAGGTCGCTGGAATGAACAGGTTCTTACAACTCCATGAGCTTGATGAGTTAAGGCTAGAAGCGTATGAATCCTCCGTTACATATAAAGAACGGGCAAAAAGATGGCATGACCAGCGAATTAAAAAACCTAAGGAATTCTCAAAAGGGGACAAAGTTCTATTGTATAACTCTCGGTTAAGGTTATTTCCCAGGAAACTCAAGTCTAGATGGTATGGGCCCTTTACGGTGAAAAGCTCCTCTAAAACCGGAGCTGTTGTGTTAATGGACGATGAAAATAGAGAGTTCACTGTCAACATACAACGCGTAAAACATTATCAAGAAAGTAGTAATGAGATGATTAGTGAGGAGGATGTAACATTTGAAGATGAGGTCACGTAATAGCCCATGACCTTGAGTCTAGCTACAAGTCTCGTAAAATAAAGAAAATCGCTTCTTGGGAGGCAACCCATGTTTTGTGTGATTTTTATTTGTTTGATTGTTATTTGTTTCCGTATGCATGCTTTATTTTTATTGTTGGTAGATCATGTTTCAAAACTAAAATTGTGAAAATGCTTTATTTTGTTGTTTAACTTCGTCTTAACTTCATATAAATGTATTTTGCAAAAGATAAGTGTAAGGGGAAACCCCAAATTTGTTTTTAAGAACAAAATTGATCATGATTGTCCACAATAATAAATGAACATGTGTATTAGTATTTGTTAGAGTCAAATGCTTGTATCGAGTCATAATGATGTTTTGCAGGATTTTCCAGGAAGTAGGACATAAGTTTTTCCAGAAAATTTCCGGAAACTTAACGTAAAGATTTCTGCAGGTCACTTCTGACGGCGTCATCAATTAATTCCTAACGGCGTCATGTATAAAATTTTGGAAATTTTGCGAGTTTTGTTTTTCTAACGTAGTCTTAAAGTTTTTGTTAATTCTTTAGTTTTATAAACTCCAGGAAATCTGCAAACATTCATTCTACAAGCATTATATCTTAATTTGCTTTCTAGGATTTGTTAGTATATATAGATTGCCGCCGATTTTACGCGAGGTTGCCTTGTTTGTTTTCTTAGGTTTAACAGGTTATATATGACAAGAAGATGATTTATTTTTCTGGAAGGGAAGCTTTGAATGTTCATTTTCTTGGAGGAAGATCTAACCTTGTTACCACACTATCCACACCGAACGAATCAGGGGAGTATTTGCTTTCATTCTTTTACCTATTTCACTTTTACATTCTTTAATTAAACATTGGGGACAATGTTCATCCTAAGTGTAAGGGGAGGGTAAATGATGATACCTTATAGGATACAATTGCACTTGAGTTTGTTTGTTCGATGGTAGGTGTGTAATAAAACTAAGAAAAATACTTGTTAGTGTAATTTTAGCGCCAAATTTAAAATTTTTTACAACATTTAGGAGTGAAACTTTAGCCATAGCAAGCGTCTCATGGATAGGAGTTGTATGACTAGCACAAAACCGTACCATTCAGAAAATTTTCCACCCAAATATGTGAGGTTCACCTTTAGATTTGATAGGAAAAGCATTCATTATTAGTGCTTATGAGTGTACCGGTAGCATTTAGATTCTAGAACTTGCGTTAGTGATGCATCCTGAGAACGCTAGTGAGACTACATTCGTGTAGTAGGATTTACTACATGATAAGAGGCATCAGGATCACCCTTGTTATAAACCCGTATCATAATTCCTTGACCATTTAAGTCATATTACTTGGCTAGTAAAGTCAATTAATTTTTCCCACACCTTAGCGTTGTACTCATTTTTAGTACACGAAACCCCTAGTACACCCCTCCGAGCCTATCTTTTCATTTTTACCTTTAAGCATTTTACTTAAAGGAAGAATTTGTTACAACCCACTTAAATGTATAACCAAATTGCCTTAGCCTTCCGTGTATGCACTCACCTTTAGTGCATTATTGTTATTTGTTTAAACCCTTAGTTAATAATCTAATTGATTACATGGTTGCTAAGTCGAGTCATATCTTGTACATATTGTTTTGGGATGATTGGGACTCATGGGTAAAGTACTTGTGTTATGGAGTAATGGGGATGAACATCTTATATTACTCCCATATGTGCGTTAATCTTAAAAGTACTCCAAGTGTTTTGATTATCTTGATTCGAGTCATTAGATTAGTTTATTGTAAAGTATGTAAAAATTCAAGTGCAAGGGGAATGCACATTCCCTATGATGTATTATTTTGGATGGTAGGGCAAGAGTATATGAATAAAAAAAATAAAAAAATAAAAATAAAAAAATCGAAAAAAAATTAAAAAAAATAATAAAAAAAAGAGAAGAAAAAAAATAGAAAAAAGAAAAGAGAAAAAACATACGGACTACCATCCCGTTTCATTCTATGTTTATTTGATGTTTTTGTTATTTTTGATTTATTAGTTTAAGTCTAGTCTAGTCTTGGCTTAGCAACGCCTTATTGTACATGTAATTAACCAAGATGATTAACTCGCCACCAGTAAATATTGCCTTTATCTAACAAAACCGTGTATTCCATATCCCTACACCTAACGTTTAACCCTTTAAAAGACCTCTTTGATAGTTTATCCTAGGTGCTTACGCCAAGTGGTGGAAGTTTGATCCTTTCCCAAGCCAATGGTAATCTATTTTGCTATGACAGATAGTGAGAGATGTTTTCCATTTCCATATTGTGATATATACTTTATTACACCCGAGAGATGTGAGTATCTAAACACTATTTGTGAGTGCTACTGTATGACCTCCGTGCTTGTCTTTCGTCTTTAGTGGAATGACTATTTGTTGTAATTACTTTTATATTAGTGTTAAATGACCCCTAACTTGTATTTTGATTAGAATAAAAGCGCATTTGCTTTAGGACAAGCAAATCTCAAGTGTAACGGTATTTGATGAGGCGAAAAATGAACCGTTTTTAAGGGGTCATTTAAGCCCGAATTCGAACTTATTTGATCAAATATTGCCCTAAATCGTTCCTTTTGTCATTTTAGGTACTTTTGCAGTGAAATCTGGAAAAGAAAGCATTTTGGACGTTTTTTGAGCATAAAAGTGAAGAAAACGGCAAAGTCTTAATTTTTCTTGCTGGGAACAGTACCTGACGGCGTCACATGCTTCTATATGACGGTGTCAAGAGTAATACAAGAGGTGGAAGTGGATAATACACGTGACGATCCAGAAAGTTTTGTACTAAGGAGATGACGGCGTCACCCAAGGCCATCATGGTCCATATATTAGTGACGGCCCAGAAGAAAATTACACATGACGGCGTCAAAAGTGGATCTAGGCAATCCGATTTCATTATGGGCGGCGAGTTGACAGCGTCATTGATTTCTTCATGACGCCGTCACCCTGTATTATCTATATATAGTTTTCCAAATATCATTCATTAGTGTGCAATTTTGAGGGAAAAACCCTAGGACGATTTTTTCCAGCTTTTTCAAGGGTTTCAACCCTTTGAACTTTTCATGTAAATTTGAGATAAGTACTCTTTCAATTCAATCAATATGTCTATGTGTTGCTTGAATATATCTTACACTTGTCTTCAATTTAACATGCTCGGCTAGATCTCTCTTGTGTTTGCTTAGATGTAGTGAAACCTAGATGTTAATTATGGGTTGATTTTTGTTTATAGTTGTTACGGATGATTGTATTCGAAGTTAGGCTTAAGAAAACTGGCAGACTTCCATTGGTAACATGCTTGAACGTCTTAAGAAACATGATCGGAGGTGTACTACGATTTGTGGTTGTATTTAATGCGTAGGAGAATTCTAATGATCCCATGTTAGGAGCTTCTAATGGCTCGACATAGGAGTGAAGTAGGATCCTATAGAGTTAGGGAATATTGTACACGGCCCTACGACTAGTATTAAGGAATACGACCCGTCATCCATGCAATTGTAACAAGCTATCAACCTGTAAAAGATATCTAGGGAGTAATGAAACCTAAGTAAACACAACTTTCCCCATCATTGTTTACACCACACTAGTATAATTAGATTTCATTTCATTTTTGTTATTTTATTTTGATTGCATCTTTAGTCATTTGGGTTAGTTGGCTAGCAACTAATTCCGCCCACTCTTCCAAAACCGAGATTTTTAATTGCTTTTATAAAATATAAAAATACAAAAAGAATCATCCCTCACCTCTAGACTTAATTTAGGAGACTTTCTAATCCTAGCGACACTATTCCTAAGTTGAATGATCAATCCCCCGGTACTTGTCACTATATTATACTACAACGATCAGGTACACTGCCTGGTAGGGGTTGTAAGCTTCTCGAGATCCCTCGAGAGGTAAAGCCTGGTGCGATTCCCACGTATCAATAAACCAGAAATCATTAACATTTCCTCTGATTCATCATTAAACACTTCAGAGGATCCCAATCCTTGGATTCCAATCCAACCACCTCCTCGTGAACTCACCTCTCCTTTCATCTGTACCTCATCAGATGAAGAAGATCCCCAAAACAATCCTCCCTCAATACCATCAGAAGAGGATCTTTCCAATCTCCCACGTTGGGTATATGACTCAGATGCTGAAGATTCCACTGAGTGTCTAGAGCCAACATTCACTCGATTGATGCAGCAAGAAATAGAGAGGGTTGTGGCATCATTCCTGAAACATCCAGTGCCTAAGAGACCCGAATCATCCCGACCATGACCATCGGCAAGAACAAGAAGGTCAAATCCTCCTCTCCCAAGATCAAGGGAAGTGATTATTGGGCTACCCTGTCCTCAACAGTATGAGCCATTCAAAGACAAGGGTAAGAGGAAAGTTGCTGATGTGAAAGGGAAGGGAAAAGGGAAGATGGAGTAAGAGTGTCAGGGGTGGTAGCTTTTGGGTATAGGTGCTAGTGGTTAGGTTGATAGTAGTTGTTTCAGTTTAGTTGTGTTTATCTTTTGTTAGGATCTTGTAATTCCAACCATATGGAACTTGAATGATGATTAATAAAATGATGTTTTCCCTGATTTATCTCATGATGTTTGCCTCTTTACCACTGATGAGTACCAATGAGATGTTTATGTGCATCAGCAGGAACACTACTTCAACTTATCTTCCATGATCATTCTTCTGACATGATCATCAGCATAAACACAGAGTTGCAAAAACAAACAAACAAAGACACACAATCTATACTAAACAGATAATGGTTAGTCTAAATAAAGTTAAACCTGCAAAACAAAATTAGCAAACAAACTCATTATAAAATACAGAATTTACAACATTAATCCTCCCTAGAGGCATATGCCTCCCCTTAGGCTTATGCCTCCCTTCAAACACAGCATTTAAGGGTTAACCATCCCAATGTGGACAACTAAGTAATTAAACCTAGGTCCATCAAAAGCCTTTGTTAGTAAATCAGCCACATTGTCATCAGTATGAATCTTAAGCACTTGAATTAAGTGTTTCTCATTTGCATCCCTAATAAAATGGTGCCTAATTTCAATATGCTTTGTTCTTTGATGGAAGACTGGATTTTTAACAATTGAAATAGTACTTTGGTTATCAATATAGATTTTAGTGTTCATAAAATTGAACCCATAATCAAGCATTTGATTTTGAATCCAAAGTACCTGGCCACAACAGTTAGCAGCAACAACATATTCTGCTTCAGTAGATGAGGTAGCCACAATGGTTTGTTTCTTGCATTGTCAAGAAATTAGCCTTCTTCATAGGAATTGACTACCTCCTGTTGTGGATTTCCTATCCAGGTTAGCTCCAGCATATCACTGTCACTGTAAGCTTCCAACATAAATGGAGATTCTCTTGGGTACCAAAGATCTAACTTAGGTTGGCCTTTAAGATACTTGAAAATCTTCTTCACTGCATTTAGATGGGAAGTCAATAGAGTGACTTGATGTCTAGAACAAGCACTGACTGCAAATGTGATGTCAGGCCTTGAAGCTGTTAAGTACATCAGTGAACCAATCATAGATCTGTAGAGGTGAACATTCACAGCTTCATCTGGTTCATTCTGATTCTTAGGCTTTGGAGGTTCATAGGGAGTAGTTGCAGTCCTTAAATTCTCAAAATCAAATTTCTTGAGAATATCTCGCACATACTTCTCCTGATGAATGAAGATCCCTTCAGGCTGTTGCTTTACTTGTAGCCGCAAGAAAAATGTTAGCTCCCCCATTACACTCATTTGAAACTCACTTTTCATCAGGTTCTCAAATTCTCTGCACCAAGCTTTCTTTGTGGAACCAAAAATGATATCATCCACATAAACTTGAACAAGAATTATGTCACTAGAATTCTTTTTGATGAAGAGAGTTTTATCAATTGATCCTCTTCTATAACCATGCTCTAATAGGAAAGTTGACAATCTTGCATACCAAGCTCTGGGTGCTTGATGAAGTCCATAAAGTGCTTTTACAACCTTGTATACCTTCTTTGGATCCTGTTGATCTTCAAAACCATTGGGTAGAGTAACATATACTTCCTCTTCAATCTTGCCATAGAGAAAGGCACTCTTCACATCCATTTGATAAACCACAAAACCCATGTATAAAGCAAAGGCCAGAAATAGCCTAATGGCCTCAACCCTTGCTACTGGTGCAAACACCTCATCATAATCAATGCCTTCTTCTTGTCTAAAACCCTGAGCAACCAACCTTGCCTTGTTTCTGACCACAATACCCCTAACATCCCTCTTGCATTTCAGAATCCACTTGGCCCCAATAGCAATCTTTCCTGCAGGCATATCAACAAGTACCCATATATCTTGATTCTTGAACTGTTGCATTTCTTTTTGCATAGCCTCTACCCAACTAGGATCACTTAGAGCTTGTGCGATACTGGTTGGTTCAACTTGAGATAGGAAACAAGCAAACAAACAATGTTGCTGATCTGTATGATTGTCCCTCTCCTGATTAGTGACATAAGTGATAAAAGCACATTAACCAAATTTTGTCTTTTTCACTGTACTCCTTGTTTGAACCATGGCATTTGGATCACCAAGTATATTGGTTTGAGGATGAATAGTGTTTATCCTCTTAGTGGGATTAGGGTTAACTTCAACAGAAGTCTCAAGATTGCTCAGAGATGGAGCAAAATAATCATCATAAGAGGCATATTGGAAAATGCCAGCACTTTGTATATGATTGCCAAGATCTGAGGGGCTGGGAAACCTTGTACAAGGTTCATCTAAGCTTGGGGATGGAAAAGCATAAATAGGTACTATAGCAGAAGTACCATAAGAGGAATTGGCATCAGCAGCAACAACAGGAGACACATCAGCAGAAACAGAACCACGATCAGCAGAATCCAGGTTCCTACTGTTGTCAAGAGCAGCTTGTCTCAGTAATGCCTCAGTATCTTTAGCAAACTCAAGGCCAAGCCTCTCAACTTCTTCATTTGCTGCATGTTCTTGCTTTTAAAGTCTAGCAAGATCTTATGCATAAGTTGAGTCATCCACATCAGAAGCAACTTTTTCATCAGAAGTAACTTTGTCATCAGAACCTGCAATGTTAGTAGGAAGAGAAGAAACAGCAATAGTAGGTTCATCACACTCTGAGTCATAGTCTGAGTCATCATCCAGGGTACATGCATTGTTAGTTGGTGACTCTTTTTTACCTGCAGATTGGTTAGATTTGAATCTAGCAAAACCCAAATGATCAGTTAAGTAATCAAGGTCAAAATACCAATCATGACCTTTACCCTGAACATTAACCTTGTCTTCCAGAAATCTCAAGTTAAGAGACTCCTCAATCTTCTTAGCAGACAAAATGTATACCCTATAAGCCTTACTATGAGCTGAATATCCAACTATATAACCCTCATCAGCCTTCCCTTCAAACTTTCCTAGATGATCAGTTGTATTTAAAATGGTCACATGACATCCAAAAGGCTTGAAGTAGATAATGGTAGGAATCTTCCCAGTCAAAAGTTCATAGGGTGTCTTATTTTGTGGTCTTGTAATTGAAACCCTATTCAGAACATAACATGCAGTGCCTACTGCTTCAGTCCAAAACATAGTGGGAAGTTTAGAGTCAGCAAGCATAGATCTTGCAGCCTCTATCAGGGTTCTATTCTTTCTTTAGCAACCCCATTTTGTTGTGGAGTTATGGCATTACTATAATCCCTTTTCATACCCTTAGACCCATAGAGTTCAATTAGATTAGCATTTTTGAACTCTATTCCATTATCACACCTGATACTTTTAACCTTTTTGTTCAATTGGTTTTTAATCAGGGCTATAAATTCTTTAAGAGTTTGAAAAGTTTGATCTTTAGTGCTCAAAAAGAATACCCAACAAAACATGCTGTAGTCATCAGTGATCACCAGTTAGAATTACTTATGGTCAATAATTCTGATGGAAGTTGGACCAAATAGATCCATATGCAACAACTTAAGAGGTTCTGAAATAGTGCTCACAGCAGTAATGGCTTTGTATGAAGCCTTGTTTTGCTTCCCTTTATTGCAGGCAACACAATTGAGTTCATTGGTGAAGGTTTTAGGAGGAAGTCCATGGACCAATCCATGTTTAGCAAGTCT
Source organism: Artemisia argyi (assembly GCA_030686995.1). Lineage (NCBI taxonomy): Eukaryota > Viridiplantae > Streptophyta > Magnoliopsida > Asterales > Asteraceae > Artemisia > Artemisia argyi. Next base: position 62,857,074 of record CM060697.1, read on the forward strand.
GTTGATGGTTTTGTAGTTCAAATGTGCCATCCTTCTGTGCCATTTAGTAGACTCATCCAAGGATGCTTTGGCCACCAAGCATGCTAGATCACCTTCAGGTTTTACATCATTCAAGTTGAATGTGTAGAGATTGTGATTTCTAGGAACTCTTAGCAAAACAAGACTCTCATCAGGTAATTTGAAGTCTTTTGAGAGAATAAGACAGTCCTCCTCAGTAAATAGTTCAGGAATCTTTTTGTCACAAATTTGTGAAACAAAGAACAAATTGAAGTTTTGTAGCTCCTTCACATAGTAAACATTTTCAAAATCCACGTTTGGAGTTCTGATGGTTCCTTTTCCAGTGATTCTTCCAACTCCTCCTCCAAATGTCACTGTGCCTCCATTAATGGGCACAAAATCATGTAACTTTTCATGATTCCCAGACATGCTTCTAGAGCACCCACTATTAACAATACCTAAATCTTTACTTTTAAGAGGATGTTCCTACAACAACAAAATATACAACAACATGAGTTACCAAAGAGAGACTCAAGTCATAAATGACTTGAGCCCGCCTTGTGGTTCATTAGAATGAAGCCATGTAGATGAATATGATCCACCATTGTTCTTGGACCCCCTGTGTGCAAATGGTCTGTTATGTCTCCAAGAACAATCAGCTGAGGGCTTAACAGCATAATCCCAGTATGCCCCTCCTATATACCTTGGGTCATAGAAACTAGGCCAAAAATCATTCTCAAAATAAGTATTAAAATGCCTAAAAGATGGTCTAGCAACATTTCTTTTCCAGCTAGTTGGAAAAGTCCTACCAGCAGAAACAGACCTACCGGCAGGAACAGACCTATCACTAGGAACTGATTTAGATCTACTGGTGGTGTGGGTTGCTTGTGGAACATATGAGGGTCTGGCATGGACATTGTTCCACTTTGGTCTAGGTCTATTATGGTTTGCAAAAACACCCATCCTTTTTTCATAAAAATCACAATCCTTAATCAAATGCAATTTACTACCACCAAAAAAACATTTCTTCTTTCTAGAAGATTTATTTATACCAAAAGATGTCTTATCACACACAAAATCATTCAAACAAACACTAGAAACAGAATTGTTTTGTAATGACTGAAAGGAATTGTTTTTCAAAGAAGTAAATGATAAGTCTTCAAGAGAAGTTGTCTTTGAAGGAACTTCATCAGCAGCAACTCTAGAAAAGTCATCAGACTTGCAAGAAGACTTGGGTGTGTGCTTAGGTGACTCTGACTTGACACTAGAATCACAACTAGCATAGCTAGAGGAAGAGGTCTCTTTGGTCTTGTCACTGAAAGAACAAGATACAAATTCATTAGAATTATTGCTAGAGACAATGCTAGAGTCAGGGGAGTCAGGAGTCATAGTGCCAGTTTTCAATTCTAAGTCCAAATGGTGTGAGGTGGGCATAAAGGTTCCTGTGATGGTGGGAGAAACAGTGTGCATTTCTCCCTCTTTAACATACTTTATAGGAGTTTGAAATTGCAGAGGTGGTTCAGGGTCTAAAACACATGGTTCACTAAGGTCAAAAACCTCATCTGGCCCGATAAGGTGTCCATATCCTAATGCTCTCTTAGTCCTAGTGGATTGGGAACTATTAATTAATTTCTCAAGGTTCTTAGATCCCTCTTGCCACTTCATATGACCTGCAACTTCATTATCAAACTTAAGCTTCAACTCTTGTAGTTCTAATTCAACTTTAGCTTTTTCTTTTTCTGAAAACTTTAACTCATTACTAGTAATCTCTAGGTCTCTTTTTAACACCCTAATTTTCTCATCATAAGCCAATTTATTCTGTTGAAACCAAACCTTTTGTTGCTTCTAACTGCTTCCTTATAGGCTTGAGCCTGAATATAACACTCTTCATATTTTGGTTCAATTTCATCATACGCTTCTTTAAGTGCATCATATTTTATATTAGGGTTAATGGCATGTAATAGCAACGTACTTTCCCATTTGTTTCATTATCAGATACGAACCCAAAATAATACAAAAATACCCTACAAACTTATATATTTTTGTGTCGATATCATACTTTTGCTTATGTGGCATGATTGGCAACCGGCTAAACAGGTTAAAATTAAATACATGGATTTTTTTTTCATCTTCTTCCTTGGAAAAACCCCAGCCCAGTCCAGTTGCATGGTGATGGGAACGATACATTCCACCGGATCATGTTTCCACGCACGGCGGATCTGAGTCTTGTTAAGGCAGCCATATCTCCGACTATGTCGTCGGAAAATGAAAATTCCGGCAGAAAAAGGAGTAATAAGATGAATGAGGTTAAAAGATTTATGGGTTTCATTTAAGATAGGATTTGATTAATGCGTTTTTTATAAAATTTTAATCTTGATATGAATATATGAATTTGAGAATGTGAAGGTGTATAAGCTATGAAGACAAGGAAGAGTGTTGTTGACCGTTGACTAAAGACTTTTGAATGTTTCTACAATTCTAAAAAGTTTCATTGGGGATTTGTGGTAAGGAATTATTCAAATTAATGCTTTCATCGGGTATCTGTAAAGTTGCAAAATTGTAGTTTTGTTTCTTTGTAAGTTGCAGATTTCCATTTGCAAAGAATACTCAATAAAATATAGCAGGTTGAAAAATTCAGAAAGATGACCGGAAAAAGATTACCAGAAAGTGGCCGGAAGAAGTGGAGAAGATGACTGGAATATGATTACCCAATTTTGTAGGTCAAATGATGATATCAACACAAAAATATATAAGTTTGTAGGGTATTTTTGTATTATTTTGGGTTCGTATCTGATAATGGAACAAATGGGAAAGTACGTTGCTATTACATGCCATTAACCCTTTATATTACAACCAAAAACACAATTGGATACCTGAGGTGAGATGCCCATGAAGGCAAATTCTTCATCACAACTAGCAATGCACGAGAATTGCTGAGAAGCACTACTTTCAGCATCTTCAGTATCATGCTCCTTCCAATCATGCAAGAATCCACAACAGTCACCAAAGCCTTTGAATTGCCAGCTTTCAACTCCTTCTGCTTGTAGGCTAAATACCTTGTGTTGTCTTCAGTCTTCTTAGCAGTAAACACTCTAGAAAAATGGCCTGTCTCTCCACATGAGTAGCACTTGACCTTTCTCCTGTCAAATCTAGTTGGATCCCTTCCTCTGAAATTGAGCTTTCTACCAGCTTTCTTCTCAAACTTTCTGACTTTAAGAGTAAGCATGGCCATCTACCACTTCAAATCCATCCCTTCCATATCCAGCATGTCAACTTGCTCAAAGTCTTCATATGCCAGTTGCTGTTGTTGGTCATATTCAGCAACAAACGAATGAAGTACCTCCTCTACCACATTACCAGATTGCAGATGACTCTTTGGACCAGGAGAGGTATAAGATATTGTGGAGGAAGAACCTGAACTTGGAGCATATGTAATCTTATTTGAAGTGGTGCTGACAAAGGCTGAGTTTATAGGAGTTGTTGAATAAGTCGAATGCCCCTTGGTATCAAGCTCAAGGCTTCTGAGCTTGTTATACAGATCATCAAAAGAGAGATAGTCCAGTCCACCTTTGGCTTTTAATGAAATACTGACTTGGGACCAAGAAGGAGGTAAAGCTCTTAGAAACTTGGAATTACACTCCTCATTGTCAGGACTAGCTTTCAGTTGGTTCAACTGACTCAAAATCTTTTGGAATCTGTCATACCCCTTGTGTACACCTTCTTCCTCTGAGATCTTGAATTCGTGAAACTCTTGCCTGAGCATAGACTTTCTCATTCTCTTTGACTCTTCGTTCCCCCCAAACCTTGCTTTAATTGCCAACCAGATATCTTTGGCATCATCCAGATAGTGGAAATCACTCATGTGATCATCTGGGATGGCTTGAAGCAAGATGGTTCTTGCCTTGTTCTCTCTCTGCACAGCAAGTACTTCCTCAGTAGTAGAAGGAGGATAGATGGTGATCTTACCATCTTGGTCTTTCCCAGTCTTCTTCTGACCATTGCCTCTCAGGATAACATTCCAGAGATTAAAATCATTGTTAGTTATCCAATTCTACATCTTCATTGCCCATATCTCGTATTCGTCCTTCTTGAGATATGGGAACTTGGCATTGCTGCTGCTGGTAAGAGCCAGCTGCTGAAGTTGTTGTGTCAGAGTGTTGTTTGGTTGTGTGACATCTGATGCATCTGAATCACCCATGATTTGAATGAAAAGGTGTTGAAAAGAAAAAGTTGTTATTTGTAAACAGAGACTCTCCTGTGGCTCTGATACGACTTGTAGGATCTACTCTTGATAGATCTTTGAGCCAATGGATCGATAGCTTGCCAATGTAATCAAAAGCAAAACTATATGGAAAATCTCTGTATGCTTATATATATGCAGAATTTAAATACAAACACAGTATACGAATAACTCTTGATCCTCTATGGATCTTTAATTAATCACTAAGATTGAAAACTAGTTGTGTGTAATGCATTGGCCGTGGGTTCCTTTTATACTGCAAGAAACCCTAAACCATCTTACAAGAAATTTTCTTTGATCAAGGTAAGGAAAGTTCCTATGAGTACGAAGAAGTTTGGTAATTTCATAAAGACGGGGTATGTAGGAGCAGTAGGGACTATTTTCTTCTCTATAGTTGAAGAGTGACTCGAGACACCAATCTTCAGTATAGGCACATTGCCCATGATTGGGAATACGATGGATTTGTGCAAATTGCTCAAGAGTGAGGACAAATTTGAAGTTCCTAATCCAAAACCAAAGTGACAAAGATTGATCCTCATTATGCACGAGTTCAACTTGTCGAAAGAATTCTAAAACAAAACGAGGACAAATTTTCTCATTTATATGAAGCAAGAAATCGAATCCTATAGTACGAAAGGTGGTATTAATGTCTCCATCATAGGCTAAGAAAGGATCTACAATTCGTCCCTCATGAAAGCGACGAGTCTCAACATTCACATAAGGACGAATGTGACTTCCCGGAGTGGTTGGCTCAAGAGATATTCTAGGAGCATAAGAGTCGGTGCGAAGATGATCAAAATCATATATGTGTGACATTTTGTTCCCTATCAGTAGAAGAATCACAAGATTATGATTTATAATTATTGAGTTTTTCCTTTCTTCTTATAACTTCTTTTAATTATCAATTCAAGTAAATGTTTTTGACATGTATTTAACAATGTGAGATTTAAGGTGTTATTTTATAATTATGGTAATGATGTCTTCCTACTTTGAGGATTATCATGTTTCTGATTACTACATGAAAACATTTCTTTTGACAAATGTATGCATTTAATAAGAATATTACTACTAATGTATTATTGAACTTAGATGTTAATTGTACTTAATTTCATAAATAAGATCTTCACCCAATCCAAGCCTTCACACAAATAACATACTTGGATCTTCACCCAATCCAAGCCTTCACACGAGACACACTAAGATCATCACTCGATCTAAGCCTTCACACAATGACTTAACTAAGTCCTAACCTACACACTAGGACACCACTCTCCTCACAACAAATACATGCACTAATCTAGTTACAAGACTTCTTGGATCTTCGTCTTCTTCCAAGTTCACACACATAACTCCATCCTCGACTCACACACAAGTCGGAAGTATTTACAATATTTACAAGAATGAAATAGAAGGAAAACTAGAACTGCAACACTTGTTACGTTTGTGTGTGGACTCTTATAACATCTCGAATCTTCATCTTCGTCAAGAGTTCTTCTCTTGCACTTTGCGGAAGAGGAAATCACTTATAAACATATACCGACATGTTATAGTGATCAAAGAAGAAAGAAAAATAAAACAGAAGCTTTTTGTGTGTGAAAGACTCTTGTTTCTGAAAAAGGAACAGTTCACTATTTATACACGACAGGAAGGAGCTGACGGTCCCTTAAATAGGCGACAGTCTTTTTCACTAAGGGACCGCCGGCCACTTTGAGGGACCGTCCCAACAGACGCTCCCATTTTTGTCGTGACGTAGTAAAAACTTATCTGGTGAAAACTCAACTATTTTGGGGGAAAATATATTTGTTACAAATTTGAATTTTGAATATACTTTCTTAATAAAACATTTCTTTAAAAATATAAAAATACTTTTGTGAAAATGTTTTGTCAAACTTAAAAATGTAAGTTTAGAAGAAAATAAAATTCTTTGATCACTTAACTAATGACTATATAAAGTTTGTTCATACCTGAAGTGACGTTATAGTAGCTATGGGGAAGAAACGAGATTCCTCGATTAAAAATTTATCAACCGTAATTTTACGTAACATGTCTTTATATTTTGTGATTATCAAAATACAAGAAGATCGAATAATGCGAATAACGTTTTTGACATTTTGTATTAAGGCTAGCCACAGTAATACCCTCGATCGAGTCGGTCGACTAGGTCGTAGTCGGTCGGCCTTTTTGTGCACACTCGGTCGCGACCGAGTAGAGGGAGGCAAACAAAGAATGAAGGTCGCAAGCTCGACCAATTACTATTTCTTTTTTATTTTTTTATTTTTTTTGCCTTTTTGATCCGTATTACTTTTGAAATAAATGTGTATACCGTTTAAATTACTAGCCATTGCATGCATTCAAAAAAAAAAAAACACACCACATATTAACACAATATATTACACACTTCAATTCACAAAATCTCACACTTCTTTCAATTCAAAATGGCTTGTAACAAACTCCCTCATACCGTCGAACAATTTTAAAAGTGGATAAAAAACCAAGCAGAGAAAGACGACACGGCTCGTCAAGAAGCTATTCTCGAAGTTATTAACAGGTTTGAGCTGGCAAAGGCCCTCAAACAATGAATGAGAACACGCTACACAGAGTGCGATCACATCTCTGACGACAGAAAATTTGTAATCGACCAGTTTTTAAACGATGAATTTTGTAAAGATCATGTCGTTGTTGAGACATTGCGTAGGTGTGTGAGTCAGATACATGCCCAAAAAACAAACAAGATTCGTTTAAGTTTTTAAGAAAATGTGAAAGCTGCTATGGTTGAACAACAGCAGCAGCAACAACAACAACAACAACAACAACAACAACAACAACAACAGCAGCAGCAGCAGCAACAACAACAACAACAACAACAACAACAACAACAACAACAATTTGTGCAAGGTGCATCAAGTTCATCTGCACCAATAGTTGTTGAGCAACAACAAGAGCTGCCTCATCTGGATCATTTTCAGCTATGTTTTGAGGAAAATGTGGCAGCTAATGATGGTGACTGGAACTCTGACAAGGAACGGGAGTTGAGCAGGTTGGAAGCTCAGTTAGAAGCAGAGAGGTTGGCGAGCTTTGATCCTTACGATGACGGTTACGACTCCAATAACTCTCAAACATGGATCACCTAGATTATAAATAAATTTTAAGTTTATGTTTATGGGTTGTTTAAGTTTATGTTTTCATTCGATGTACTATTTGAATTATTAATGAAATTAGTATTTTAGTTATTAAGTATGTACTTAAAAAAAATAATAACTTGGTCCCCCTTACTGGGCCACCCAATCACTTGCAGGTCGCTGAAGAGAGAAAGCTGACGTGACAGGAAAAAATGGGAGGATTTGGTCGCCTTAGGTTGTCTTATAAATGCAAAATACCCCTAATAAATGTTTCAAGAGTTGATTAATCCAAATTCCCCTTCAAGTGTGATTTCAACAAATGTAGTTTGTACGGTACAATATGTTTTGCATGAGAAATTGTGCACAAAAGTTTGTACGGTACAACATGTTTCAAGCATCTCTAAAACTCAAAGAATACAAACAAAAAATGTCATGAATGCGTAAATTAAACACACCAATTAGTGGTTAGTCTTTTTACCTTCCCGTCCATGAGTTACAAATATTTTATCAACTATATAATGTGTCAAAAATCACACACAACAAACCACAACTTCCTCCACACCGCGTGCACATTGGGCTACAACTTATAATGGTGGTAAAGTAAGCATCATATCGTCTTACATATTAATCATATTGATTGATATTATTTTATGTAAATTTCACGTGTGTTTTGCGTGTGTAACAATGTAGGACATAAAGATGGTGCTTAGGAGGTTTGGTAGTAACATCATCTTCTCTAATGGTTTAAGAGATCCTACACATCGTTGTCTTATCAATTAAGTGGAACATGCACGAACATTTTTACTTTGATTAACTGTATTTACGTTACTAACGATCAACTATATCTAATTGTTTTTGTAACACGTCAAGAAGCATTAAAGAAAGAGATCGAGAAGTTACAAAAATTGTATCAAGAACAAAACATGTAAAAGGCCAATGAACAACAACGACAAAGAAAACAACAACAACAAGAACAACGTCACGGCCACCGGTGGGATGAATACTTAGCATTCATATTAATAGTACGTTACAAATTAAACATGCAATATTTTACTTCATGTAATACCGATGAACAGGCTAATACTATTGATTCGTTAGCAAGTAAGTTTATTGAAAATAATGTGACGAGCATTCAATTTTTAGTCAATAATTATTACTACACTTAGTTGATGCATTTTAATATTTTTGCTCTTAATGTAGTTTTTTGTCTTGCGGTGTGTTAATGTCACTTTCTTAATTAAACGTCGTGGAATATTGGGTGACTTGATATTTGATATAATTGTGAAAATTATGTCGATGTTACATATTGAAAATGGTAGTATATAATAAAAATATCTTCACACTATCATCTTAACAATGAGAATCTTCTAAATCAAAGAAGTTTATAAAGGAGAAGAAAATTGTATTTCAAATGTTATCCTACACCTATCACGAGGTAAGTATTATTCATTTGAGTTTGAGATCATGTGATTCATGTCGTCATACTGTAAATACTTAGAATGAGTTACTAATGAATGCTCCAAATTCGATATTATATTTTATGGAAAAGTGTTGTAATAATGCATTAATTTAAAATAATAATTTATGTAAGTTACTCATATTAAAATATTACATATGAAAAGCCTCATTTAAATATAACATTTTGCAAAAAACCTCTTCACATTAAAGAAAGATATGGAGAAGTCACAAAAATTGTATCAAGAACAAAACATGTAAAATGCCAATGAACAACAACGACAAAGAGAACAACAACAAGAACAACGCCACGGCCACCGGTGTCAATATAGATGAATACTGAGCATTCATATTAATAGTACGTTACAAATTAAACATGCAGTATTTTACTATACGAATTATAATTTATTATACGAATTATAATTTATACTCTTGAATATACTAATTACTTTAATGTTTTATGTTTTTATAGTTTTGTTAAAAAGGAAATTTGTTTTATAGTTCTCTTTTAATAATGTAATTTATTGAACAACGAAGTCCGTCTTTCACAAAAAATGAGAGTTTCAAACATGAACCGAACATTACGAAAAAAATAATTAGATCCAACCTCTGTGCATCACATAGGTCCTGAGGCAGTCCAAACCTGTGTGCATCGCACGGGGAGGAATATAAAAGGTCTCCAACATTAATGTCATCACTTCATATTTAAAATAATTTATGTAACTTATACATATTAAAAAATTACATGTGAAGACTCTTTTCAATATAACTTCTTGAAATAAATCTCTTCACATATACTTTTTTAATGTCAATAAACTACTTTAAATGTGTGTCATGCCTAGAAATGTGATACCATCACAACTTAGATATATAATGACGAAAATAATTGCCGAAGATTGCGCTATAAAAACTTATATACAACCCATGTGCAACTCAATAAAGTATTTTAAATACGTATAAAGCTTAGCAAATGTGTGAAACTATGAAAACTTAAATATAAAATGACAAAAATAAATGCCGAATATTACGCTATAAAAACTTCAATACAGCCCATGTGCATCGCACGTATTTTAAATCTATGAAAACTTCTATACAACTCATGTGCATCGCACGGGAATTGTTGACTATCATAAGAAATAGTTATAACTTAGCCCGATGTACTACTATTAGTTAGTTCAAATAAAAAATTATAGAGTCAATACCAAAGTAAATAGACAAAAAATATTACATAAAAAAATACATCTTAAAACATTACATGTTAATAAACTATTTTAAATACGTATCATGCTTACAAAATGTATACTACCATGAAAACTTATATATATAATAAAAAAAAAATACATCCTGAATATAAAACAAAGAAAATAAATGACGGATATTAGACTTTGAAAACTTCTATACAGCTCATCTGTATCGCACGGGCTTTCATGACTATTCATGTTTGCAAGTGTATTCAAATAATGAAATGACATGATCCCGCAATGAATACATGACGAAGATTAGTGAACATTGCATTATGAACACTTAGATACAGCCCGTGTGCAACGCACGGGTCTGGTTGCCTAGTATACTAAAAACTTTAGTTGTCTTATAAATGCAAAGTGCTCACAATAAATGTTTTATAAATTAAAAGTGAAATGTAGAAGATTCATGTGTTAGTACATTGATTTAATAGTCATGCATAAGGGTAAGTACATAAGATTAGTGGTTCGAGTAATTGAAAAAATTTGTACGATACAAGGTAATTTAAGCAACATCAAAAGTATATCAATTACACAATATTGGGTGACTTAATTTAATGTGCAAGAGGAATTGTGCAGAAATTGTAGTACGGTACAAGATAGTTTAAGCAACATGAAAAGTATATCTTCTATACTATCTAAAGATTGGAGTGCTTAATTTAATGCGCAACAGGCATTGTGCACAAAAGTTTGTACGGTACAATATGTTTTGCATGAGGAATCGTGCACAAAAGTTTGTACAGTACAACATGTTTTAAGCCATCTCTAAACCTCAAAGAATACAAACAAAAAAAAGTCATGAATGCATAAATTAAACACACCAATTAGTGGTTAGTCTTTTTATCTTCCCGTCCATGAGTTACAAATATTTTATCAACTATATAATGTGTCAAAAATCACACACAACAAACCACAACTTCTTCCACACCACATGCACATTGGGCTACAACTTATTATGGTGGTAAAGTAAACATCATATCGTCTTACTTATTTAGCATATTGATTTATAGTATTTTATGTAAATTTCACATGTGTTTTGTGTGTGTAACAATGTAGGACATAAAGATGGTGCTTAGGAGGTTTAGTAGTAACATCATCCTGGTTTAAGAGATCCTACACATCGTTGTCTTATCAATTAAGTGGAACATGCAGGAACATTTTTACTTTGATCGAAAATGAAATATATTGATTAACTGTATTTAAGTTACTAATGATCAACTATATCTAACTGTTTTTCGTAACGCGTAGCATTAAAGAAAGAGATCGAGAAGTCACAAAAATTGTATCAAGAACAAAACATGCAAAAGGCCAATAAACAACAACGACAAAGACAACAACAACAACAACAACAACAACAACAACAACAACAACAACAACACGGCCACCGGTGGGATGAATACTTAGCATTCATATTAATAGTACGTTACAAATTAAACATGCAATATTTTACTTCATGTAATACAGCTAAATAGGCTAATACTATTGATTCATTAGTAAGTAAGTTTATTGAAAATAAAGTGACGAGCATTCAATTTTTAGTCAATAATTATTACTACACATTGTTGGTGCATTTTAATATTTTTGCTCTTAATTTAGTTTTTTGTCTTGCGGTGTGTTAATGTCACTTTCTTAAGTAAACGTCTTGGAATATTGTATGACTTTGATATTTGATATGACTCTGTAAATTATGTCGATGTTACATATTGAAAATTGTAGTATATAATAAAAATATCTCCACACTATCATTTTAACAATAAGAATCTTCTAAATCAAAGAAGTATATAAAGGAAAAGAAAAATGTATTTCAAATGTTATCCTACACCTATCACGAGGTAAGCATTATTCATTAGAGTTTGAGATCATGTGATTCATGTCGTCATACTGTAAATACTTAGAGTGAGTTACTAATGAATGCTCCAAATTCGATATTATAGTTTATGGAAAAATATTGTAATAATGCATTAATTAAAAAATAATTTATGTAACTAACTCATATTAAAAGATTATATATGAAAAGCCTCATTTAAATGTAACATTTTGCAAAAACCTCTTCACATTAAAGAAAGATCGAGAAGTCACGAAAATTGTATCAAGAAAACATGCAAAATGTCAATGAACAACAACGAAAAAGACAACAACAAGAAGAAGAACAACAAGAACAACGCCACGGCCACCGATGTCAATATAGATGAACACTTAGCATTCATATTAATAGTACGTTACAAATTAAACATGCAATATTTTACTATACGAATTATAATTTATTATACGAATTACAATTTATACTCTTAAATATACTAATTACTTTAATGTTTTATGTTTTTATAGTTTGTTAAAAAGGAAATTTGTTTTATAGTTCGCTTTTAATCATGTAATTTATTTGAACAACGAAGTCTGTCTTTCACAAAAAATGAGAGTTTCAAGCATGAACCAAAAATTAGTCCCAAACATTACGAAAAAAACAATTAGATCCAACCTGTGTGCATCGCATGGGGATGAATATAAAAGGTCTCCAACATTAATATCATCGCTTCATATTTAAAATAATTTATGTAACTTATACATATTAAAATATTACATGTGAAGAGACTCTTTTTAACATAACATCTTGAAAAAAAATCTCTTCACATATACTCTTTTAATGTTAATAAACTATTTTAAATGTGTGTCATGCTTGAAAATGTGATACCATCACAACTTAGATATATAATGACGAAAATAAGTGTCGAAGATTACGCTATAAAAACTTATATACAGCCCATGTGCAAATCAATAAAGTATTTTAAATACGTATAAAGCTTAGCAAATGTGTGACACCATACAACTTAAATATAAAATGACGAAAATAAATGCCGAGTATTACGCTATGAAAATTTCTATACAGCCCATGTGTATCACACGTATTTTAAATCTATGAAAACTTGTATACAGCCCATGTGCATTGCACGGGTATTATTGACTATCATAAGAAATAGTTATAACTTAACCGGATGTATTAATATTAGTTAGTTCCAGTAAAAAACGATAGAGTCAATACCAAAATGAATAGACAAAAAATATTACGTAAAAAATACATCTTAAAATATTATATGTCAATAAACTATTTTAAATACCATGACAACTTATATATATAATGACAAAAATACGTCTTGAATATAAAATGACGAAAATAAAATACGGATATTAAACTTTGAAAACTTTTATACAGACAATGTGCATCGCACGATAAAAATTAGTTTTTGACAATACTAATAGTTAGAATTTCTAATGGTAAACAAAAACAATGCATCGCATGGGTAAGTGAGTTTTAGTACATCTGATTTGAACAGATAAATTTAAAAAGTTTGCTAAAATAACAAAATACGGCATATTAAAAATATCACATTAAATAATGAATAGAAAAGAAAAATTACATAATTTTGGCTCACGATCATTTATAAATTATAATAACAAATAAAAAAGTTGTGTACATTGCACGGGTCATGAGGCAGCCCGAGTTTATATATTGTATTTTGAGTGTTTGACTCGACCTCAATTAAAAGAAACGAAATAGCGGCATCAACATTTTTCATGTCGTGCTAACAAACACAACTTAGAAACTTATTGACCAACAAAATCCATCCATGACCAAAATGACGAAAATTAATGCTGAATAATACGTTATGAATATTTAGATCGAGCCCGTGTGCATCGCACGGATTTGAATGACTAAATTAAATAAAATAAAAGTTCAATAACTTAAATAAACTGTTTTAAAAAATTTAGTGACATATTTATGTATTAAACCAATAATACACCATTAAATCAACTTATATAAATTGTAGCACCCATCCTTATAACAACCTGTCATAAGTTGTGAAATGTGTACATATTAACACATCAATTCAAAATCTTGGGCCCTCGTAAAGATGCCTTGGTGGTGACCCACGTTGGACTGTAATGTGACCATGTTCTTTAACTTTGCCCCTAAATATGCTCCACCACTTCGGACACCTGCCGGGGTCTTCTCCACCACCGTCCTTTCATCGTTCAAGAATCAGCTCAGCATTTTTTGTAACATGATCAATTAAATTAATGAATTATATTCGTAATTAATATTTTTAAGAAGTAATAAGCGATTAAGGATATTTTTGCTTAAACATTATTTATCGTCTAATCTAATTTTTCGGTAAATAGTTGTTAAGACCATAAAATTAAAGCAGTTAGCAAAAAGGTTAGTTGTATTACGTTTGAGAGTTAATATGCACAACACCAAAAGTAATGTGCACACAAAATCACATTAGTGATGCACATAATACAATAATATGTATACATGATTGCGGTGTGCACATCACTTTTGGTGGTGTGTCACTCCGATTTGGTTTTGATTCACTCCTATGCATAGTTCTTAGGGGGTGGCAACCATGCCTAAGCATACCTAGAAAGTAATTGTAATTAGTCACTAATATTCAACCAACTCATTTCATGCCTTTGGATGTCTAAATCAATAATTTTAGTGGCAATGTCATGCCTTTGAAATTGCATCAAACGGTCGAATAGTAAATGCATGTAAAGGTCGAAAATTAGTTGCTTCTCCTTCACACCGAATCGGTAATCTATACCGCATGTCTCGCCGATTTAGTGATGCCGATCAAGTGGTTTTGTTTCGCCGATCCATGCCGATGCTTGCCGACCCTCACACCGACTACGTTGCCACCCCCTTAGCATAAACCTTTTAATTTCAACATGACTTATCGAATGTCTCAATATTTTCACTTTGAAAAAAGTAAAAGCTGTTAAACATAACAATGTACATAAGTTGATTTCATAGCCTTTCGGTGCCCACACTCCCCTATCACTATCACCTTTTCGCTCTTTCTCTGTGGACAAACCTAAAAATAGGTATGTTTATTTGTTTGTTCATTTAATACTTTGATATATAGTGTATGTTTAAACAAGGGATGTGTTAACCGGACCCTCCCTACCATGGGAGGTCCACCTACTTTAGTCAAAATATACAAGTTTTAATGCAGACAGTACAGGCGGCGGCAGCAGTGTCTTCCACAAAACCTCCCTACAAGGGGGTCCGGTTAACTCATGCCTTAAACAAATGAAAAGGTGATTTTGATTTGTTGATATCATATACTATGAGAGGTTCAGTTGGAATTTGCAAACGATAAACAAAAAATAAGACAAATCGTCTAACCAATAAAACTCTTACAAGATGACTAGATGAGTTCTCAAGATATGACAAAATCACATACAAATGACATATTTTATAAGCTAAATTTTGTTTTAAAATTGATTATTCTTAAGTTAACATTTAAGGATTCCGACTTTTTAATATTTGAGCTTAGATGACAATCAATAAAGTGTTGATTACAAAAAAAATGTATTATAAAGTTAAATTTATCTCAAAGTATGTATTTATTCTCTAAGATTATACTAGTTATAATACCCGCGCACGCGCGGGTTTTTTTAATTTTTTTGAATCATATATTTTTATTTATTAAAAAATAAATAATTTAATCTTTGTTTTGTTTGATTTAGAATGTTTAATTATAGTTTTTTATTATTAAAGATAATTATTAAAAAATTTTAATCCTATTATTAATTGCATCTTATTTATATTTTTTGTATTTATCTTCTACTTGTGTTAATTGCATCTTATATATATTTTTTGTACTTATCTTCTACTTGTGTTATGGATAAATATAAAATGTTACCTAATAAGAAAATAATCTTTATTTTTTTAAATACAATTATTACTAAATAAGGTATGAATGCATTTTTTTAAAATGAAAAATTCCCAACAGGAGTTTTGTTTTATTATATAAAAGATTTGTCCGGATACTTGATATACTTCTTAATTAATACGAATCATACCAAAAACCAGTTTCTTTGTTACAAGCGGATCAAGTAATATACCAAGTGTACCTATACAGGTTCAGTACATTTTTTGAAAAAAAAATAATGTATATGAGACAAACAACCTTTTTTAAAAGTTTACCAAACCATTTTAATAATAAAAGCCTCTCATTCAATCAATATAAAAAGCCACCCATACAAATCACAATCTTTTATTACTAGGCCTATATAACATGTCTTCTTTCTTTCCACAACATTTTTACATTCAAAAACTAAGCCATGGCTGTTGATGTTTGCTCAACTTCTGAAGTTCTTGTAAGCCCAAGAATATCATTTTCTCATGATCTAAATGACCCTTCATCCGAAATCATCGACTCAATCCACCCGATTCGATCAGACCAATTCCTTCTATCACCTGGTTTTGATTTCGACTTATGTAACACATCAAGTCTCACACCAGCTGATGAGCTATTTTCTAATGGTAAAATCATCCCTACACAAATCAAAACCATTCAAAAAATTCAAGTCCATGACCCCATAACAAAAAATGTACAAGTAGCATCACAAAAACCAAATTTGGATAACCAAAAGAAAAGGCTAAAGGAGTTCATATTTGATAAAGATCAAGATCAAGACCAAGAGAAAACGGCACCAACATCAACAACAAGATCATTTTGGCAATTTACGCGAAGTGTGAGCCTTAATATTGACAATAGCAAGGGACCAAAAGGATTGCTTAGATCATTATCAATCAAAAGCTTGTCAAGAAGCAATTCAACTGGCTCGGCTTTAAATCCGAAAAGAAATGCAGGTCCAAAAGTTGTCGAAAAATCGAAGGATCCTATGTTGTTAAGAAGGTGTTCAAGCTTAAATCAACCTCCACCTTCTAATCATGTGTACTATACTTATCAAAATTCGTATAATTCTAAGAGTTGCAAAGGGGGGATCAGAATTATTCCGATTCTGAACATCCCCCCAGCTTATAATATTTCAAAGGGAACCATAAATTTTTTCGGGTTTGGTTCACTCTTTTGTAATGGGAAAGTCAAAAAGAAAACGAAATTGTAAGTGAATATTTGTATTTTGCTTGTGTTTGATGTAAGTTCTTTTTTTAGGTGATGTACATGCATTTCAACCAGTTATCAAGTAGGTTATATTGAATATGAAGATGTTTATTTTCGTACTTTTAGACTAAAAACAATTTGAGGACAAAACTATATTCCATGTTTTGTGCTACTCGGATCGTATAACATAACAAGCTTGGAATTAAGATTACAATTATTTGATATAAAATATGTGTTTATGCATGCATATACACCATGTATAAGTATTTTAGATAGTTTAAGTGTGTCTGTTAATAATTGAGGGAGGTTAAGATTAATTTCAAAAATCATTGAACTGATTTTAATTTCAGAAGATGTAGTTAGATGATGATGATGATGATGATGAAAAAAAAAAAAAAAAAAAAAAGCGCGGGGTAGACTTGTTAGATTGGTACAAAAATGATTAAATGTGCATGAGCATGTCTATTGATTGGGAAACATATCAAGAAAGCATCCTTGTTTTATGTTTTCTCTTTCTCTTCCTCTTTTTTTTTTTAACGGTTACTTTCTTTAAGGGAAAATCATGTCCAATTGAAACCCGATGGGGGGAAAATCTTCAACTTAAGCCGCCCGAAGGCACGACACTTAAATTGAAGTAAACCCTGCCTTCTCCAGATTCGAACCCTAGTGGGTTGAAACCTTCATTGAAGGACTTTGAAATCGTACCGACACAAAGAGGATAATATTCTTCCTCTGCACTTTGATTTTTTTATTCTTACCATTTTTAGACGGGGATAATATTCTTACCATTTTTAAACCGGGTTAATATACAAAGAGGAAATTACCAAAATAGTACAAAAACATTCAGTCATTTTATGTTTTGGTCATAATTTGACCCTTTTTCTCATTTTGGTCATGCTCAACTGCTCGACTGATCAATTGGCCTCTATGATCGACACGTGTCCCACTTTCACTTTTTTATTACTATTTTTGTGTACTACCAAATCTCTGACAAGATCTTTGTTACTATTCTTAGTGGGTGTATTATAATATAAAATATTGCTCGACTGACGGTGTACTTTTTGTCATTGAAAAAGTAAAAAGGTGTCAGAAAATCTTTTACTTAGATTTGATATGTACTTTTCAAATCTCACTTTAAGATTTTTTTTGTACTATATTTTTTGTACTTTAACTAATTTTTTATTTACTTCATTTTTTTTTTCTTTCATTATTTCAAATTTTAGAAAAATAAAAGAACACACACACACATTACACACAATTTATGTTGGGAAACGTGCATGGTTTAGAAGTCAAACGGTGGCGACCTAAGTGAGAAATCGATCACCCCCAATCCCTCAGTTAACAGATCCGGATCACCGGAAACACTCAGACAAAGATTCATCCATCCATCGCAGTTGACTGATGGATGAAATACAAGTAAGTAAATCTATCTAATTAATGTTTAGGGTTGCGTATTTTACGTGGTTTTGCTAATGACGAAGCATTTACATTTTAGATGTGCTTATCACTGTTTTCGATTGCTTATTACTGTTTAGGGTTTGCTTTATTTTATGTTTGATTGTGGATTTCATGTTGTCGTTGTCGAACAAGTTAAATTAGTTGTGCTTATTACTGTTTAGTAGTGCTTATTACGGCTTATTAGGTTGATTAGGTATTGGAATATGTAATGTGAAAAAGTTTTGATTATCAAGATTGCCCATCTAGTTTTTATCGCTTGTTTATAGGTGTCATTTGCTGCTAGAAAATTTGTTTTGAAAGTGCTTAATTAGACAGAAGGTATAAGAGATATATGATATTATGTAGTCGAGAAAAGGCATTTCAATAAAGGTTGTATAAGAGATATATGATAGTATGTAGTCGAAAAAAGGCATATCTCCTTAACAGGACATACTTAAAATGACATTTGCCATGCTTGTCATCAAAAGAAACTGATAAAGCTCTTTTTTGTGAATAAGTATGATATGATGTAAGCAGTCGTACTGTCGTGTGTATGAGTAAATTGGAAATGCAAGCTAAAATTTACTCATAAACTACTTACTATGATGAATAAGAGATATATGAACTAAAAGCTAGCATAACTCACAGATATGTTAACAATGCCAAACACCCCCTTATATTGTAGTCTTTGGTTCTGTAAGTGTAACTTGATAATAGTAAGGCACGCATGAATATTGAGCGCCTAACTCTATGACTGCATAGGGTTACATGAATAACATTTTAGCGGCTTATAGATTAATCATGTGGTTAAAAGAGTGTAAGCCATTTTCAAATAAGTGTAACCTTATAAATAGTAGAAACATGTCTGCTTCATCACGTCAAGACAATAAACAATTAAAAGTTAAAACTAAAGTATTCGTATATACGGATATAACAAAATGAGTTGGTTGATCTAGGAGTTAGGATGGGACTTGCTTAAAGCCTTAAACTTTGTTAATTTCTTATTAATTGTGATATATCTTGCTTAATGACTTTCTCTTAGTGATGTATACCATTGAAACTTGTTCTTGTGATGTCTTATGTAAAGAGTTGAAATCTAAAGTAGAAACAACTTTTTCCGCAACAAGCACTCATGCGTGTGCGTCCGTGATGGCAGTTGAACCTAAAAACTAAGCTTGTTTTCACCTTATAGTGTAGTCTTTAAGGCTGATTCATAATCATTAGTTATATATGTCTTAGTTGATTTCTCTAAAGACCATATGTTTTAAATTAGTACTTTTTTTTATACAAGCACAATAAACAAGCTTTACTTAAACACATGTACATGTTTAATTATTAACTATAAGAGTTTCTTGAGTTTTTCTGTATAAACCATTTGTATATCTATACTTACCGTAACATAAAGTTTCTAGTTTATCTTTGGTTTCAACAATCTTTAGAGGTTGATGTTTATTGCCTATTGGTTGGTAGGGCAATCACGTCGTTTTTGTTCTCCATAGGGATTGAAATATGGTTTTGTTTAATGGCGTTGCGCTTTAGTGTGATAATATTACTATTGTGTTTTAAAGTGGGAGATAAGGTGTTCACAGTGTTTTGTTTATAATGAATCAGATGGGGATCATCTGTCTTAGAGGCTAACTATTATACATGCCAACCTTTACTACATCAATAACATAACTTATAATCTGTAGTAACCCTTATGTGTCACTACTTATGCATCTTATCATCTTAACGTTATGGTACACCGAAGAATCCAGCACTGGCCTACCAGTGTCTGTATTTAGTTTGCATTTACATTTGGTTACAACCTTTCTTTGGCTAGAAAGTAAATTCATATGTTTATGATTGAATCTATTTCTCCTGAGTTAATTCTTTGTTCCATGTTAAATTGACTTCATGCACTTGCTAAAGAAATTGTCATGTCTAGACGAACTGTGAATCGCCTTTATGAAAATAAAGCTCAGCTGATTCATAATCATTATTTGTTTTGTTACTTTGTGTTTACAGTTGTATCATGCCAAGGTCAGTACCAGAACGAAGTTGCACTTTCTAAAGACCATAAGGCAAAAGTTGAGCGCAAATAAGGAACGTCTTTCCTTGTTTAAAAGCACAGTTTTTGGTGATTGGCTAAAGATAAAAACATATTTTCATGATAACCACTTGCTACATTATTTACTTCAACATCAACGTGAAGTTCAGAACCATGATATCAATACTCCATTTTATTTTGATATCAGGCAGCACAGTTTAGAATTTGGTCGGCAGGAAATGTGTTTGATATTAGGGTTTCGATTTGGTGATGTTTCTTTTGCTCATTGTCACAAGCGTCAATCTGGTTTTAAAGCGCGTAGTTTAAAGATTCTTAGAGAAAGTCTACGTGAGAGAACAAGTACTATAAAGGCCTCGCATCTTTTAAAGATACTTAATGATCGATTTGAGTTTGGTTCGTTAACAAATGATGATGCTGTACGCCTTTGCTTGTTGTTAATTTTAGAGAACGTTTTTATGGGCAAACAGGAAAGATGTGTAATCTCTGATGAAATCCTAGTCTTAGTAGACGATTTATATGCATGGAATGCGTTTTCAGGGGGGCGAGTATATTTGGGTGGAGTTTCACAACAGGATATACAATTCTGTTTTAAAGGTTAGGGAACGACACTTGACAGAAATTGCCGAGAAAGGTCCTAGTTACTTCGCAACATACACGCTGTGTGGATTTGCGTTTGCTTTGAAGGTTAGTGTTAGTGTAATTCATTAATTATGTGTTTTTTTTTTCATTGCTTGTTTATTATATTTATTAATTTTTTTTTCATAGATTTGGATTTTGGAAACCTACCCCAATGCTGCTACCAATTGGTGGGTTAAAGATGACAGTGTGATACCTAGAGCACTTGCATGGGAGGATGGACAGAAGTTTGAATTTAACGATTACGATCTTCTTTTTGGCACTAACTACCGTGTTCGCCTCTTGCTGACAGGTGAGAATTTTACATTAGTTGTATATGATTTTTTATTTGTGTTTTAAAGCATGAGGTTAGTGGATAATACTTATTTAATACACAGATGTTGAGAGAAATCAACTATGGTGGAGTTCGAGTCTAGACTATTTCGGGAGGTTTATGCCATCAGGGTCTTTGAATGATGTACCACCTAGTCCAAACATGAACACACCAAAAGTGGCGTCAGGATCACGGGCCAAGATGACACTACGTAAAAGTTGTTCTGTCCTTCGTACCGAGATTCATCGGTCGACACATATCCGTACAGAGGTGCGTAGGTATGTGGAGAAAACCATGCCGCAAGTGTATGAGCAGATGCCATCTAGCGCAGCAGTTGCAACGCAAATGGATGGTATGCAACAGTAGATTAATCATCTTCGTCAACTTGTTGCACATTTGAAGCTCCATGGGTTTACTCACATGACGGATATGGATGCGGACATACCTCCTAGCACATCACTTGTAGTTCAGATGGCTTGTATGCAACGGCAGACTACCGGACTTCAGAATTTTATCCATCATATCATTGCTGATGGTGTTAGTCAGGTGAATGGTGGTCCGTCCGACACTACAAGAGTTTTTGTTGAGAAGGTTATATTACTTACTTACACTTTGAAACATATATATATATATATATATATATATATATATATATATATATATATATATATATATATATATATATATATATTATTTTTTTGTACAATGCAATTGAAGTGTTCTAGTTATTGTTTATTTTTTCATGAATTTATGTTGCTTCTAGGCGAACTTGTATGCCCTAAGCAATAGTTTGGATTTCATTGTATAATTTAGCCGAATGTTAAAGAGTTGCATATGGTAAATTAGTAGATGACACTGTTATAAGATCCTTAAGATCAGATTTATATACAATTACAATAATGATTAGTTTAGATAGCTTAGCACACCACTTGGTACTATTATTTGTTAGAGGTTAAACTCATTAGGTGTTTAGGTTCTATATTAAATCTCTTATTTATTTCATTACCAAACTCCATATTGTGTATTTATGAGGCTAGTCACATCAACCATGGGTACAAACTTTTATTACTTACCTAATTGCTCCTATTATATATACTAAAAGCCTTTACTAGTTGTAAGCCACCTTATTTCTATATTACCATTGTCTCTCCAAAAAATGTCAGACAACATACCTTACGAGATTTAAATCGAAATCATTAATAAACTTCCTGTCCAAGCTTTACTTCAGTTCAGAACAGTCTCAAAGACATGGAAGTCTTTCATTGATAGCTCTAACTTCCATGTCCATTTTCGTGTTCGTCCGCTCAGCCTTGTTGTTTCCTTATAATATACAAGCAAGGGTTTCTTGAGTCAAAATTTATATGTTTTCAAGATGATACTAGAAATTTGTCCCCACAACATAGGTTATTTCCAAATATTCCTCAAGTATTATCTAATACAAACTTCGGTTATTTAAATCTTATTCAAATTGGTAACTCTCATGGTTTGATATGTTTGTCTGATTCTTTTAAGATGGCTGTTCTTTGGAACCCATCAATAAGAAAATCAGTTGCTATATTATTCCCTAGTTTGTTAGGTGAGTATGAATCTCATAAAGTTGTTGTGGGTTTTGGTGCTAATCCCAACACTTTTGACCCTACCATTCTAAGCATTTCCTACCCGGTTCATGGACACGGACCGTGGAATGTTTGGGTGTTTACATTGAACTCCCACCGTTGGAAGAATTTAGAAAATGAACATTTGCCTCGTCAATCAATCCGACTTAAACGTTCAAGTCAGGCAGTTATAGGTAGTTTTATTTATTAGGCGGCTTCTGAAAGGATTGTTGGTGATGCTGGCGTTTCATCGCAAAAACGTTATATGATTGTCTCCTTTAATTTGGTTAACCACAGATTTTCTGTCATAGATATACCTGGTAGCTTACTAAGTCGTCTTTCGGTACCCTTCTATGTTTCAAAGTTAAGAGATTCTCTTGTTATTTTTGGGAATGTGATAGGCGATCAGTGGCACTCATTCTATATATGGGAGCTAAAGTTGAATCGTTATAACAAAATTACCTCCTTTAAAACACTATTCAACATCTTCACTCCGCAATTGTTAAAATTACTTGGATTTACGAATAGTGGAAATCCTGTTTTTGAAGTTGACATGCCCTATCGAATGGATCACACACTTGAAGCCTTCCAAATTTCGTCACAAGAGTTTATTAATCTTCATGTTGAAGCAGATGCAGGGTCCTTCTTCATGTGCTCCTTAAACGACTCACTACTGCTTCTTACTCATCCAGATTGTTTTGTATATCAATTTGCAACTATGTAGGGTTGTTAGAAGGCTGCATGTATCAGTTTTAGTATGTTTTAGTTGTTTGTATGTTTTTTGTAAATGTTATGTGTAATAGAACCAACTATGTATCAGTTATGTGTAATACAACCAACTATGCACTAGTTATGTGTAATAGAACCAACTATGTATCAGTTATGTGTAATAGAACCAACTATGTATCCATTTTGTAATTTTTGAAATCCTCGGCCACCGCAATAAGTTAGCCAGTTGGTTAACATAATTGTTTCTAATTACTTTTTATTTTTTCTTTTTTTCAGAAATCAACTGCAAAAGATGATAATGTGGATGTAGATCACGATTCAAAGGTTTGTTGTTTACGATAGTGTTGCTATCATATATTTATATGTTTTTTAGTAACTATTTGAGTTAATTTGTTTTTCTAACTAGTTATATTTTTTTTTCAGACATCAACCGAAAATGCAGATAATATGGATGTACATCACGATTCAAAGGTTTGATCTTTACGATAGTATGGGTATCATATACTGTATTTGTATGTTTTTTAGCAATTATTTGAGTTAATTTGTTTTTCTAACTATATATATATATATATATATATATATATATATATATATATATTCAGAAATCAACTGAAAATGAAGATAATATGGATGTGTATGAAGATGTTTTCTCCTCGGCTAACGATCTATCTACACAAGAGGTGCAAGAAGTAGTGGATAACCTTATTGGCTCACCTGAATGTCCGACAGGTTGCGAGGTAATATATACATGTCTTTTTTGTTTATTTTTTTTAATTACAACTCTCACACCGAACATTTGGCCTGTTTACGCGTCCACTTTTTCAGGATGAGAGCCTTGTTGAACGTGATGAAGAAATGTCTGTGGATGAAGTGGCGAATGATGAACAACATGTTCATGTGTTGAACGAAGAGCCCCAACATTTATCTCCTTTTAACGAGGATGACCAACATGTTCCAGTAGATGAAACATTTATGAATGAGCCACAAAAAACAAATGCCCCTCTTATACCGGTAAAGAAAAGTTTAACATGTTTATATTATCAAACCATAATCAAAAAGCAAAACAGTCACACAATGTCATCTATTTTTCAGGATGTGCCGATTAAGAACGATGACCAATACGTGGCAGAGGATGAGGTGGTGAATGATCCACACATCTCAGACTCCCCTTTTAACCCGGTAAATATACGTTTAACATGCTAATCTAATCAAATACTAACCAATACGCAAATTCATGCTAAGTTAATTGTTTTTCAGGACATTCTTCTTTTTGACAATGAGCAAGGTGTGCCAGTGAACGACATGGTGTGTACACCACAAAATTTAGAGCATGCCTTTAGTCAGGTAGTCGGCAGTCCTGTTCATATGGTGGATGTTGAGATGTTTGACTGTGAGACAGATTCCGTTAAAACTGTACGTGTTCCCTTTGAACGTGAAAAGAAGGTGAGCAAAGTCTTGCAATCCCCATACACACAGCAACCAGCGACTACTCCAAAAGTTTTAAGAAAGCGTCAAAAGAGATATGTTCCGCACGTTACTCCTAAGGTCATTGGACCTGATGGGAAAGAGATCGCTCTCAAGCCATGGAAAGAGGTATTTAGTGATTTTGCTGATTTCTTTGTTAATGTTAATTAGATAGATTTAGCTTTTTATGTGTTTCTAACCCAACAATTTTTTTAATGCGACATTTCAGAACCTTAAACGCAATGTTATGGGCACAACGTATAAAGCGTTTTTCCACCTAGAAATATTGTGTTTTTTGGATGAACAAAAGAAGATTAGGAAATTGGCTGACCAGCAGTTATTTCATTTTCCATGGGGAAGCGGCGGTACGTCTGCTAATCCCGAGTTTTGGCTGAGATTGCTGGGCAGGCACGCCAAGGGTAGAGGTTGGCTAAGTGATTCGGTATGTAGTTCTTACAAGTATAAAATCTTATAAATTAACTCCGGTGGAATATAGTTATTTTTATTTTTGTTTTTGTATTTTTATATGACAACATATTGGATTATTTGTTGATTTAATGATGCATTTTCGACCCGACGATGCTGACTGGGTCATGGTTGGTCCATTTTTTTGCACCATGATCCTCGAGCATGAGTTACCGCTATGCTATGCTGATGGAGTAACGAATGGTATCCCATGGTTTCGTCAAGGCATTGAAAAGGTGTGTATTTTAAAACTTCAAGTAATATAGCTTATCCTATATTACGGTTCCTGAATTTTTAATTTCAGATACTATATCATGACTTTGTCTCTTCACTATCTACACATTCAACATTTACATTGCGTTAATGCAAATATTGTAGGTCTTCTTTCCAATTAATCAACCTAACGTGCACTGGACTTTGGGTGAATTAACAATTTCCACTGGTGTTATAACATTGTATGATAGCCTTGGAAGTCAGAAAGATAAATACCTCTCACCTTGGGACCGAAAATTGAGGTGAACCTTTCAAACTCAACTGCCCATTTATCTTATCAAGAGTGAGGTGATGGAGAAGAGGAGAATGGATCCCGATTCCTATCATGTATCCTTTCAGTATGCAACAAACGTCCCTAAACAAGGTGGCCTGTATGGGGATTGTGGCATTTGGGTCATTATACTATTAAACAGGTTGTCCCAAAACATGCCATTTAATTTCAGGAAACCGGATCAAGCCGCTTTAGCATACCGTGAGCATTTGGCTGCTTTTTTTTGGAAATACAAGATTCCAATTCCAAAGGGTTTACCCAGTAAACATTTGTAATTTCTGGATGTGTAATGGCTGTGTGTTGGTGAAAACTCCAAACATTTACTCTTTTGTCTCGTGTACTGGTGAAACATAAAATATGACTATATTTGTACACCAGGACTATGTAGTATCATATTATAACATTTGTATTATGTATTCTGCATCTGTTATAATGTTGATGTTGTGACTTTCTACTTTGATTACAAGTGAAAATGTTTAAGATACAAAAAACACCTTTAAGTTGATAGTTTTTAACATTTTTGATTGCTCAACTCAACCCATATATTGCTCGACCCATCGACCAGTGGTTGGGGAGATGGTTCATTTAATGTTATGAGGTAGATGATCAATATAAATATGCCCTCATAACATATGTAGTTCCTACCACCTAAATAAGATAGAAAAAAATGGAAAATGAATTCACCATCAAATGATGAATGGGAACTATTACTTAACATAGACGACTCCGATCTTCGACTTTCCGCCACCAGCCAAAATGTAGTTCCTACAGTTCAAAATGTTATGAAAATACCTGGTCCTGCAGGTATTGTTCAAGATGCGAAGAGACGCAAAACTTCTGATATTCGAGAAGGTGTTGATCGTGTAACGATGACACAAGAATATATAAGGAGGGTGGTTCATGATGTTGATGATTCTGATTTTAAGAGTACGCCATGGGTTAACGCAACTGAGTTTATTAATGATAGGGACGGGATGATGATTGGCGTTTTGCCGATATCAAAAAAATTTGCAACAGAGGGAAAGTTGAGAAAGTTGTTGCGATGATCAAGTCTTGTACTCTGAATGTTTTGGGTGATCTCACTGTAACACTAAAAGATGTTTCAGGTTTACTCTCAGGCACAATTCATCACAAAGTCCTTGAGGATGAGTTATTTGCAAAGGTGCTTACCGTTGGATCTGTGTTGGTGCTAAAAAATGTTTCTGTGTTTACACCAAAACAATCTGGCCGCAATTACCTTAACATTACGATAAGAAATTTGGTGAGGATTTACTACAAAGATCAAGTGTTGTCGGTTACTGAGATAGTGTAATTTGTGTTTGAGCTGATGTTAATTTTTTTTAAGTTTAACTTATGTAATCCTTCCTTTATGTTCCTTTTTTTTAAGTTTAACTTATGTAAGTTTTTAGCATCTTGTTTTTAATGCACTTGTTTTTAGATATATGTCATTCCTAATATGTATATAGTCGGTTGAGCAGTTAGAAGACGATCAGTTACAAGTTGAGCGCCGTATGTCGAGCAGTTACAAGTCGAGCGCCGTTGGTCGAGCTCGACTAGTAACTGCTCGACAGGTTAAAAAGGTAAATAAAGCAACAAATATTAAACTAATATTACATGCTAGTTAAATTACAAAGCAAATAAAGTAATAAAAGTTTTAACAATAAAACATACTAATTATTACAAACGTAATTTTCCCAAGTTATCATAGAGCTGTTCAAGTAGTACAGCTGATGCATCCGTGTGGCTTTCTGGATGCCTGTACATCTCTACTGTTGTCTTTAGTACCATTAACTCGTTAGACAACAACTTGCAGTTTGAGCATTCCCCACTTGGTGTTGACGGTCCTGCAGAATACCTTGTAGGTGTTGACGGGCTTGCAGAGCTTGGTGTTGACGGTCCTCCAGTCCCCATCATTAGATGGATTCGTTCCTCTTTCCATATGAAAAACTTACATCCGTGATCGTCTGTAAAAGGCTGTTAAAGAAAGAAAATTATTTTCAACAAATATCATATTATTATTTATTTACAACAAAACATTTGATTGTTAACCTTTGATAGAGGACATGCGTAGTACAATTGACCATATGTATTGGGTCGTTGTGATTGTCGCAAAACGACATCTCCGTTTCCACATCGACACGGAAAAGCTTCATATTTTGCTATCTTCATGATTACAATGTGTATGTTATTTATTTATTTTTTTTCCCCTCAAATAGACAAGTAGTTGTGTATGCTTTTATAGGAGTTTTTGGCGGGAATTTTTGGCGCCGTTTTTAGCGCTCGACTAGCAAATGCTCGACCAGCGGTGTACATACAATAAAGAGGTTAAACTTGTACCCAATTATTTTTCGGTCCATCAGATTTATCAATTTTTAAAATTATAAAGTACATCGCCGGTCGAGCATTTGCTAGTCGAGCATTGACTTTTTCAAAGAGTTAATGTAGGGTAGATGAAACCTTTATTACAATTTAATATATGGTAGATGAAACATTTATTACAATGTCTTTAGGTAGATGAAACATTTATGGCAAATTAATAAATGGTATGTATTTTTAATAAATGATATGTACTTTTAATAAATGTGATGTGATGTGATGGTACACCAAGGAAAAATGGCGCCAAAATAAATGGCGCCAAAAGTTCCCGCCAATTTTTTTGCTCGACTGGATCACGTATATGCTCGACAGCTCGACCACCAGAAAACTATTGTAAGGTATATATATAAATACATACACACATACATATGCATGTATGTAATAACCTATTGCAAGGTACCAACAAAAAATATGAGTTTTAGATAATAAATTTCGTGTATATTTGGTGTTCGAAGATGGCTCCAGTTATGGTGTTTCACTAATGAAGACTGTTACATACGATGGGTTAGTTACCTATGTTAATAAAAAGTTCAAACTTAACAACGAATATGTTTTAAGTTTTTATTACAAAATGGCACATGGTCCAGTCAACATAGTTGATGACGACGATGTTCAATTTTTCGCTACCGAAGTTTGTAGGCCAAAGGCTGCATTGCCTAAACTTTTAATTAAAAAGGTTGTCAAAAAGGTAAAGGCAAAAGTAAAACCATCTTCTTCCAAGCCATTAGATTTTGACCTTAATGATTCATTATTTACTAATGATTTTGAACCAACAGATTTTAACAATGATTTTCAAATGCCAAAAAATGAACCTTTTGAAACCTACAACGAATTTAATCAGGAATTTGTCAAAAATTATGGGCCTACTTCATCTTCAAATGAACAATTTTGTAATACACCGTAAAATCCCAGGTCATTTATTAATGCTAATTATCGACATTTTTCTTAACTAAGCCATTTTTGTGGGCTAATTTGAAATTTTTATATGAGACACTGTTTGTTTGAGCACCCGAATGTTTTAATCACCGTTTGTTTGACACCCGAGTATGTTTTGTCACCCGATATCACCCGATTGTCACTCTTGGATGTCACCCAACGAGGTTAACACCGGTAACTCCACTTGCGACCCGACACCCAAATTGAACACCGAGAAACTATTAATATATATATATATATATATACGACACTATGTATATATTAACTTTTACAAATTTATTATTATATATATGAGTATATATATATATATATATATATATATATATATATATATATATATATATATATATATATATATATAGAAGTGACGACACCGTTTAAATAATTAAGGTTTTCACGAACCGACACCGACACCGATATCAAAACTAATCTCACCATTTTACGAATCACCGACACCCTCTCCATTTTTGGGCCGATTACACCCCCAAGCCCACACGATATTTCTTTCTTTCTTTTCTTGGGCCGAACATATCACAAACCCACTCACACTTTATCTATACATGCATTTGATTTGGGCCTTGAGTTCTAAGCCCACTGGCTGCCACTCGTTTCTTTTCCTTGCGCAGCTTGCTACCCAAACGATCAACTCATTTGCAACCTATGTAATATACACACTTTGAAACCTTTGGTTCCCTACTCACACAACACTAAGCATACTACTTCTAGTTGACTTTGCAACACCCTACAAGAAGCCACCATGTTGAGCCGTCAAACCCTTGGTCACTCGAATTACCCACACTAAACCCTTTACCCATGGGATCGGATGTTTCATTAACCACAAACATGTTCCTTAAACTAATCTTTGAAGTACACACATGCCTAATTGTGCTAAGAGTCTAGCTTTGACATGAAAATGTAGCCCCCAAATCCTTACAACTCGACTTGACAACACAAGAGAGGTTAGACAAGATTGTCGAGCATGACAAGACCATTCAAAAGATGTTGTGTCTTTTGGAGACATTCGAACCACTCTCACACCCTATATAAGCCACATTAAATGCTACAAAACTCACACACTCCCAATTCCACAAAATCTCTAAGTCAAACACTCTATTGCTTCGTTTGAGTTGCTGTCGAGAAGAATCAAGGAGGACACGAGCTAAGGATTGGATTGGAACGAGTTGGGTAACTCTTGTGAATTGCTAGACGAGGAAAGGAGTACCACATTGCTTGACCGTTGTACAACACGACCTCATCGCCACCACTTTGGTGTTGTAAGTTGATTTCCATTCCTTTCCTTTCATACGTTAATTGTTTCATGCATATCACGGGTATTCATCACACGTCACACACCAAACTTTTGAGTATAAAACTTTCATCACTTGCCTCGACACCCCTAGAAATGCCCTCGCCATTTCGTTTCTACACGTACGACCCACTTAGATTTTTCGACCCTTCATATCTGCTACTCACCCACAATCGAATTGACCCAACATGCACAACTCACTCGACTTTATGACACGAAAACTAGACCCAAATCTAATGATAGTCGAACGTGACTTTTAAAAACAAAGAACTACCCTTTGGGCTCCTAACGGGCTAACGAGCCCAACTAGTTTCAAAAGGAAATATTTTCGGTTAGAACTTGAATTTTAACGAGAAACATAAAAACTGAGTTTAAGTATTTTCACAAGCTTCAAATGCTACTTATAATGAAATAAAAAGGTTGGTTTTGAAAAATTACATCAAGGACTATGTTTGCAAAAAGTTTCACATTAAGGGACTAAATGTGTTAAAACCACAAACTTTCGGACCACCTTATAAAAACTATCGATTTTAAAAGAGGACGAGGGGTATAAACTGTAATTTGGCCAAAGTTTAAGAAAAATAGTGTAAAAGCTATGCCAAGGACTAAAAATGTAATTGTTTTAACAAAAGGGTAAAAGATGTAACTTTTCTTAAAGTTAAAGGTTGAATTGTGACAAAATATATTCTTATAATTAATTATTTCATATACTTTATATATATATATATACGTAGTATATATATATATATATATATATATATATATATATATATATATATATATATATATATATATATATATATATATATATATATATATATTTCTTTAACTTTAATATATATATAACTTTATTAAAAATATTTAATCACAACACGAATCTAAAACACCGATTACAATGTATTATTTAGGTCGCAAGTCGGAGGAATTTCATTGCTAGTCATAGCAATACACCATCACTTTTGAGCACCTTTTGATTACGCACCTTTCAGGTGAGTTCATGGTCCCACATTTTTAATTATTTTTAAACCCCGTGGGGAGATACATGCTATAAATCGAACACAAGTATTTTTCTGTATGCTGTTATCACCTGATATTGCCTAAGTTGACACCTGTGCTACAAGTCCCTCATATCACGAACCTTAATCACTTGCGAGTGAGCGCGAATATAGTTGATAGATCTATTGGAATGGCAGCCCGCCTCTGTCAAGGTGATCACTTGGCAGGAGGTGTGCTATATTCGAGGTATTATGGAAATTTGGCACATTTCCTGTCACCGAGGGCCCCTTGTCATTTACATCCATTGTGGTGTACATGATTATTATTATCTTTATGATATGTCAAATCAATGTTAAGGCTTGCGTTTCGTGAGGCTTAGGAGCAATATTACACCCGATTTAGTCAAGACCTGTCTATCTTGGCTTGTTTATTTCAAATGCTTGACTTGTGTTCACACTATTAATATTTAAACTACTATGGATTCACTCAACCTTTGTGTTGACTTCTTAAGCATGTTTATCTCAGGAAACTAGCAAGCATGGCGGCACGGAGCTGGCAAAGGGCACAGGACCTCCCTTTTGATTTCAATAATTATATCATTCTTTACAAACTCATCACCACTTTTGTGAAACAATTAACATTTTGGAAAAATGTTTGTAACTCTGAATATTTGAGTTTTCATGGAATGATATTGCAAATCTTTTGAATTGCTTTCTATGAGTATGACTGTGTACTAAACTGTAATGACCCCGATTAAACTTCCGCTGCTTATCAATTTTTGGGGTGTTACAGATTGGTATCAGAGCCAGGTTATAGAGAACCAAATGATTTTTCAAAACATTGGACTATAACCTCACCAGATTTTTAAACAAACTATTTATCACCGAAGTGCCCTCCGTGCCAGCGCTTGCCAACGCTATGTTTTAAGGTTTGATTTTTAGCACCCATTGCATTTAGCTCACTATGACACCATGATCACTGTGCATGTAGCATTATGTAGACTAAATGACTTATATTACTGCTATTTTTGGGATATTACAGTACCATGTCGCCCCCGGTTATTATTTTGTCCGACAGTGACGACGTCGTGCCAGCATCATCCACTCACCCCACTATTGACTTATCTGACTATGACACCCATGACACCCGAGACACTCATGATTCTGACCATGACACCCAACCTGTATCACCTGCTATACCATCTCCTGTTCCATCTGGAGACCCATCTGCTGACATCGAGCCCTTTGAGGAGGGTGAGGTTGCTTCCACACCCATTGATTCCTTTGCTATTCAGCCTCTCTTTCGTCCTGTTTGTGGACCTATGACACAGGGACAGTACCTTTATGATCAGTACCTGACATCTCAGCAGTTTCTTGCGGCTGATGATTGTCCTACACCACCTGTTAGCCACCACTCCGGTTCAGATGCTGATGACGAGTCTTCTGACTCCGATACTTCTGACACTGCTGCTTCTGTTCCACCATCATCCCCGCCTGCACCGATTCGTCGGCGCAAGTGAGTGAGGATTCTTGAGCCCTATGAGCCTGAGCCTTTCGGTGAGTTGTTTCGATACCATGAGGGAGACTATACCCGCAAATGCACGGCTCGGAAATGAGTCTGCTTTTTACCTGCTTCTACTGTTACACCACCTGTACCTACACCTGTATCATCACCCATATCCGTACTACCACCTGTTCCTATGCCAGATTTGACACCTGTGGCATCACCAGCACCCCCACCATCACCTGTATCACCCCCACCTGAGCCACATCCTTACATGTTGCCTACTTACACCGCACCCCCTGCCTCTGAGGTTTTGTCACCCATGCCACCACCAACAGTTTTCTACTCTCAAATTACCACTGTACCAATACCATCACCTGCTACATCACCTGCTCCCACCGAGACGCCCACCTCACCTGGCATTCACAGATTGGTTGATGCTCATCGATGGTCGTTTTTGTTAGACTACATACGTAGATGGAGATTGGTTGAGGGATCGCCTAGGGCTGCTGAGCTTGGAGATGGCTCTTCAGCGGTGTTACCGGTCACTGGGGAGCCGATACACCATACTATCCCTCTTTTGGCTGCTAGATTGGTTAGACATGAGGGTCGTCTTGATGAGCTGTTGAGTGTTATTGAGGATATATCCTTGGAGAGGATAGAGTGTATGCAGGAGGAGGTCACGAACCTCATAGTACATAGGACAGCCTTAGAGATAGTATTTGAGATGATGGGGACAGAGATCGAGGAGGCACAGGCTACCATCACTGAGTTTGGTCATCGGCTAGATGTTCAGAGGCATGCGATAGATGATTTAAGAGCGATTGCGGCCATTACACAGGAGATGATGGAGCATCAGGCACAGGAGTTAGCTGCATCCAGTTCTACCATCCACGCACTTTCAGCTACTATTGAGGAGATTCAGGCCCGTGAGAGATCCAGGGATATGGAGATGTTGGGGATGATCAGGATCATCAGAGAGCTGGAGAGGAGAACAGGAGGCGCACCTGGACCTTCATAGATCTATGACATGTCATTACTTACAGAGACATCTTAACTTGCCGCCTGTGGCATTAATAATTGTTGTAACTTATTGTTTTGTAACAATGAATTCCAAAAATTATTAAAACTTTATGTTGGTTACGATTGTAACGTATTGATATTGATTTATGATGTTCTAGTTGTCTGATCTTTCCTTTTATTATGCTCCCATATTGAGATTCATTATAATTTCCATGTGTGTTGTTACATGTCGTGATGTTTATTTATGAATGATATGGTTATTGTATGTATTTATGGTGTGGTTGTGATATGTACTTTGTGATGATCTCGACTGTTATGAGTTGGATACACTATTTCTCTTGTTATTGATGTTTGGATTTGTACTTATGCACTTACGATTTTATAGAGTTATGGCCCCAAGGAAAACCGCTACTGCTACCTCGTCACCCGCTATGACCCAGGCTGCTATCAGAAAGTTGGTTGCCGACAGTGTTGCTGCAGCTTTAGAAGAGCAAGCTGCTGCAATGGCACGAACTAGTAGCAATAACCGAGCCACTGCTGAGAGCGAGTCCGCTGCGACTCGGAAGTGCACCTATAAGGACTTCATTGCTTGTAAACCATCTCACTTCAAAGGAACTGAAGGAGTGACAGAGCTTGCTCGATGGTTTGAGCGAACTGAGACTGTGTTTGTAAGGAGCGGTTGTGCCGCTGAAAGCCGAGTCTCGTTTTCTACTGGAACATTATTGGAAGACGCGTTGTCTTGGTGGAATGCAACTGCTCAGAAGATAGGTGTGGAGGAGGCCTATCAGATTACCTGGGCTGATTTTAAGGAGAAGATGTTGAAGAAGTTTTGCCCTAGAGGCGAGATCAAGAAGTTAGAAGATGAGTTTCACACGTTGGTTGTGAAAGGAAATGATCTCAGGGCTTACGATAGGAGATTTCAGGAGCTTGCCACACTTTGCCCTTCAAAGGTTCCCGACTTGGAAAAGTTGTTGGAAAAGTACATTGAGGGATTACCCAGGAGCATTGAGGGAAACGTCACCTCGTCTAAGCCTCAATCTTTGGATGAAGCAATGTCCATTGCCCAAAGACTGCTAGACCGGGAGATTAAGCGTAACTCTGCTCAGGGAAACAACGATCACAAAAGAAATTTTGATGATCGAAGGACAAACAACAACAACAACAACAACAACAACCGAAACCCCAACCGTAACTACCACTATGACAGAAACACCCACCACAACCAACAGAACCGACGACAGGAAGCTGTCAGAGCTTATGTCGCTGCACCAGTTAAGGATGCTAGGTATGCTGGACCTCTTCCATTATGTGACAAGTGTAAGATGCATCACAATGGACCCTGCTATGCTAAGTGCGGGAAGTGTTCAAGGGTTGGATATAAGACACAAGATTGCAAGGCGACAGGAGCTAACTTGCAACCCGTGGCTGTGGTATGCCATACTTGTGGAGAGAAAGGACACTACAGGCATCAGTGCCCTAATAAGGATAACAATGCACGTGGGAGAGCATACGTGCTGGGAGATGGAAATGTCCAACAAGATCCGAACGTAGTCACGGGTACGTTCTTTCTAAACAACCGCCTCGTTAAAGTTTTATTTGATTCCGGAGCCGATCAAAGTTTCGTATCAATTTCACTTGCACCCCTGCTTAATATTACACCCACCCAACTAGACACCACATATGAGATTGAACTAGCAGATGGAAAGCTAGTAAGCACTAACACTATACTCCGAGGTTGCACCCTACGACTACTAGACACCCCATTTGTCATTGACCTTATGCCTATTAGACTCGGTAGTTTCGACGTCGTTGTAGGAATGGATTGGTTATCCGAGAACCACGCTAAGATTATTTGTGACGAAAAGGTCGTTCACATCCCACTGAATAACGAAACCATGATTGTTCGCGGAGAGCGAAGTAAGACACGTTTGAGCGTCATTTCTTGCGTCAAGGTTGTGAAGTACATCGAACGAGGATGTCAAGTCTTTTTGGCTCAAGTCACTGAGAAGAAGTCGGAAGAGAAGCGACTCGAGGATGTGCCAGTAGTCAGGAACTTTCCAGAAGTTTTCCCTGAGGACTTGCCTGGCCTTCCGCCGACTTGTCAAGTGGAATTTCAAATTGACTTGATGCCAGGAGCAGCACCCGTAGCACGAGCACCCTATAGACTAGCACCGTCAGAAATGAAGGAGTTATCTGGACAATTGGAGGAATTGTCGGATAAAGGATTTATTCACCCTAGTTCATCACCGTGGGGAGCCCCGGTGTTGTTTGTAAAGAAGAAGGATGGAACCTTCAGGATGTGTATTGATTATCGTGAGTTGAACAAGCTGACGGTTAAGAATCGATATCCGTTGCCAAGGATTGACGATTTGTTTGATCAACTACAAGGATCGAGTGTCTACTCGAAGATTGATTTGAGATCGGGTTATCACCAACTGAGAGTTAGGGAAGAAGACATCCCTAAGACAGCTTTCAGGACAAGATACGGTCACTACGAGTTCCAAGTAATGCCATTCGGTCTAACAAATGCACCCGCTGTATTTATGGACTTAATGAACCGAGTGTGCAAACCCTATTTGGATAAGTTTATGATTGTATTCATCGATGATATCCTTATTTACTCACAGAGTAAGGAAGAGCACGCAGAACACTTGAAGGCTATACTAACACTGCTCAGAGAAGAGAAATTATACGCCAAATTTTCCAAGTGTGATTTTTGGATTGAGAAAGTACAATTTCTTGGGCATGTTATCGACAGTAAGGGTATTCATGTTGATCCCGCCAAGATCGAAGCCGTTAAAAATTGGGCTTCACCTACGAGTCCTACTGAGATACGCCAATTTTTAGGTCTTTCCGGATACTATCGAAGGTTTATTGAAGGTTTTTCAAGGATTGCTAAACCTTTGACTGAGCTAACACAGAAGAAGAAGAAGTTTGAATGGGGAGATGAACAAGAATCGGCATTTCAGGTTTTGAAGCAGAAGCTTTGTGAAGCACCGATATTAGCACTACCCGAAGGAAGTGA
The DNA here is from genome assembly GCA_030686995.1 of Artemisia argyi. Classification (NCBI taxonomy): domain Eukaryota; kingdom Viridiplantae; phylum Streptophyta; class Magnoliopsida; order Asterales; family Asteraceae; genus Artemisia; species Artemisia argyi. Next base: position 62,894,435 of record CM060697.1, read on the forward strand.
GGACTTTGTGGTATATTGTGACGCATCAATCCAAGGTTTGGGTGCCGTATTGATGCAAATGCTTAAAGTGATCGCTTACGCTTCTAGACAACTTAAACCCCACGAGGAGAACTACACTACTCATGATCTAGAATTAGGAGCGGTGGTATTCGCTCTGAAGATCTGGAGACACTACCTATATGGAACCAAGTGTACGGTTTTCACCGATCACAAAAGTCTTCAGCACATTTTAGATCAAAAGGAGTTGAACATGAGGCAACGTCGATGGCTAGAGTTGCTAAGTGACTATGATTGTGAGATCCGTTATCACCCGGGGAAGGCAAAAGTTGTAGCAGATGCCTTGAGTCGAAAGGAACGACTTAGACCCCTCAGAGTTAGGTCATTGGGTATGACAATTAGATCACCACTGCCGTCTCAAATTCTTGAAGTTCAAGCTGAGGCCCTTAAAGAAGAGAATAGACCGCACGAGAAGATTTACGGCATGCCAGAAAGCACGAATGGATTTGTCAAGAAACCAGATGGAAGGCTGTGTTTCAAGGACAGAAGTTGGATTCCATTGTATGGAGGAATACGAGATCTCATCATGCACGAGTCTCATAAGTCTAAATATTCCATTCATCCTGGTTCGGACAAGATGTATCAAGATTTAAAGAAGTTGTATTGGTGGCCAAACATGAAAGCTGACATTGCAGAGTATGTCGGTAAGTGTTTGACCTGTTCGAGAGTAAAGGCTGAACATCAAAAACCATCCGGTCTTTTGGTTCAACCCGAGCTACCAATGTGGAAATGGGAAAGGATTACAATGGATTTCATTACGAAATTACCCAAGATGTCGAGTGGGTTGGACACTATTTGGGTTATTGTCGATCGTCTCACGAAGTCAGCGCACTTCTTGCCAATCAAAGAGGCTGATGATATGGATGTTCTTGCACGTTTGTACCTTAAGGATATAATTTCCCAGCATGGAGTGCCGATTTCTATTATCTCCGACCGAGACAGCCGTTTCACGTCTAACTTTTGGCGATCGTTACAGAAAGCCTTGGGAACTAAGTTAGATATGAGTACAGCTTACCATCCACAGACTGATGGTCAAAGTGAAAGGACAATACAAACCCTAGAAGACATGCTTAGGGCATGTGTGATTGATTTTGGAAAAGGCTGGGATAAACACCTACCATTAGCAGAATTTTCATATAACAACAGTTATCACGCTAGCATTAAGGCTGCACCGTTTGAAGCACTTTATGGAAGAAAGTGTAGATCACCAGTTTGTTGGGCTGAGATTGGAGATGTACAACTCTCAGGTCCCGAGTTGATTCTTGAAACCACTGAGAAAATAGTGAAGATTAGACAACGATTACAAGCCGCTAGGGATCGGCAAAAGAGTTATGCCGATGTGCGAAGGAAACCAATAGAGTTTCAAGTTGGAGACAAGGTCATGCTTAAGGTATCACCTTGGAAAGGGATGATTAGGTTTGGAAAACGTGGAAAGCTAAACCCAAGATACGTTGGACCCTTCGAAATCATTGAAAGGATCGGTCCCGTGGCATACAAACTGGAATTACCTGAGGAACTCAGTAGAGTACACAACATCTTCCACGTGTCAAATTTGAAAAAGTGTTTGTCGGATGAAACACTTGTGATTCCACTGAAAGAGATCAGAATCGATGATAAGTTGCACTTTATTGAGGAACCCGTTAAGATTATCGATAGGGAGGTCAAACGACTTAAGCATAGTCGCATTCCCATTGTTAAGGTCAGATGGAACTCTAAGAGAGGACCCGAGTACACATGGGAGCGCGAGGATCAAATGCGTGCCAAATACCCACAACTATTTGATGAGACAACCCCGAGCACCGATTCAACTTTGGATTCCGGGACGAATCCAATCTAACGGGTGGGTACTGTAATACACCGTAAAATCCCAGGTCATTTATTAATGCTAATTATCGACATTTTTCTTAACTAAGCCATTTTTACGGGCTAATTTGAAATTTTTATATGAGACACTGTTTGTTTGAGCACCCGAATGTTTTAATCACCGTTTGTTTGACACCCGAGTATGTTTTGTCACCCGATATCACCCGATTGTCACTCTTGGATGTCACCCAACGAGGTTAACACCGGTAACTCCACTTGCGACCCGACACCCAAATTGAACACCGAGAAACTATTAATATATATATACGACACTATGTATATATTAACTTTTACAAAATTATTATTATATATATGAGTATATATATATATAGAAGTGACGACACCGTTTAAATAATTAAGGTTTTCACGAACTGACACCGACACCGATATCAAAACTAATCTCACCATTTTACGAATCACCGACACCCTCTCCATTTTTGGGCCGATTACACCCCCAAGCCCACACGATATTTCTTTCTTTCTTTTCTTGGGCCGAACATATCACAAACCCACTCACACTTTATCTACACATGCATTTGATTTGGGCCTTGAGTTCTAAGCCCACTGGCTGCCACTCGTTTCTTTTCCTTGCGCAGCTTACTACCCAAACGATCAACTCATTTACAACCTATGTAATATACACACTTTGAAACCTTTGGTTCCCTACTCACACAACACTAAGCATACTACTTCTAGTTGACTTTGCAACACCCTACAAGAAGCCACCATGTTGAGCCGTCAAACCCTTGGTCACTCGAATAACCCACACTAAACCCTTTACCCATGGGATCGGATGTTTCATTAACCACAAACATGTTCCTTAAACTAATCTTTGAAGTACACACATGCCTAATTGTGCTAAGAGTCTAACTTTGACATGAAAATGTAGCCCCCAAATCCTTACAACTCGACTTGACAACACAAGAGAGGTTAGACAAGATTGTCGAGCATGACAAGACCATTCAAAAGATGTTGTGTCTCTTGGAGACATTCGAACCACTCTCACACCCTATATAAGCCACATTAAATGCTACAAAACTCACACACTCCCAATTCCACAAAATCTCTAAGTCAAACACTCTATTGCTTCGTTTGAGTTGCTGTCGAGAAGAATCAAGGAGGACACGAGCTAAGGATTGGATTGGAACGAGTTGGGTAACTCTTGTGAATTGCTAGACGAGGAAAGGAGTACCACATTGCTTGACCGTTGTACAACACGACCTCATCGCCACCACTTTGGTGTTGTAAGTTGATTTCCATTCCTTTCATTTCATACGTTAATTGTTTCATGCATATCACGGGTATTCATCACACGTCACACACCAAACTTTTGAGTATAAAACTTTCATTACTTGCCTCGACACCCCTAGAAATGCCCTCGCCATTTCGTTTCTACACGTACGACCCACTTAGATTTTTCGACCATTCATATCTGCTACTCACCCACAATCGAATTGACCCAACATGCACAACTCACTCGACTTTATGACACGAAAACTAGACCCAAATCTAATGATAGTCGAACGTGACTTTTAAAAACAAAGAACTACCCTTTGGGCTCCTAACGGGCTAACGAGCCCAACTAGTTTCAAAAGGAAATATTTTCGGTTAGAACTTGAATTTTAACGAGAAACATAAAAACTGAGTTTAAGTATTTTCACAAGTTTCAAATGCTACTTATAATGAAATAAAAAGGTTGGTTTTGAAAAATTACATCAAGGACTATGTTTGCAAAAAGTTTCACGTTAAGGGACTAAATGTGTTAAAACCACAAACTTTCGGACCACCTTATAAAAACTATCGATTTTAATAGAGGACGAGGGGTATAAACTGTAATTTGGCCAAAGTTTAAGGAAAATAGTGTAAAAGCTATGCCAAGGACTAAAAATGTAATTGTTTTAACAAAAGGGTAAAAGATGTAACTTTTCTTAAAGTTAAAGGTTGAATTGTGACAAAATATATTCTTATAATTAATTATTTCATATACTTTATATATATATATATATATATATATATATATATATATATATATATATATATTTCTTTAACTTTAATATATATATAACTTTATTAAAAATATTTAATCACAAATATTTTTAACGATATTAATTTTCATAACGAGTTAATATATATCAAACACCGATTCGTATCAACGCTAACAATAACTACGAAATATATTCAAGACACCCGAAACGGATATCACCGTACACGAGACATATCACATGTCATTTACAACACGAATCTAAAACACCGATTACAATGTATTATTTAGGTCGCAAGTCGGAGGAATTTCATTGCTAGTCATAGCAATACACCATCACTTTTGAGCACCTTTTGATTACGCACCTTTCAGGTGAGTTCATGGTCCCACATTTTTAATTGTTTTTAAACCCCGTGGGGAGATACATGCTATAAATCGAACACAAGTATTTTTCTGTATGCTGTTATCACCTGATATTGCCTAAGTTGACACCTGTGCTACAAGTCCCTCATATCACGAACCTTAATCACTTGCGAGTGAACGCGAATATAGTTGATAGATCTATTGGAATGGCAGCCCGCCTCTGTCAAGGTGATCACTTGGCAGGAGGTGTGCTATATTCGAGGTATTATGGAAATTTGGCACATTTCCTGTCACCGAGGGCCCCTTGTCATTTACATCCACTGTGGTGTACATGATTATTATTATCTTTATGATATGTCAAATCAATGTTAAGGCTTGCGTTTCGTGAGGCTTAGGAGCAATATTACACCCGATTTAGTCAAGACCTGTCTATCTTGGCTTGTTTATTTCAAATGCTTGACTTGTGTTCACACTATTAATATTTAAACTACTATGGATTCACTCAACCTTTGTGTTGACTTCTTAAGCATGTTTATCTCAGGAAACTAGCAAGCATGGCGGCACGGAGCTGGCAAAGGGCACAGGACCTCCCTTTTGATTTCAATAATTATATCATTCTTTACAAACTCATCACCACTTTTGTGAAACAATTAACATTTTGGAAAAATGTTTGTAACTCTGAATATTTGAGTTTTCATGGAATGATATTGCAAATCTTTTGAATTGCTTTCTATGAGTATGACTGTGTACTAAACTGTAATGACCCCGATTAGACTTCCGCTGCTTATCAATTTTCGGGGTGTTACAAATTTGTGCATAAATGGGAACAAACAAATACTTTTGAAAATATGCCTCATATTCCCGATCAACCATTACCTACCATTAATGAACTGCATAACATGGAATTCAACAGCAATAGCTCTCGTATCCTTAAAGCAGGTGACGAATTTGATGATAAAGGCTGGTGCATGTTTGAAATTGGTAAGAAAGCTCTAATAGATGGAAGACAATTTAGGATTAGAAAGTCTGATAAGTTTAGGTACGATGTAGTTTGTTTTCATCAGGGGTGCGATTGGAAAATAGTTACGTCAAGGATAAAAAATAGTGTTAAATGGAGGATAGGAACAATCAACGATGTTCACACTTGTCCCAAAACACAACTTCTTCCTAACCACCGTAATGCTACTATAAAACTGTTGGCACGTTTGATCGCACCGAAACTGAAAGACAGCAGTCGAATCTACAGGCCACGAGAAATAAAAGATGATTTTTCTGAACAATTCAATATCAACATTTCTTATAAAAAAGCATGGGCCGGAAAAAATCGAGCATTGGAGCTTCTCACAAGTTGTCCTACGTAATCGTTTAATCGATTACCGTACTATTTTTATAACTTGGAGATGGCAAAAGATGGTACGGTAACTCATATTGATACGGATGATGAAGGACACTTTAAGATGTGTTTTGTTGGCTTTGGTGTTGCGGTAAGCATGTATAAACATAATGTTCATTGTAGATAAATCTGTTTTTTGTGTTTTGCTACTGGTCTTTGCTACTAGTCTTTGTAGATATGGTTCATTGTATATGAATATGTATTTTTCTATACAAACAACTACTAATTTATAATTTCTTGGGTCCGACAGATTCAAGCTTTCTTACAACATTTGCGACCACTTATCATAATTGATGGGTGGCATCTTAAAGGGAAGTATCTTGGAACAAATCTGCTTGCCGTTGGAATAGACGGTAACAACCAGATTGTACCGATTGCTACTGGTGTTTCACAAGGTGAGACTGGGGAGTCGTGGACATGGTCTTTGTCATGCTTGAAAGATTGCATCGGGGAAGTTGAGGTTTTGGCCATCATTTCTGATAGACATTATGCAATTGGACTAACTTGTAAAACAGTCTTCCCAAATTCATTTCATGGGTTCTGTTGTAGACATCTAATGATGAATTGTGCTTTGGCAACGAGTAAAAAATCGAGGGCTTTGTATTGGAAGGCATGCAAAAATTACGCTAAGGTTGATTTTCACCGCTCACTTTCTGCTATTCAGGCATATAAACCAGAAGCTTACAATAAACTTATTGAAGCTGGCCTAGAGAGATGGTCTAGGGCATATTGTCCGGCTTAGCGGTACAACTATATGACATCCAACAGCGCAAAGTCGGTAAATTCATTAACAAGGCATGTGAGAAAAGAACCAATAACAAGGCTAATGGAGTGGTATAGAGGGCTGTTACAAAGGTGGTTTTGTGAATGTCGAGACAAATATGAAGGTAACCTTCATTTTTTATAATGTCATTTGAATTTTATACAATTTGATAATTAATTTATTATGTGAAAAATATTTTAGATACGGTAGAGGGGGAACTTAGCGATTGGGCTGCTGCAAAACTAAAGGACAGGATGATGAAAAGCGCTAATTGGATTGTCACAGGTATTCAAGCTAACATACTTTATCAAGTGGTTGATTTTCGAAAACAACATACTGTGAATCTAGATAATTGGACATGTACTTGTTGTCAATGGAAATTTTCCGGTATACCATGCGGTCATGCGATAGCGGTTAGTAGATTTCTTAAACAAATAAACTGTAATCATTTGGTCTGGTATTGGTTTAAAACAACAACGCTAAAAGGGACATACCAAGGATTGGTTTACCCAGTAGGAGAATCCTCCGAATGGGAGAAACCGAATGGCTTGCAAATTGTGAAGCCACCAAGTGTGATTAAGCCCCAATCAGGGAGACCAAAAAACAAAGACCGTATTAAATCTCAAGGAGAAGTATCAACTCTTATAACGTGTACAAGGTGTTGGAAGGTTGCACACATGCGTCAATCATGCATGGAACCATCGCCAAAAAGAAATGTAATTGAATTGTATTCTTTTATTCAAATAATATTTTTTGTACATTAGAGTAACATTGTTAACATAATTTTTATTTCCAGGAAAATGTGGGAAACTCAGTTTGGTGACAACCATCAATGTTGGGAAATTCATTTTAGCAACACCCATCGATAGAGGGCACATCTAATCAGGGAGCCTCAAGTTGGGTACATCCATCAAGGCGGGAACTTCGGGTTAGGTACAACCATCAATGGATAGAGCATCAGGTTGGGTCCAACCATCAATGGGGGGGAGCAGTAGGTTGGGGACAACCAACAGTGGAGGGAACATCAGGTTGGGTACAACCATCAATGGCGGGAACATCAGGTTGGAGACAACCATCAACGTATGGAACCTCATGTTCGCTACAACCATCAGCATATGGAACATCAAGTTCGCATCAATATGATGAAATGGATTGGGCTACGAACAATTCAACTTAGGTGACCCGTAGTTGATGAAAATAATGTTGTTTAAATGTCATGTTTTATTTTTTGTGATTCTCGTTTGCTGCTATTTCGGTTATTTGCAATATAAGAACTTAATGGTACTTGCTTGTTTTTATTGATTATTGTTCAATGTTTTGCCATTTATTGTATACGGTTTTATGTTAGACATATAATTAATCAAACACACATAAGCAGTGTAATTACATACACAAATGATCTTACATAAACATTGCACATACATAAGCATTACACATACTATTAGAACTAAATACATGAGATTGTTAACCAGAAACTAGATAGGATATTGTTAAGACTTATGCAAACCAAAAGAACAACAAAGAAAAGCAAACCCTTCCCACTTCATCCCGTCATTTGGTTATAGACCTTTGCCATATAGCGACGCCTCTGACGAGCAGCACGTTGCGCATTCACCAGCATTGTCTTCAAATGAGCCTCTTGTTCCTCTTCTACCCCAACCATTTCCTTGAAATAAGTAACGGCATTTGCAGCTTCAATGCCATTTACCACTTCAAATTCTATAATATAAGCCTTCTTCTTACGGATTTTTTTCGCCGCATGGGCACAACGTATCTCTAGATCAACCACAGCCTGCTCCGCCTCCATGGTCTCTCTATGAAATAACACATACAGTTGTTTGCTAATCAAATGAGAATCCGCGGCATTTGCAAGTTCTTCGATTAACATAGAAGGGCCTTCCATTTGTTTTGAGTAATCACAAATGAAGTATGTACCCTTTAAATATGGATAGAGAAGCCTACATATACACAAATGAAGTATGTAATAAATATCAATCTACTCCCATCACATTAAATGGTCAATCTCCCCAACCACCAGTCGAGTAATCGACCATATTACCATGATCACAGCTAGAACAAACCGATATAAACAAACTAACAAATTAAAATAAAATACTTAACAATCGATTTAAGCTGCAGTCACTAGACATAGTTAATATCCATTCACTAGGCATAAAAGCAGGGGTAAATACAAAATGTTGGGTATGCATAAACCCAAAGTTACCCCGGAGGATTACATAACCCGCAACTACATGCTAGTTCCCATGCGATACCATAGATAATGTACTGTTTCCAACATAGTTTACAAAAGGACCATACAAATGTTTACACAAAAGCTTGCCGTTCAAGGAACATATATTTTATGGTTGTAATAAAACTTGATCAACCTCTCTCGATATGTCAATGCTGCTTGAATATGGTTGTCAAACTCCAAAAGCTTGCCGTTTCCCAACCTGTACAAACCATTAAATATATAAATCACTACTGTTAATCGAGTAATCCAACTATTCAATTCAATTATGCCATTCACATTGAAATTAGCAAATGTCAGTCAGGAATATGCCTTAGCTGCCAATTTGACTAACTTGTGGACTACATTTATCTATTTATAGGATGCCTACATATGGACTGTTTACATGTGACTTGGCATGTGGTGAGGATTTTGCTATTTAAGGTGTTTTTGTCACATGGTGGTTTATATTCACCCTACTATAAAACTTAGTTACTTAGGAAATATGCCGAAAAAACCTAAAAAAGTTACGTTCAAATATAACGCTGAAGATAGGCAATGGTCAAACAAGGTTCTCAAAGAGGTAATATTTCCGGAGATTTATGAAAGATATGGCCCAAATGCCGAACCAAATATGCAATTGCCATCTAAAATTCTAGAAGACCTCAGAAGAAAAGTGTACGGTGAGGCAAGTAGCAGCAAGTCGGCCATTAATGGTGAACCAAACCAAGATGGGAAAAAATAAAAATTGTTGTAGCATTGCTTATCCTACTGCATGTATCTTACATGTTGCTTAATGAATGCTTATCCTACAAGGTATCAAGTATTAGATTTGTACAAGTATCATATTATAATTCTAAAAGTATGTGTACTGCTTATCCTAGTTGATTGAAAAAAGTATTTTAAATGCTATGTAGAATGACATACCTGAATAATAAGATGCAGACCCACACCCCACAGTCGTCAAACAACCCACCCTGCCTTGGAACATTTTCAGCATTCGTAAACGTAATCCTATAGGACATAGGATCGATTCCCGTCTGGTCAAACAAATCTGCTGGTTTCAGCACTTCCGGAAGCCTTTTCTCTAGGTAATCCCTCATTCTCAGGTAAAAATCACGCGTTTCAATCTTAGGATAGGGTTGAGTATCATAGAATGTAACTCTACCAGTCCGGATGTGAAACACAGCAAGAGACCAATGTCTTTCAGGTTCATTTATGGGGATAAAAACCCGTTCAACATCAGCCCATCCAAGAGGGTATTTTTCTTTGTTTACATAGAACAAAGGCATCGATCCATTCATCAGTAGTGGTAGAAAAAAGCAGCTAACTATCGACCAATCCATATCGTCTGGTCTAGTATGCCACATGTAGCCAATCCATAGATCAATGTGCTGTAAGAACAAGAAGCAAAGAAAAGGAAGAAAAAAAATATTCAGTTGGTTGTATAAAAAATGCGCTTTTGATTTTCTATACCTCGAGACAGATTTCAAACAACTCTTATACGATAAAAATTACCAAGGTGTGCCGAAGAAAAAATTGTGGATTATATAAAATTATGTGAGTATTAGGACTCGTGTCGAACGGGATAATGAAGGAGTGTGGATTGCCATAAACAATACACACTATATCATTATTACAAACAACATGCCTCAATTATCAGAGCTCATCTATCAAACGATGTATATGGGTTCCATTGCTTAATTTGACCGAGTTCCATAAAACGATTGGTGTGCTTGATATTGATCACATTCTTTGTTATAAAAAGAACCAAAAAAATAGGATCAATATCAAGCACACAAATGATTTTATGGGAACTCGGTCAAACTAAGCAATGGAACCCATCAACATCGTTAGATAGATGTGCCCTTATAATTGAGGTTTTCAAGGTGAAGTTCAATGTAGCAAGATGTGTATAAAAGTTACTTTCAACTTCTCTTTGAAACAATTTTATAGAATCCACAACTATAATGTTTAGCTAACCTTTAAAAAGTGCTTTTGGCAATTTATATCAAATAAAAGTTACTTGAAATCAGTTGGCAAGTACATACAATCAAAAGCACATTTTATATTTACTTTACCTCGTCAAGCAGCCATCCTTTGCGTTTATCATCAAGGCTGATTAGAGAATCCCAGAAATTACGACCCACAATTATATCACCGGACCACGGAAACTTACAATTAAGCCACCCATCCCTAAGGAGAAATCGATCAATTTCGTAGTTAACATAAATTTTGTCGAGGTTGTGAAATGGTCGATCAAGAACCTGAAATAAAAAATAACCAAAATAAATCACCTTTACTATCAAAACAATCACAATGTAACGTGCTTATATTAATACAAAGGATCATAAACATCATACCTCTACCCAAGGTCTTACTTGCCGTAACATTTGAACCATAATCGGATCAATAATGTTCTTCCGATTTTTCAATTCATCTATGCTAGGAACTGGTGAAGGTTTTACTTCAATAAACGGCGACCTAATAACATTTTCGAACCTCCTCTTCTTCATTTCATAACGCTCATGAGGAAGTATCACCCGAGGTAAACTTTTGCTGTTTGGTTCATTAGGTGGACACAAATCCTCTTGCTTTTCATCATTTACAACATTTCCATGTGATCCGTTGTATGGTCCATCTTCAACGCATGGCGACTCAAACATGTTAATAAAATCATTGCCTTGACTGCAATACTCATCAGCAAGATCATTGTCCTACCAACGATATCAAAATAGTTAGCCAAAGGACCCACTACCCCCAAAGGACAACTTCAACTGTTTCTATTCAAAAACCCTCTTTATACCTTAAAAAAATTTAATATTAATGTCACCATCACTTAGTATTTCACAAAAGAAGTTATAACGTATCTTTTATCCTACACGACACCATAAAATTACCTTTTCTGCATCAGATATGTTAACATAATTGTCTTGCTCTTCTGGTTTACAAGTATAAAACTGCGTACGAACGGTTTACCACATAGTATTATAAACTCATATTTAAAAGTATAAAACTCTTCACATCTAAATAAATCACCTTTTCATAAGGCTCCCGTTCTCTTTTAGCAGTGTAAACCTACATACCAAATTGTTTACCACAAATTAGTATAACATTATAGTTCAATAAAAAATACATGCTTTCTTTTACTAGTAAGTACCTTTTCATTCTAGTATAACATGAAAGTATTGTTTACGACAACATCATAAAATTACCTTTTCATTAGGATATGTCTCCACATTCTTTCTTTTACTAGTAAGTACCTGTAAGTGAAAGTATTGTGGAACAAAACTAGCCTATTAGTGTATACCATTAGAAGTTTCTCAAAAGAAAATAACTTGGAAACAAATTGGAAAAGGTAAAACAGTTACCTGAATTATAGTCTCGAGTTTCAATGTTCGGGCTTCCAAAGCCTTGACAACAGCTTCAAGAGCAAACACATCCACATGTTTAACTACCTCAGCTGAGGAATCAACTTGAATCATATTCGGCATATCACTCGCCTTTTTCTTCCAATAATGATTATAAAGTCCACCCTTTACAACAGGCAGCGCCCTCGGGGTATACCACTTAAAAAATTCTAATGATTCTGTATACCATTGAGATTCAGCCTCAAATTTGTTTGGGATGAGACCAAATTTTGGTGTGGATTCCTATGAAAAACATAGAAATTAGTTTTCTGTGCTAAACTAGTTGTATCATGCCGAAAAAACCTATTTTGTGAGTAGTAGTAAACGTGTGCTTTGCAAACCACTATTGTAAACAAAGTAATTATTTGAACGATTATAAGATGTTCCAAAAACATTATATTTACCTTAGGAAAAAGTAGTTCGAAATTATCAGATTTTGCAAATGATCTATGCTTCGACCATGAAAGCGCTCTTGGGATCACCCCATCATCCTTCCTCCACCAGAGCTGACTTTTATCAGAAGTCTCAATAATCCATATCTGCAAAAAATGCAAACATAACCATTATTAGTTACAAGGACTAGAAAGTAAGCAAATGATAACCTTGAATGCATTACTCTAAACAGTAAGCAAAGAATTGCAATTAATAACCTTGAATGCACAAACAAATCCAGCCAAGCAATAGGTCGGAACATCCTTGGATTTTGTGTTGCCCAATGGTGCACTGTTACCAACTTGATTCTTTGAAGTAACATGTCTGATTGACTCATATAGCTGCCTCCAAATGTACTCACCCCATGGGAATGCATTCCACTCATCAACATCTTCGACCATCCTCAGTAACATATCATCAATGACAAACCCTAAATCCTTACCCATGAATATAACCTCTAAGGTTAGCAACAAACACACCCTTACGACATCTGCATCCGACAGGTTTAAAAAAGCATCTTCATCTTCGATAACAGATAGAAGATCAATGTTTTTCACATACTGTCCAACCTTATCCGAAAAAACACGATCACGAAATGGGATATCACCACTTCTCCATTTCCGAAAGCCTGAGAACACCAAATTTAAACCCAGTTATCAAGCAGAATTCATGCCGACCAAAGACAAAACTATGTCCATTCACACAATATACAATTGGAAGATCATAGTTATCATCGTATTGCCAGACTTGTTTCTGAAGCATATATTGAACCAGGCGTTCTTCATTATCAAGATAAGTAAGATCTAGCCACGGTCCAAAACATGTGGCCTTAAACAATGTATGTCGGGGCTGGTCTAATTCCTTTCTCATATGTGAGAAGTAACGCAATTTACTTCTCATGATAAGTGTTGAATCATAGTCCTACAAAAAAGAAATATAGTTAAAAATGTTAGCATAAGGTTTAAAGTTAATAAAACATCCAATACATTAGCAATACTAAGCACTATAAAACATCTGATTAGAAATGCCAATCAGATGTTTCACTTCTAATCAATTTCGTCACTAAGAAACATAAGCACTTATGCAGCTAGTAAGCTTGGGTATACTAAAACAAGGAATACTATTTTCGTCACTTGCTCATGCTTTAGCCCGTGAGATTAAGTATACTAAACATACGTAGTAATAAAGGAATTGGTCAAATTACTATGTTAACATTCAATGTAAGGCAGTGACTACATCTTCCAATAAACTTAAAATTTGCATTGTGATAAACGTACATTTTAACACAAGGATGGAAAGTCGACCAACAAACATACATTATATTATCAAATCTAAAACCTGGTTTTATAACACTAGAAAACATTTTCATATATTTAGATGATCCACAAACATATCAAACTAAAATAAATAGATTTAACACATGAAAAAATCATCATATCTCATTATCTCAAAGATATAAAGTTGACAAACCTTAAGTGCTAAACAACAATCCTAATAACTCCAAAGTCCATTAAAAACATGCTTGAATTTTTTAGCCTAAATGTTGAGCACCTAAATAAGCAGTTAATAAAAACCCTAACGAAGGACATAAGCACTTAATAAAAACCCTAACGATTATGTAAATAAGCAGTAAAACAAAACATTAGCCAAATGTCTAAGCACTTAATCTTCTTAAGTACTAAAAACCCTAACAAGATCTTCCAATAATGAATTATGTACTTAGACAATCACGATAAGGAATTAAGATCATCCAATAAGCAGTAAGAAATGACACAATCACTTAATTAATCAATCAAGAAAACTAACAAACCTAAAAACCCTAACACGAATCTCAGTTCGAAGGGCTTTCAAAAACCAATAATAAGAACTAATCAAAATCTGTTGACTTGATGCAAAACGCTCACCATTTTTGATGAAAAAACGAGTATCGATCAATCATTCAACATGTACCAAGTGTTTGTTAGATGACCTCTTAACCGTGATGTGTGTGTGTATTTTTTCTTTGGTAATTAAATTTGAATGAGATTTTGAAAAGTGGTATTTTGGAAACTAAATAAAATAATAATTAAAAGTACAATGAGTGAGATTTAGTCAGGTACAAATGAAATCTAAGCAAAAGATTTACTGGCAGCTTTTTTGATAAAAAGGACGCCGTCAGTCGAGCAAGTGAGTCGAGCAATTTTTTATATTATAGTACACGCACTAAGCACAGTAAAAAAGATTTTGTCAGAGATTTGTGGCAGACCAAAATAGTAATAAAAAAAGTGAAAGTATGACACGTGTCGATCATAGAGGCCAGTTGATCAGTCGAGCAGTTGAGCATGACCAAAATGGAAAAAGGGGTCAAATCATGACCAAAACATAAAATGACTGAATGTTTTTGTACTATTTTGGTAATTTCCTCCATACAAATAGATTACTCCTTCTGTTTCAAAACAATTGTTTACAGATAAAAAATACACAGTTTAAGAAAATATCATTATTACAACTTTCTCTTTTTACTTTATACAGAATGACAGTTTTAGCCTTAAATAATTAATTTAAAACTTATTTAATGTTAGTAATAATAACCTTAAGTGGAAGTAATATGGTAAACTCGAACTAAATCTTCTATCTATTTTTGAAAGTGAACAATTAATTTTGGGTCAACACAAAATAAAAATTTGGACAATAAATATAAGACTCTATAAAGTAATAAACGTTTTAAGCATGACGTGACATCTGGAGTCACTAAACTTCTATTTTGTTTATTTAAGTTATTGAACTTATAAAACATGATATTTGAGATCACTGAACTCATAAAAATATATAAAAACATATTAAACTCGTGAAAACACAACAATTATGCTACTTAAGTATCCAAAGATATGTGTTCAACAACCCCTAGAAATATGGAAAGTAATCTAATTTCTAAGTTTAGTAAACAAATGAACAAAAAAAAATTTGCTATTTTGAGCGCGCTTTTTTGAAAATTTTAATGACATATGGATAAATTATTGTAGTTTTACTTTTATCGGAGGAGCTAAATGGTAGTGTTAGAATCATGTTATCATAGGTCCTTCAAGACAATATCTTATTAAGGTGTTGAACGACTTAATAAAACGGACATGAATAATATCATTTTTTTTAACGAACGAAATGACTTTGAAGTTTCGTTCATCCAAACGTTTATATTCGTTCACGTGTTTAGTTAAACTTAAACAAACGATCGAACACAAACAAGTTTGTGTCCGTGTTCA
Source organism: Artemisia argyi (assembly GCA_030686995.1). Taxonomy (NCBI): domain Eukaryota; kingdom Viridiplantae; phylum Streptophyta; class Magnoliopsida; order Asterales; family Asteraceae; genus Artemisia; species Artemisia argyi. Next base: position 62,910,166 of record CM060697.1, read on the forward strand.
TCCTATTTGTTTACAACCCTGGTTATTCTAGTTGGTTTACATGAAATAAGATACATATTCTTGTGGCATGTAACTATGTAAGTGGTTCGTCTAAAAAAAACCATGTAAGTGGCTTTAGATATTTGAGGGATTCGAGTGAAAAACATTAAATATTTGAACCACCTCGAATTGTATTAAAACTAGTTCGACTTGCATAATGTCTGTATACGAATTAACGTGGTCAATTTGCATAATTATTAGCTACTGTACTTAGCTTTGCGCTATTTGTTCATATTTCTATAAACTAGTCTATTGTGTACGTCATTTACGGGTTTGTTGTACCTATTACACTTCTTAAAGTTATCTCAAATTTTAGCGATATAAGGCTACTAGGCAAGGTGTTAAGGTATCACCAAATGACCCCACTTCACACTCCTTCTCCCTTGCCTACCATCCATGATCATGTGTGGGGACCAATTCTCAAAATAAAATTTGGTGGTCTGACAACCAAATGAAAAAGGAAAAAAAAGGGACCCATTAATTATTTTTTATTGTGTGTGTGAGTGTGTGTGAGGTATCTAGTGGGGTATATTTTTATAAAGTATGTATTTAATGAAAGGTGAAGTTAGAGGTTCCTTGCCCTCTAAAAAGTTAAGAGTGGTGAAAGGAAGAGAGAGGAGAGAGAAAGCTGACATGGCGCTGATGTGTATGGTGAAGGTGTAGTCACCTTGCCTACTAGCCTAAGACTGGTGGTAATAGTGGTCGCAAACATCACCGTCAACTCAATAGTACATTAGCTTTTCAACATCACCAATATTATCACCAACATAGTGTAATAACACAAACAACTTTACAATCAACATCATCAACAAAACATACTCTACTTAAAAACAAATATTCCTTACAACAAAGGAAAAGAAGTCAGTCGTTTATACGACCGACCTGTGTTCAAAAATTTTCCAAGATGCGTCGATCGTGATAAGTATTATAAGAGAGACAAGTTGATAGTGGCCTTAGGACGCGTCTATTGACACTTATTAGTTATTACCACTAGTCTAAAATAATTACAATGTGACGTATGGATAGTTTGTGTCCTTAAATCTTATCGGCGAACCAAACATTTTTCCGAGGCATACATTATCTGGTTAATATTAATGGTTTGAGACGCTATATGGATTCATTATATTTTTTTTAATATTCTGTTAACACATTATTTTCTTTATCTGGGAAGAAACTCTTCAAAAATAAGTGTACGGTCATTTTTGCGACAAGCATACGGTATATCATATTATTTTCAAAAAGTGTATACTTAGTTTCTAGGGTAAATTGCAAAAATGGTCCCTAAAGTAGCCCAAATGCGCAAGGAATACACCGAGACAAATTTTGTTGCAAAAACGACATTGATGTTTCGTTTTTTTGCAAAACAGCCACTGAGACGCACTGTTCACTAATTTTCGTTAGTTTTCCTCGTTAAGTGTAGTGAAATGACGAATATACCCTCATCTTCTTCCTCATTTGAATTTCTTTTAAATTTATATTTAATTTTAAACAACAGCAAGAACATCAAGAACAAAAACCCAGTTTGGACTTCATAGAGGACATAAACTAGAGGTACATGTAGAACGGAAAGTATATAGCCACTAAAAAATTTAACCACCACGAGAATCACCACCTCCCCTCGAGTAACTGCCACTACCGCCACCATATCCACGATCACGACCACCACCGTCACCTCCGTAGACACCACCACCGCCTCCGTAACTGCCACCACCACCATCACGCCTCCCAAAACCACACCTCCTCCATAACAACCACCACCGCCATCACGACTTCCACGACCACCACCACTTTCACACCTCCTCCATAACCACACCTCCCCAATTACCTATTTAATTGAATTGCTTTTTATATATACTTATTAGTCTAAATGTATTTATCAAGTATATAAGCAGTTTCCAAGAAAGTGTGTTATTGATCTCTCTTATCCATTTATGGTGAGTAAGGTCTTTAAAATTAGTTGGTTGGTAATCATACGTTTCGAAGGAGAATATGAATTTTAAACCAGCAATCCCAAACACCTTGTATATAACTTAAAAATTGTTGCCTAGTTGGCATCCTTCGCACGTAAGTCATGTAACTCCTTTTTTGACTGATTCGAATAAGAAAATTATCTGTTACATAATAAGAATATAGTTAAAGAAAATACAAACTACTTTGTTAAAGTATCTGTTACATAGAAAGAAAATTATGAGAATTGATTATCGCAGCCGTATGGGCAAAGTTAAACCTGCTGAGACTGTTAAACATGGAAATCTGAAAACTTTATGGTTGTCGTTGTTTAAGCTTGACAATATGGTGATCACAAGTTCAGGTATCTTTCAACTTTTGGGTCACCTTCCAAAACTTGAGGAACTGGCTTTGGATTTTCAAAAGTGCAAGGTAATGCCAATTGGGTATTAGATACTTAACATGTTTATCCAAGCAAGATTTATTATATTCAATTTGCTAACTGTAACCGCTTTCTTTAAACCATTTTTTTAGAAGTTCTTGGCATCAAGCGTCGAGACTCCAAAAATAGATGTTTCTGTTTTCTTAAGCCACAAGAGTCTGAACAGTCGTTCCATGGTCTTATGTGCTCTTGACTTTGTTCAAGTGTAATCTACCGTAAATTTTTCCATGAATATTAAAAGTAAATCAAAGACTAATATATCATTACGTAAATTAATGACGTTTTTTTTACCAATAACAATTTTTTTTTTTTATTTTGCTACGATACTCGAAAATCACTATGATATTTATGATCCCTTTTTGCTTGGAACGATGCTCACACATGTACCACTATAGTCTAAAATCGCGAGAATATTAAACTTTTACCATTTACAAACTTACGTAACGTATTTTAGCAAAACACATTCGACAACCCCCGGACTCACGTAAACGTTTCACTAAATATTTACTAAACATTTCGCTAATCACAAATTAATTATTTACTAATCCTAATTTCACTTAATCGAACCCTTAATTATATACTAAGCCCAACACTAACTTTTGGCCTGTTACTATTCACGGCCCACACTTTTTAAGCCCAAATCCTCTTAATTATTTTCGAAACATACGACTAAACCAAGCCAAGAACGCACGTCGTACTCCCAAATCTTACATACGACTCACACATATTTTTACACAATCTCTTTTCTCACCTAGTCAACTTTGAGGATGTCGAATTTTAGCTTCCCATGACGAGTCTAACAACGTTTTTACTAGGCAAAGTGTTTGCCCAAAAATCAATTTCATAACAATTACAACTAATCCAAAACTAAACCGTTTTGAACCCCGTTTGTTTCTATTAAGTCCTAAAACCATTTCTAAACTCAATCTCATGTTTAAATATTACATTTGATCCCTCATCACCAAGCCTAGCCAAAGTTACAAATCGTTTACAAAAGAAATAGATATGTCGACATGTACTTTTTAAAACAAAAGAGTACTCCCTCTTTTCATGCACACACACATACATATTTTATGATCTAGGCAAAGTACCACATGATTTTTATATACAAATTCACAAGTACGATCCATTTTATAATGATCATCCACACGTTTCTTTTGAAACAAAGAGTATGTCGATAGCTAGAAACAAACGAAGGGACATGTTTCGTCTTACACTCTTTCAAAGACTTTTTGATTTCACGTTAACGTCACCTCTCATAAATTATGGGCACTAGAACACTTCAATTCTCATATATATATCACCTTGCATGCATGCATTCGTTCCTACATACAAACAAACTAACTTCAAAAATAAAACTAAGTCCTAGCTTTAGTTCTACTTCAAAATGTTTTGGCAAAAGCTCTAGTATTTCCAATCGGGTGTAGGAGGAACGAAGCATTGTTTGTGAACCTTGGTAAAGTCGACATTCACGCTACACTCTCGTACTCTCTTCTTCTCGACTCTACAAAACGTTTTACCCCACCATCTTGGTGTAGTAAGTCTCATACGACTCTTTTTCAATCCTTACTTAAACGTACCTTTGATTTTTTTCGTATAAATCACAAACACTTGCACTAAAACTCTCGTAATCTAAATAAACAACACCTACGTATTATACTTTCGTCTATATATTTACTACCTTAGTAATCAAATTATATAAAGATTTGAACCTTAAAAGCTATGTATAAACTATTTTTAGATACCTTTCTAACATGTAACAACTAGTCATGAAATCCTTAAAAATATTTCTAAGTCTTTTTACTTAAAAATTCGACCCATGCAACCTATGAAACAAACGTATATCTTGAAATCTTACGTAACAAGCCTACTCTTTTATTTCACAATCTATTTGACAACCTAACTAACAATCATTTTCATAAAAAGACCTTGTGTTAAAAATCACGTCTCGACCCTTTAAATGATGCAAAGCATCGCGACCTAGAACCACTTTCGAAAAACAAGTAAACCACCGATTGGGCCTTTGAAAATAAGCTAACGAGATAAGCTGTCTTGATAAGCTGTTGAGTAACGTTTTTAGCATCCTAAAATAAGCCCAAAACCAAGCCCAAAACTTTCATAAGCCCATTGGATTTAAAATGCTTAACGGGCCCTAGTTATTCTCGTTAAAGGCCCATAAGCTCTAAATAAGCACTTTTTGAAAATAAGCAGTTTTGAAAAGTTAAATAAGCTGTTTTTAGCTTAATTAAGAAATAAAAATGTTAAGTTTCGAATTTGGTGAATTTTGGACTAAATTTGCAAAAATTATAACTTCCGGGTTAAAAGTGTCACTTTTATAAAGTTTAGGTAAAAACTGTCATTTCACAAACTTGAGACTGAAAAACTGATTTTATAAACTTTTGGATGAAAAGTGTAAAAATTATAAAGTTTTGGACGTAAAACGTAAAAATATTTAACTTTGGACTAACGATGTAACGCTAACGCCGTTAGGGTAAAAAGTGTAAAAATTTGGAAAAGACAAAGGCCATATACTATAATTAACATTTCTATTTTTACTTTCCATTTTACGATTTCACATTCACGATGTTACATTTTATGTCAAACTATTATTATTATTATTATTCTTTACGTTATATATATATATATATATATATATATATATATATATATATATATATATATATATATATATATATATATATATATAACTTAACTAAACTTACGATATTTTATCAAACCACAAGTCTTGCTGTTATGACCAAGAAACACCTTCAGGAGGTCGAGGATGCTCGAAATAAAGAGTAAACATGGTATATTATTAGCTTCAAGAAAGGGGAAGGTGTGTGTGTTTTCTAGAGAGAGAAAGAAGGAAACTACACACACCTTGAAATACAATGAGACATCCAACCCTCCTAGTTGAGACTAGGAGTGGTATTTATACTAGAATACAAGCCTAACTTAGCACTATTGTCTAAACTAGTCCTTGTACATAGAAGGAGATGCTATTCCCAAATATAACATTACTTTTAAGGCTAACAATCTCTCCCCAAAGTGATGTTATATGGGAATAGCTTACAACGTTCCCTACAAGTAAAATTGAATACAAAACATAAGCACAACAGCTCCGAGAGTGGTCTTCAAACTTCATTGATTCATTCAGCTTCATGAATCTTCTCAGCTGCCATCTCTTTACTTGCAGAAGAACAATGTGAGCAAATCTAATTAGGGATTAAATCTGGCTTGACACTCTCCCCTAATTAGTGCTCTCCCCCAAACTGACAACCTTTCTGATGAGTGCCCTGAAACTAAAGAAGTCTTTTGATACTTAAATGCAAACCGTCTTTAGTCTTCAAACACGCAACGGAAAATGTAGAACAGACTGTAGACTCGACCTTCTTCAAGATTGTCCATTCGGGGGAACTGAATATCAACATCTTCATCTCACCAAATGCATTCCAGTTATCTTGTGTTGGACCGTAGAACAACCTAAATCACTATTGAATCAAGCTTAAACCTAGAGAGAGAAAGTAAGTAGAGAGAGAGAGTGAGTGGGAACTCTAGTGTGTGAAATAATAACCTTGTTATGACTAAGAGAACCACTAAGAGAACCAACCTCTCTAATGAGGTTTACAAGAGTATTTATAGTTGTAGTCTAGGGCTTCTCTAATCTTTTACATTATTACACTAATAGCCCTTAGACTTTTACAAAACATGAATACTAAACATAAACTTTATCATAATGATATTCTAAAGCAACCTATAACAATACATTAATGACCGACACTTTTTATAAATAAAAATACGAGTCTAACAATCTCCCCCTAAGTGTTGGTCATTGAGGTTGTGCGATGTCATCATCTTTGTCTTTAAACTTTATCATTCATAGCTCTTGACGTCTTTAAGAATCACTAGATGAATCATAGTTCCAGTTCATCATGCTTCATTGTTGTTGAAGTGATCCGATGATGTCATCTGCCTTTCGTCACTTCTGTGTTTGTGGAGGTTGTCTGCCATTCCAACATGCTCATACGTCTTAAGTCTTTGTCATACATACATTTGTTATTCCCGTTCTTTCACTTTGATCTTTGTCACGTTACTTTGTAGATTCTTCTTTTTGGCGTAGAATCTTTCTTTGACTGTTGCTATCCTTTGATCTTTGTGAGAACTTTCCTTTGACTTTGTGATACATGTATGAGCATGTGGAATCTTTCGCCATGGAGATGATGTATAGCTGCAGGTAAACAGTTAGCAATAAACAACCGGTACTTACAGATAAGGAATTAGAGATCGTCAACAGCATAGTGTGAAGACTCCTTCTAACCCTTACCATGGCCGTTCCCATATCAGATACTCCCGAAAGAGCTTACCAGACCTACTAAGTAGCTCAATGACTGGGTGAGTCGCTGGGGATCACTCCACGACTGTAGACCGTTTGAAACCACCGCGAACACTAAGCGTAACCCATAAAGAATTACCGAAGTGACCTGCTGTCAGGGCTGTTTGATGTTGACCCTGGCAGGAATTTCCATTCAATCATTGAGAATCACAAGTGTGAATCCTCTCATAAATGTTCTGGCAGATTGCTAAGATCTGCGTAGGACTCTAAAGTTTACATCTGGCGTCCTTAATGATGAACAACCAGTGTAGAAATATCATGTGTTCCTATGAGATCTTTTGATGAATCTCAGGGCTCTAGATTCGATAAGTGCACATTTGGTTTCCTATGCGGAGATTAGGGAGAGGTCTCCTGCTTCAATATCAATCATCTCTAAGAGACAGATTGATAGATTACACCGGTTCCCCGTGAGAATGAAACAAGCTCTTTTAAGAGAACTTGAGTGGCTAGAAGGTTAAGTGTAGTGCGTCACTGGGTCCATGACGTCTTTATCTTCAATACCGGTGTCACCTTAGTAACAACCAGTAGCATATGAATTGAACCCGGTGTCTGCCCTAAGGTTGAACATATGGAGGGCTATTTCTTTTCACCCTTTTTCATAACTTTTCTTTTTAATTCTTCAACCCCTTCTTTCTCCTTTCTCATTTTCTCCTTTTTTCCAATCATACCTAAGGACTTCTAATTCTAATCTATTGGAATTGTCCTTGGGTAGATCCCTCCGGCTCTGGCGGATCATAGGACGGTTTTCCCTAACCTTAATCACCTTATAACTCCATGAATCCTATAATTGCCATGAAACCTTTTATTGAAAATCTCTCAAAGTGTTTATGAATATAAACACATTTTTGTTGACACTTTGAGAGTTTTTGTTTCTTTTGAAGGACTCCCCCTTCACATGTGCTCATGAATTTTTAAGAAATTTGCACATGCGTGAGGAGTTTGCACTTTTTGAATTGATCCACTTTCAGTGAACATGACCGATTCGAGACACGCTTACATCACTAGTTAGACTAGCTTGAAGTTATTATCCGTCCTGGTCAAGTCCAAAGAAAGTCTCTCGATACGGTACATTCTACTCAGACAAGTCCTATTCGAGACACGCTTACATCACTAGTTAGACTAGCTTGAAATTATTACCCGTCCAGGACAAGTCTTTTCGATTACTGACATTTTAAGTGTCACAACTCACCATTTCAGGTCATTTCAGGTTATTTCCCGAACTTTGGAAAAACACTATTCATCAAACACTATTCATCAAAACACTATTCATCAGTTTACTATTCATCATTTTTGGTGTCAGTTTGACATTCCGAGAAGCATTCAGAAATTTTACTATTCACTAAACACTATTCATTTCCGGAAAAGATTTCATCATTCACGTGCATTACACATTTCATCGTAAATTTAGTTTACGGGTATTCAAATTCGCGTAACCGTTTTGGTTTAGGTGCGAATTCATTTCATTAGTGTTAAGAACACTGCATACGGACTGGAGATAGTCTGCATATCATCATAACAGCATTTTCATGTTATACCACTCTCAGGATTTTCAAATTTCTATATTCAGTACATTTAACGTTTTTACGTATAAGTATTTATAGTAAACGTTAACACCCGGTTTATACACGACGAATATATCTAAACATTCCCACGATGGTCCCGACATATTTTTATATCCATTTTAACATCATAAAAGTTATAACATTCAGTTACCCAGTATTTTGGAAATTTATTTTATTTATAACGTACGCGTATGAATATAACGACGGTTTTCGTGAAAACTAAACAATAATCACCCGATCACTCAGTAAATGTACCCAACATATTTTTAATATGTTTTTAACATTATTATAACTTATTTCATCCCGGTATACTTCGTGGACATTTATTTCTAATAAAACCGGTACCCGATCGTAACTAAAAACACAAACTAGTGCAAATTCTTACAAAGTTTTCTAATTAATTCACAAGTACCCTAACCCCCCCCCCCCCCCCCCATCACCCTTTGAAAACCGGCCATGAGACACCCCTTTAACCATGTGCATTGATTTCTTTTATAATACTAATAAACTCCTAAAAACATTACTTAACCAAAAATTACAAATCATAACATACACTTTTTCAAGATCCAAAAATGCTTCTCATCTCCTTCCTCCCCATCAAAACCCACGATCCATAATTCAATCCAAGATCAAGTGATCATTTCCCATAAATTAAAACACTAAACTTGTTCATTTTACAAGCCTAATCAAGAATCAAGCAACAAAAACACAAGAATAACAAGCATAATCATCATCTAATCATCTCATTTTTTTCAAGTAAGTTTTCATCTTTATTTTTTCATGGATCATCCTATTTTTACATGTATTACATAAGTATCATGCTAAAAACCATGTACAAGTAGCTATACCACACTTTATTTTGGCTAAAAAGAAACATACAAACCCTAACTTTTTAGTTATGAATCCCCTTGCTCTAATAACTTGGTTAGGAGTCCATGGCACCCTAAGAAGGTGTATGGTAAGGTTAGATTAGTCATGTGGTGATTACAAGAGGTTTGGTGATGGTAGAAATTAGTTTTTAACCTTGGAAACTTGATTTGGAACCTATTTTAGACATGCTGTCCCGTTTTGTAAAAATCTGGAAAATCAGTAAACACCAAGGAAACTTTGGCAAAATTTTTAGAAAATACTTTCAAAAACGAATCCGTAGGCGAAAGAACGGATTAAAAAGAGCTTATAACGAAGAAGTTATGATTTTTGCAAGATTGTTGACGAAAAGTATTTTCTGGAAATTTGTTTGCTGTTGGACGTTTTTCATTGGACAAAAAGAGACTTTAGACGTAACCCGGAGGAGCCGAGCTTTCCAAAATATATTACTACATACTAAGACGTAACCGTGGATATAAAGAACAAGTAAAACGGACAAGTAACGACAAAGATATTCACGTTTGAATATCGGCTAAAACCATTTTATATTTGACAGCTTTTATATAAATTTGGCACAAAAACTACGAAGTACATTTATAAGCTAAACATAATATTAAGTACCGAGCTTTATAACTAACGTAGTATTAGTTATTACGAGTATGTTTTCATCATTTCAAGGATTACAACCCGAGTATTTCAACGCTTACATGGAAACATACGATATATATATAAGTATATATATTGCAATTAGCTTATTTTATTTTCTAATAGCAATATTTTTCCAAATTCTTGGATTATATATTTTGATAACACAAGTGTTTTTACAAAGGGTAGAGTGGTATAGAAACATGTGCATGGACATTCATAACATCATTTCATGATCTAAAGTAGATCGTTCATCATTCACATTAGGTTGCGGCTAGTGTGCGCGCCTTGTTTTTCAGCTCATTACATGTTCATGGTACCATCATATCAGGTGAGTCATAGCCCCTACTCTTTTAAGTGTTTTGCAAACTCTTTGGGGGAGATACATGCTCAATTACATGATTTCAACTTTATGCTCGTTTTACTTAAACGCATTACTTGCTTTACATGGTTGATTACTCAAACAATTTCAGCTTTATCTAAATACTTGTTTGATTATCCGAGTACAAAACAATTCACTTGCTATTTACTCATGGACATGAGTGCATAAAGTTAAACTATTTACCGATTTCCTAAGATTGCCTAAGTTAAGGACCGGTAGCTACAATTTCAACGGGTATAGATTTACCTGCATTGGGTATGTTTGATTACCTACAATTTCAACGGGTATAGATTTACCTGCATTGGGTATGTTTGATTACCTACAATTTCAACGGGTATAGATTTACCTGCATTGGGTATGTTTGATTACCTACAATTTCAACGGGTATAGATTTACCTGCATTGGGTATGTTTGATTACCTACAATTTCAACGGGTATAGATTTACCTGCATTGGGTATGGATTTACCTACAATTTCAACGGGTATAGATTTACCTGCATTGGGTATGGATTTACCTACAATTACTTGGGAGCGTAACCTCCTACAGATAGCTAGAAAACCTTTTCGGTGCCTTGAACTTAGTGCAATCAATATTCATTTTATGCGTTTTGCTTATGGTCAGATTCATTTTGTGGCGACATCGCCATGGCTATTGTACATACGGAAATTACTTATGGAATTACGATTCTTTTCCACCACTATTATTACTGGATTACAATGCTTTTGCAACAACCTTATGACTGATTTATTACAAACATATTACATTTGGCAGTGGGTTGTAAACACACAGGTTACAAGTCTCTTATGGCGGGACTTGGAACTGAGTGGATTTACGATGCCTTTGCTGGGAAATCTTCATTTCAATGCATTACATTCTTTTTCACAAGACTCTATGAACTCACCAACCTTTGTGTTGACACTTTAGCATGTATTTTCAGGTTTTAAGCTATGGCACACTACTGGAGGTTTTGGCAGGGCAGGGCATGGTCATAGAAGACTCTGATTTAATCATTTGGGGACCGTTTTTAACTATTTTAATGGCCTACTTCCGCATTACTTTTAACAATGTAAATTAAACATTTTGATTTAACTATTTTATTCAAAATGATTCAAGTGCAAACCATTTTTGAACATGTGTTGTAATACCAATTGAGTTACACCCCAGCTACATGTATGCTTCCGCTGGACCCGATTTTGGGGGTGTGACAGATTGGCATCAGAGCTTTGGCTATAGCGAACTAAGTGTTTTTAAAACCTAGACTATAGCTACTTTCAAGAAAACTTAACCCTATGACCGTCACATGCCTGCCTGCCAAGCTGAAGCCTCATTTGTGGTTAGTTGCTGACATAGGTGATGAGATTTATGTCTCATTATCTGATATATTATATTCATTTATTATAGTTGTTTACTATAATTGTCTTTCATATAAGCATGTTCACGTATCATATATATCACCGCATTATGTTTTTCCTTGCATAGTTTCATCATTTGACCTCGAGTTTGGTCATTTGCTTTTGTTTTTCGGAACGTCTTGGTATTTGTGAAGGACATAGTCTTAGTATGACTGAGCTGAGTATTTCAAAATTCATGGAACCTCGGTGGAATATAGACTGGTCATCTATATTCAACCCGGGATAGTGAGATATAGGCTGACCACCTATGTCTGACTCAGAAATGAATTTTGCAACACTGAGAATGGTTATAATAAAATTCTGTCTGGATTGAATCCTTTACTCATTTTCCAAATGTTTCATGCATGTGTGAGTATATCCTCATTGTCAGAACATTCGTACTTTTCATCACCTCATGAACCGCCGCTTGAAAGTATGTCAATTGATCATTTCATCTCATGAACATTCACGTCTATGCACGATACACTTACATCACAGTATTTTTTTTTTTATTACAATATCATTTTGTCGCAGTTGTCACAGTCTCTTCCCTTCTCACCATCACTATCATTACCTTTCCCCATCCCCATATATATAAGGAATTAGCTGACACTTTATGGATTCCTATGCCACTTATCACTCACTACTCCCTATATTGATAAGTGGATATTATCAATGACCTCCCTAGGAAAGACTTTCCATACCATCTATAAGGAGAATCTCTCGGTACATTAAGACCGTTCAAAACTCAACATAAATCTCAGGATATCACAAAACAATTCGAACCCCTATCATTGGCCTGGTCACCAAAAGTCCACCATCTAGAAAGTATTGGCTTGACTGAATTACAGGATTATTTTCAATAACGAGTGCTCACTAAGCAACACCATAGAGATAAATCCAACCTCTTAACAGAGACTATAGATTGAACATGTCCTCACCAATAGACTTTATCCAAACATGTTAGACACCTATGCCTTTGTGCAGACATACATACTTGACTATTTTATCCTCTTAATACTTTCACTTTCAAATGGATTTTTCTCCAAACTACAGTTATACCAGACATATATGTTGTAAGAAATACTTTTATGAGGCACTCTATGGTCGAAGTGTCAACATTCATTGACGGATCGAAATTTAGAAAAGCCCAACTCACTAGTCCAGTAAGTATTCATGAAATTACCAGGAACTTCCTACAAATCAAGAATCAGTTACAAGTTCGATAAAGTTGTAAACCATTAAAACTTCAAGTTGGTAAGCAGAGTTATACAGAAAGTTCTGCCTAGGAAAGGCATGATACCATTCAGAAAACTTGGAAAGTTAAACCCGAGATATACACTGGACCATGTAATATTTCAAACAGAGTAGGCCTAGTGGTCGTCAGACTTGAGCCTTGTTAGAGAACAACAGCAACAGGATTACACAACCACGTATTATCAGCTTTTCAGAATTGTCACCCATAATCCCATTTGGAAAGGAATCCAACCCATAGTCAAACATAAACCTTGCAGGAGAACAAGTAGAAATCATGGACCGTGTGGTCAAACAGTAGAAGCAGAGTCGAATTCCTATCGTTAGAGTTCGCTGGAATTCTCGAATATCATCACCTTTTCACCAATACATTCTCAGATACCAACATAAACTGAACTTCGGGACGAAGTTCCTTTTAGAGGGGAAGACTGTCACAACTCACCATTTCAGGTCATTTCAGGTTATTTCCCGAACTTTGGAAAAACACTATTCATCAAACACTATTCATCAAACACTATTCATCAAAACACTATTCATCAGTTTACTATTCATCATTTTTGGTGTCAGTTTGACATTCCGAGAAGCATTCAGAAATTTTACTATTCACTAAACACTATTCATTTCCGGAAAAGATTTCATCATTCACGTGCATTACACATTTCATCGTAAATTTAGTTTACGGGTATTCAAATTCGCGTAACCGTTTTGGTTTAGGTGCGAATTCATTTCATTAGTGTTAAGAACACTGCATACGGACTGGAGATAGTCTGCATATCATCATAACAGCATTTTCATGTTATACCACTCTCAGGATTTTCAAATTTCTATATTCAGTACATTTAACGTTTTTACGTATAAGTATTTATAGTAAACGTTAACACCCGGTTTATACACGACGAATATATCTAAACATTCCCACGATGGTCCCGACATATTTTTATATCCATTTTAACATCATAAAAGTTATAACATTCAGTTACCCAGTATTTTGGAAATTTATTTTATTTATAACGTACGCGTATGAATATAACGACGGTTTTCGTGAAAACTAAACAATAATCACCCGATCACTCAGTAAATGTACCCAACATATTTTTAATATGTTTTTAACATTATTATAACTTATTTCATCCCGGTATACTTCGTGGACATTTATTTCTAATAAAACCGGTACCCGATCGTAACTAAAAACACAAACTAGTGCAAATTCTTACAAAGTTTTCTAATTAATTCACAAGTACCCTAACCCCCCCCCCCCCCCCCCCATCACCCTTTGAAAACCGGCCATGAGACACCCCTTTAACCATGTGCATTGATTTCTTTTATAATACTAATAAACTCCTAAAAACATTACTTAACCAAAAATTACAAATCATAACATACACTTTTTCAAGATCCAAAAATGCTTCTCATCTCCTTCCTCCCCATCAAAACCCACGATCCATAATTCAATCCAAGATCAAGTGATCATTTCCCATAAATTAAAACACTAAACTTGTTCATTTTACAAGCCTAATCAAGAATCAAGCAACAAAAACACAAGAATAACAAGCATAATCATCATCTAATCATCTCATTTTTTTCAAGTAAGTTTTCATCTTTATTTTTTCATGGATCATCCTATTTTTACATGTATTACATAAGTATCATGCTAAAAACCATGTACAAGTAGCTATACCACACTTTATTTTGGCTAAAAAGAAACATACAAACCCTAACTTTTTAGTTATGAATCCCCTTGCTCTAATAACTTGGTTAGGAGTCCATGGCACCCTAAGAAGGTGTATGGTAAGGTTAGATTAGTCATGTGGTGATTACAAGAGGTTTGGTGATGGTAGAAATTAGTTTTTAACCTTGGAAACTTGATTTGGAACCTATTTTAGACATGCTGTCCCGTTTTGTAAAAATCTGGAAAATCAGTAAACACCAAGGAAACTTTGGCAAAATTTTTAGAAAATACTTTCAAAAACGAATCCGTAGGCGAAAGAACGGATTAAAAAGAGCTTATAACGAAGAAGTTATGATTTTTGCAAGATTGTTGACGAAAAGTATTTTCTGGAAATTTGTTTGCTGTTGGACGTTTTTCATTGGACAAAAAGAGACTTTAGACGTAACCCGGAGGAGCCGAGCTTTCCAAAATATATTACTACATACTAAGACGTAACCGTGGATATAAAGAACAAGTAAAACGGACAAGTAACGACAAAGATATTCACGTTTGAATATCGGCTAAAACCATTTTATATTTGACAGCTTTTATATAAATTTGGCACAAAAACTACGAAGTACATTTATAAGCTAAACATAATATTAAGTACCGAGCTTTATAACTAACGTAGTATTAGTTATTACGAGTATGTTTTCATCATTTCAAGGATTACAACCCGAGTATTTCAACGCTTACATGGAAACATACGATATATATATAAGTATATATATTGCAATTAGCTTATTTTATTTTCTAATAGCAATATTTTTCCAAATTCTTGGATTATATATTTTGATAACACAAGTGTTTTTACAAAGGGTAGAGTGGTATAGAAACATGTGCATGGACATTCATAACATCATTTCATGATCTAAAGTAGATCGTTCATCATTCACATTAGGTTGCGGCTAGTGTGCGCGCCTTGTTTTTCAGCTCATTACATGTTCATGGTACCATCATATCAGGTGAGTCATAGCCCCTACTCTTTTAAGTGTTTTGCAAACTCTTTGGGGGAGATACATGCTCAATTACATGATTTCAACTTTATGCTCGTTTTACTTAAACGCATTACTTGCTTTACATGGTTGATTACTCAAACAATTTCAGCTTTATCTAAATACTTGTTTGATTATCCGAGTACAAAACAATTCACTTGCTATTTACTCATGGACATGAGTGCATAAAGTTAAACTATTTACCGATTTCCTAAGATTGCCTAAGTTAAGGACCGGTAGCTACAATTTCAACGGGTATAGATTTACCTGCATTGGGTATGTTTGATTACCTACAATTTCAACGGGTATAGATTTACCTGCATTGGGTATGTTTGATTACCTACAATTTCAACGGGTATAGATTTACCTGCATTGGGTATGTTTGATTACCTACAATTTCAACGGGTATAGATTTACCTGCATTGGGTATGGATTTACCTACAATTTCAACGGGTATAGATTTACCTGCATTGGGTATGGATTTACCTACAATTACTTGGGAGCGTAACCTCCTACAGATAGCTAGAAAACCTTTTCGGTGCCTTGAACTTAGTGCAATCAATATTCATTTTATGCGTTTTGCTTATGGTCAGATTCATTTTGTGGCGACATCGCCATGGCTATTGTACATACGGAAATTACTTATGGAATTACGATTCTTTTCCACCACTATTATTACTGGATTACAATGCTTTTGCAACAACCTTATGACTGATTTATTACAAACATATTACATTTGGCAGTGGGTTGTAAACACACAGGTTACAAGTCTCTTATGGCGGGACTTGGAACTGAGTGGATTTACGATGCCTTTGCTGGGAAATCTTCATTTCAATGCATTACATTCTTTTTCACAAGACTCTATGAACTCACCAACCTTTGTGTTGACACTTTAGCATGTATTTTCAGGTTTTAAGCTATGGCACACTACTGGAGGTTTTGGCAGGGCAGGGCATGGTCATAGAAGACTCTGATTTAATCATTTGGGGACCGTTTTTAACTATTTTAATGGCCTACTTCCGCATTACTTTTAACAATGTAAATTAAACATTTTGATTTAACTATTTTATTCAAAATGATTCAAGTGCAAACCATTTTTGAACATGTGTTGTAATACCAATTGAGTTACACCCCAGCTACATGTATGCTTCCGCTGGACCCGATTTTGGGGGTGTGACATTAAGCTTCGTCAATTCATTGGTACATTCTGAGTCTAGCTCTTTTGAGATTCAGCCCCAAGCATTAAACATCTTTGATCACATTTTAATCATGTCTTCTCCCCCTCAAAAATAGCATATCGTGATGTTTTTGATATCAACTGATTAAGAAAAGCTTTTTGGAGAGATAGACAGATTTCATTTTGCATGAATTCGGAACATTTTTGTTTTTGTACTCCCCCTTAATGATAGCACATTTGAAAATCAATTAAGGGTTTAGAGGGAGTTTTCTTGAGCACTAATTTTGAGAGATTATGAGAAATCTTTTGAACAATCTTTAAAAAGTGCTTCAAGAAATATGTTTGAAAACGAGTTTATGTTTGAAATCCTTTTCGTTTGTTTAGACTCGAACTTTTTGAAAAAGATTTCGTCCTTGAAAATACGAGTCCTTGATTTGAAATAATCAGAAGTCATCATTCGGGTCCTTATTTGAAATCTTTTCGAGTTATTATACCCGGACCCATGTTTTGAAAAGATTTCACTTTGTAGCACGGGTTTCGTACTGAAGTATACGAAAGCCATCGTGAAGAAATGTTTTGAGAAACGACATGTTTTAGAAAAACATTTTAAAGAACTCCCGTTCAAGCATCTGTACATGTCCGTATCATTATTGAATGACATTTCTAGAAACGTACAAAATATTGATTTATACGAGAGACATGTCGTGAGAAGAATATTTTTGGATTTTTTTTTTATTTTACATTGCTTTTGTATTTTTTTGAAATTTTATATTTTTGTATTTTGTTTTTGTTGGTTTTTCAAATTTTGTATTTTGTTTTTTCTCAAAAATATTTACAGCGAAGCGATTTTGAAAACTTTTTCAAGAAGATTCGAGAAGACGTTCTAGCTCCTCAGGAGTTAGGCTTCGCATGTCAATTCGTCGAACTAAGTAGTCAAACCTTTCTTTTGGAAGGGCTTTAGTAAATAGATCGGCGAGTTGGTAATCAGTCTTAACGAATAATAATTCAACAGTACCCACTTCCACGTGTTCTTTGATGAAATGGTAGCGGACGTTGATATGCTTCGTCTTAGAGTGATGTACGGGATTTCACGAGATGGCTATGGCACTTTTTGAGTCACAATACATAGGTATTTTGTCAAAAGTAAAGCCATAATCTGTGAGTTGTGTCCGCATCCAAAGAACTTGGGCACAACACGCAGATAGAGACACATACTCGGCTTCGGCGGTTGATAGCGCAGTACAATCCTGTTTCTTTGACGACCAGCTTACTAGCTTTTCACCCAAAAATTGTGCTCCACCTGATGTACTTTTTGCTGTAACTTGATCTCCTGCATGGTCGGCATCTGAAAAGGCTGTTAGATTAAACCCCGAATCCTTCGGATACCAAAGTCCCATGTTAATGGTTCTTCGTAGGTACCGAAAGATCCTTTTAACCTCTTTGAGGTGAAGTTCGGTAGGCTTTGCCTGAAACCGTGCTAACAAACAAACAGCAAATTGAATATCAGGTCGACTAGCAGTTAAGTACATGAGAGAACCGATCATGCTCCGATATTTTTTCGGATCGACGGGTTTCCCAAACAAATCAGCATCAATTTTTGGTGAAGTGACCATTGGAGTACCAACAGAATCACAATTTTCCATTCCATGTTTTTTCAAAATCTCTATTGTATATTTAGCTTGATTGATAAAAATACCACGAGGGGATTGATGTATTTGTAAACCAAGAAAGAATTTTAGTTCCCCCATCATGGACATTTCAAATTTGCTTTTCATGAGATTTTCAAAATGTTTTGAATGGTTAGGATTGGTTGATCCAAAAATTATGTCGTCAACGTAAATTTGAACGATCAAAATGTCATCTTTGAATTTTTTGATAAACAAAGTGTCATCAACCGTTCCTTTGGTGAAATTGTTTTTGAGCAAGAAAGATGATAGTTCGTCATACCACGCTCTTGGAGCATGTTTTAAACCATAAATGGCTTTCTTAAGCTTGTAGACGTAGTCTGGATGATCTTTGTCGATGAATCCCTCTGGCTGACTCACATACACTTCTTCTTTCAGAGTTCCATTTAAGAAAGCTGTCTTAATGTCCATCTGATAGACTGTGATGTTTTTGTGAGCTGCATAGGCTAAGAAAATCCGGACTGCTTCAAGTCTAGCTACAGGCGCGAATGATTCTTCGAAATCTATCCCTTCTTCTTGTGGATATCCTTTAGCCACGAGACGAGCTTTGTTACGAATTATAGTCATTTCCTCATCTAGTTTGTTCTTCCACAACCACTTGAGATCAAGAACGCGTTTATCAAGTGGTCGTTCAACAAGTTCCCAACTATCATGTAACAGGTATTGAAGAAGTTCATCCTGCATCGCTTCTATCCAAGGGTTTTCTGCCATTGCTTCCCGAATGTTCTTTGGTTCTTTGAGGCTTATTGAGCAAATGTAAATGCACAATTCAAGATCAGTGGCAAGTTGTCTCCTCGTCTGAACTGGCTTTGAAGGTTCACCAATAACTTGTTCTATTGGATGGTCTTTTGTCCATTGAAACGTAGAAGGGTACCTTGGGTTTAACGTATGTGTGTTAGACGATTCTTGTAACCTTGAAGAAGATTTAGCAGAGTCTGTTGCAAACGGGTTTTCAAATACTTCTTCTCCTTCTTCTAACGCAACATCGTTTGAATTATTTGTTGGTTCTTCTTGAAAATTTGTGTTTTGATTTTGCTCATCAATTCTTGGTAGTTCAGTTTCAAGTACTGGAGTGGCTTGAGTAGATGTAGATGATGTTGAGGTAGTTGGTGCTTCAACTTCGATTGTTGTAGATGCATCCAGTGGTGGTGGTGGTGGTTGATTTTGAGCGGGTGCAGCGGAATGTTGTTGAGATGCATTTGTCGAAGTTCCACCATAATATTCATCAAACATTAACTCGAAGAAATTTTCCAGTTCATGTACTGAAGGTTTATCCGTGTTTGTTGACTGAGCTCCTTGAGGTATGAGTCCTGAACTGATGTGTCCAGAAGTCTGACTGTTTGGTGCGGGTCCTAATCCGTTATGATTAGAAGCCATTGGATTAAGCGCGGGTTCTAGAGCGTATCTCTCAGAAGCCATTTGTGAAATCTCGTCAAACTTCACATTCATCGTCTCCATTATCCTTTTAGTTCTTCGATTATACACCCTGAATGCCCTCGAGTTTTCTGAATACCCAATGAAGATTCCAATATCACCCTTAGCTTTCAACTTTCCTAGATCTTCTCTGTCGTTCGTCGGATAGCACAAAGCGCCAAACACGTGAAGGTAAGAGATGTCAGGTTTACGGTTGTTCACTAGCTCATATGGGGTTTTATTGAATCTTGGATGTACTAGGGATCGGTTTTGAGTGAAACAAGCAGTGGCAACAGCATCAGCCCATAAGAATAGTGGTGCACAAGAATAGATTAGCATTGTGCGAGCAGCTTCCACAAGAGTTCGGTTTCTTCTTTCAACTACCCCATTCTGCTGTGGAGTTCTAACAACTGATGTTTGGTGTGTGATTCTAACATCTTCGAAATAGGTTCTTAACTCCTGATTTGTGAATTCTGTGTCATTATCTGTTCTTACAATCCTTACTGGAGCTTGAAGTAGAACTTGAATACTGTCATAACTCACCATTTCAGGTCATTTCCCGAACCTTGGAAAAACACTATTCATCAAAACACTATTCATCAAAACACTATTCATCAGTTTACTATTCATCATTTTTTGTGTCAGTTTGACATTCCGAGAAGCATTCAGAAATTTTACTATTCACTAAACACTATTCATTGCCGGAAAAGTTTTCACTATTCACTTGCATTACACATTTCATCGTAAATTTAGTTTACGGGTATTCAAATTCGCGTAACCGTATTGGTTCAGGTGCGAATTCATGCATTATCAGTAAGGACACTGCATACGGACTAGAGATAGTCTGCATATCATCAGTAGGTCATTTACATGTTATACCACTCTTAGGATTTTCAAATTTCTATATTCAGTATATTTAACGTTTTACGTATTACGATTTCTAAATAAACGTTAACACCCGACTAATATATATATGACGAATATATCTAAATATTCCCACAATGGTCCCGACATATTTCTATACCTATTATATCATCATAAAAGTCATAAAATTCATTTACCCAGTATTTTGGTAATTTATTTTATTTATAACGTAAGTTTAAGAATATTACGACGGTTTTTGTGAAAACTAAATAATAATCACCCGATCACTCAATATTTGTACCCAACATAATTTTAACATTTTTATAACTTTATTTTGACAAGTTTAGTCATTATTTCAAGTTTCATATTTTTACGATAACCAGAATTACGCTTCGCGACTTAACAGTTTACGGTTTGCGATTAACGGAACCAAAACCGACTCCGTGAACTAGATAATACCCAAACTTTCTACATAGTCTTCACTAAATAACCATGTGCCACCCCTCCCCATCCCATGTTACTTCATATTGACTTATTAATTACCAAAATGCCATTCTTAGAAAAATATCTAACCTTAAACAACAAAAACACTACACATTTTATTTTTGAGAATCAAAAACCCATTTCTTCATCTTTTTCACCATAACCACGACCCAAATACATGCTCCATGATCAAGTGATGATTTTCCAAAGTACAAAGCATCAAAGTTGTTCATTTCATCATCCTAATCAAGAATCATAACACAAAAACACAAGTAATCCAAGGTTTCTCATCATTTCACCACCTATTATTTCAAAGTGAGTTATCAAATTTATTTTCATGTTTTCATCTAATTAACATATGTATCTCATGGTATTCATGCTTAATTTCATGCACAAACTAGTTATACCACTTTATTTTTGTTAACTTTTTGAACATACAAACCCTAGATTTTGATTTAGGTGTTTCTTTGTTAAATTAACTTGATTACTAGTCATTAGGAACCCATGGCACCCTAAGAAGGTGTATGGTAGGATTAGTATAGATTTGTGGTGTTTGCAAGAGTTTTGGTTGAGGTTGAAACTAGTTTTGAACCTTGGAAATGGATTTGTAACACTTATATAAACATGCTGTCCCATTTTGTAAATTTCTGGAAAATCAGTAAACATAAAGGAAACTTTGGCAAAATTTTTAGAAAATACTTTCAAAAACGAATCCGTAGACGAAAGAACGGATTAAAATGAGTTTATAACGAAGAAGTTATGATTTTTGCAAGTTTATTGACGAAAACTATTTTCCGGAAAAATACATGCTGATGGACGTTTTTCGTCGGACAAAACGAGACTTTAGACGTAACCCGGAGGATTCTAGCTTTCCAAAATATATTACTACATACTAAGACGTAACCGTGGATATAAAGAACAAGTAAAATGGACTTATAACGACAAAGATATTCACGTTTCAATATCGGCAAAAATCCTCTATAATTGGCAGCTTTTGAAAATAATAATAATAACACTACGTACTAAATTCTAGATTTTCTAGAAATATTAACCAAGTACCTAAATTCATAACTAATGACGTATTAGTGAACACAAGTATATTTTCATCACCACAAGGCGTTATTTCAAGGATTTCAAACCGAGGATTTCAACACAAACATTGGTACATACGATATATATATATATATATATATATATATATATATATATATATATATATATATATATATATATATATATATATATATATATATATATATATATATAAGTATATATATTGCAACTAGTTTATTTTTTTAATAGCCATATTTTTCCTAAGTCTTGGAATATATACTTTTGATAACAACAAGTGTGTTTCAAAGAGTAGAGTGGTATAGGAAACATGTGCATGGACATTCATAACATCATTTCATGATCTAAAGTAGATCGTTCATCATTCATATTAGGTTGCGGCTAGTGTGCGCGCCTTGTTTTTCAGCTCATTACATGTTCATGGTACCATCATATTGGGTTGCGGCAGCTAATTGTTCATTGGTGTTCATTTCATTTCATCACAGTTTCATCAGTTAAGGTGAGTCATAGCCCCACTTTTACTGGTTTAATTACTTTACAAACTCTTTGGGGGAGATACATGCTTAAATACTCGTGTTATACTTTTATACGATTTCAAATCCCATGGGGGAGAATACATTGCAACAACTATTTTTGTACATGCCCAAGTATTACAAATTCCATACATTGCTTAAGTTGCCTTACTACCACTTCATAACAAGTCCCCTTTCAATATCATGGACCGTTAATTTTAGTACTAAGCGAGAGTGAGTGAATAGATCTATTGAGGGTGACGCCTCCATTCGTGTTTGGGTTGCTCCAACGGGACGAATGCATTTCATGTCTTATCAAGTGAGTGCCTGGTAGACACTCTGTTGGGGCATTACAAAGTCTAGCTTCGGGGTCATGAGCTTAAGAGACAATGTAGCATTTTTGACATTTATGTCGGTTCACTTTATACTTGTGGCTATTGTACATACGAAAATTACTTATGGAATTACGATACTTTTCTACCACTATTACTACAGAATTACGATGTCTTTGCAAAAAACCTTATGACTGATTTATTACAAACATATTACATTTGGCAGTGGGTTGTAAACACACAGGTTACAAGTCTCTTATGGCAGGACTTGGAACTGAGTGGATTTACGATGCCTTTGCTGGGAAATCTTCATTTCAATGCATTACATTCTTTTTCACAAGACTCTATGAACTCACCAACCATTGTGTTGACACTTTAGCATGTATTTTCAGGTAATAAGTAATGGCACGCTACAGGAGGTTTTGGCAGGGCATGGCATGGTCATAGAAGACTCTGATTATTCATTTGGGGACCGTTTTTAACTATTTTAATGGCCTACTTCCGCACTACTTTTAACAATGTAGATTCAACATTTTGGTTAAATAATTTTATTCTAAATGATTGAAGTGAAAACCTTTTTGTACTTGTGTTGTGATATCAATTGAGTTACACCCCAGCTACATGTATGCTTCCGCTGGACCCGATTTTGGGGGTGTGACAGATTGGCATCAGAGCTTTGGCTATAGCGAACTAAGTGTTTTTAAAACCTAGACTATAGCTACTTTCAAGAAAACTTAACCCTATGACCGTCACGTGCCTGCCTGCCAAGCTGAAGCCTCATTTGTGGTTAGTTGCTGACATAGGTGATGAGATTTGTGTCTCATTATCTGATATATTATATTCATTTATTATAGTTGATTACTATAATTGTCTTTCATATAAGCATGTTCACGTATCATATATATCACCGCATTATGTTTTTCCTTGCATAATTTCATCATTTGACCTCGAGTTTGGTCACCTGCCTTAGTATTTCAGAACGTCCTGGTATTTGTGAAGGACATAGTATTAGTATGACTGAGCTGAGTATTTCAAAATTCATGGAACCTCGGTGGAATATAGACTGGTCATCTATATTCAACCCGGGATAGTGAGATATAGGCTGACCACCTATGTCTGACTCAGAAATGAATTTTGCAACACTGAGAATAGTTATAATAAAATTTTGTCTGGATTGAATCCTTTACTCATTTTCCAAATGTTTCATGCATGTGTGAGTATACCCTAGTTGTCAGAACATTCATACTTTTCATCACCTCGTGAACCGCCGCTTGGAAGCATGTCAATTGATCATTTCATCTCATGAACATTCACGTCTATGCATGATACACTTACATCACAGTATTTTCTTTTATCACAATCTCATTTTGTCGCAGTTGTCACAGTCTCTTCCCTTCTCACCATCACTATCATTTCCTTTCCCATCCCCATATATATAAGGAATTAGCTGACACTTTATGGATTCCTATGCCACTTATCACTCACTACTCCCTATATTGATAAGTGGATATTATCAATGACCTCCCTAGGAAAGACTTTCCATACCATCTATAAGGAGAATCTCTCGGTGCATTAAGACCGTTCAAAACTCAACATAAATCTCAGGATATCACAACCTTATCCTAATCCTAATCTATTATTTTCAACAACATCCTTTGACAGACTTAACCTTGTAAGTTTTTCCACAAGATTCATGACATCCATTTCCATTATTCCTAATAGAGGAATTTAATTCACCTCAAACTCCTAGCGATTTCATTAAGATTCCTTTGGAACCACGTCACCTATCATCTGCGGACCAATGGTCAGAATTAGAGAACGATTCAAACATAGGGAGATATGCTCAGAGCATGAGTGATTGACTCAAGAAATGGTTGGACTAACCAATTACCATAAATCAAATTCAGTTGCAACTATAGTTATCGCGCGAGCGTAGGGACTACACCATTTGAGACACTCTATGGTCGAGGTGCCAATATCCATTGACGGAACGAAATTTGGAAAAGCCCAACATACTAGTCTAGTAGGCATTCATGAAATAACCAGAAATTTCCTACAAGCCAAGAATCAGTTACAAGTTCAATAAGTTGTAAACCATTAAAACTTCAAGTTGGTAAGCAGAGTTATGTTGAAAGTTCTGCCTAGGAAAGGCATGATACCATTCAGAAAACTTGGAAAGTTAAACCCGAGATATACACTGGACCATGTAACATTTCAAACAGAGTAGGCCTACTGGCCGTCAGACTTGAGCCTTGTTAGAGAACAACAGCAACAGGATTACACAACCACGTATTATCAGCTTTTCAGAATTGTCATTCATAATTCCATTTGGAAAGGAATCCAATCCAAAGTCAAACATAAACCTTGCAAGAGAACAACTAGAAATCATGGACAGTTAGGTCAAACAATAGAAGTAGAGTCGAATTCCTATCGTTAGAATTCGCTGGAATTCTCGAATATCATCACCTTTTCACCAATATGTTTTCAGAAACCAACATAAACTGAACTTCGGGATGAAGTTCCTTTTAGAGGGGAAGACTGTCATAACTCACCATTTCAGGTCATTTCCCGAACCTTGGAAAAACACTATTCATCAGTTTACTATTCATCATTTTTTGTGTCAGTTTGACATTCCGAGAAGCATTCAGAAATTTTACTATTCACTAAACACTATTCATTGCCGGAAAAGTTTTCACTATTCACTTGCATTACACATTTCATCGTAAATTTAGTTTACGGGTATTCAAATTCGCGTAACCGTATTGGTTCAGGTGCGAATTCATGCATTATCAGTAAGGACACTGCATACGGACTAGAGATAGTCTGCATATCATCAGTAGGTCATTTACATGTTATACCACTCTTAGGATTTTCAAATTTCTATATTCAGTATATTTAACGTTTTACGTATTACGATTTCTAAATAAACGTTAACACCCGACTAATATATATATGACGAATATATCTAAATATTCCCACAATGGTCCCGACATATTTCTATACCTATTATATCATCATAAAAGTCATAAAATTCATTTACCCAGTATTTTGGTAATTTATTTTATTTATAACGTAAGTTTAAGAATATTACGACGGTTTTCGTGAAAACTAAATAATAATCACCCGATCACTCAATATTTGTACCCAACATAATTTTAACATTTTTATAACTTTATTTTGACAAGTTTAGTCATTATTTCAAGTTTCATATTTTTACGATAACCAGAATTACGCTTCGCGACTTAACAGTTTACGGTTTGCGATTAACGGAACCAAAACCGACTCCGTGAACTAGATAATACCCAAACTTTCTACATAGTCTTCACTAAATAACCATGTGCCACCCCTCCCCATCCCATGTTACTTCATATTGACTTATTAATTACCAAAATGCCATTCTTAGAAAAATATCTAACCTTAAACAACAAAAACACTACACATTTTATTTTTGAGAATCAAATACCCATTTCTTCATCTTTTTCACCATAACCACGACCCAAATACATGCTCCATGATCAAGTGATGATTTTCCAAAGTACAAAGCATCAAAGTTGTTCATTTCATCATCCTAATCAAGAATCATAACACAAAAACACAAGTAATCCAAGGTTTCTCATCATTTCACCACCTATTATTTCAAAGTGAGTTATCAAATTTATTTTCATGTTTTCATCTAATTAACATATGTATCTCATGGTATTCATGCTTAATTTCATGCACAAACTAGTTATACCACTTTATTTTTGTTAACTTTTTGAACATACAAACCCTAGATTTTGATTTAGGTGTTTCTTTGTTAAATTAACTTGATTACTAGTCATTAGGAACCCATGGCACCCTAATAAGGTGTATGGTAGGATTAGTATAGATTTGTGGTGTTTGCAAGAGTTTTGGTTGAGGTTGAAACTAGTTTTGAACCTTGGAAATGGATTTGTAACACTTATATAAACATGCTGTCCCATTTTGTAAATTTCTGGAAAATCAGTAAACATAAAGGAAACTTTGGCAAAATTTTTAGAAAATACTTTCAAAAACGAATCCGTAGGCGAAAGAACGGATTAAAATGAGTTTATAACGAAGAAGTTATGATTTTTGCAAGTTTATTGACGAAAACTATTTTCCGGAAAAATACATGCTGATGGACGTTTTTCGTCGGACAAAACGAGACTTTAGACGTAACCCGGAGGATTCTAGCTTTCCAAAATATATTACTACATACTAAGACGTAACCGTGGATATAAAGAACAAGTAAAATGGACTTATAACGACAAAGATATTCACGTTTCAATATCGGCAAAAATCCTCTATAATTGGCAGCTTTTGAAAATAATAATAATAACACTACGTACTAAATTCTAGATTTTCTAGAAATATTAACCAAGTACCTAAATTCATAACTAATGACGTATTAGTGAACACAAGTATATTTTCATCACCACAAGGCGTTATTTCAAGGATTTCAAACCGAGGATTTCAACACAAACATTGGTACATACGATATATATATATATATATATATATATATATATATATATATATATATATATATATATATATATATATATATAAGTATATATATTGCAACTAGTTTATTTTTTTAATAGCCATATTTTTCCTAAGTCTTGGAATATATACTTTTGATAACAACAAGTGTGTTTCAAAGAGTAGAGTGGTATAGGAAACATGTGCATGGACATTCATAACATCATTTCATGATCTAAAGTAGATCGTTCA
The DNA here is from genome assembly GCA_030686995.1 of Artemisia argyi. Taxonomy (NCBI): domain Eukaryota; kingdom Viridiplantae; phylum Streptophyta; class Magnoliopsida; order Asterales; family Asteraceae; genus Artemisia; species Artemisia argyi. Next base: position 62,938,066 of record CM060697.1, read on the forward strand.
TCATTCATATTAGGTTGCGGCTAGTGTGCGCGCCTTGTTTTTCAGCTCATTACATGTTCATGGTACCATCATATTGGGTTGCGGCAGCTAATTGTTCATTGGTGTTCATTTCATTTCATCACAGTTTCATCAGTTAAGGTGAGTCATAGCCCCACTTTTACTGGTTTAATTACTTTACAAACTCTTTGGGGGAGATACATGCTTAAATACTCGTGTTATACTTTTATACGATTTCAAATCCCATGGGGGAGAATACATTGCAACAACTATTTTTGTACATGCCCAAGTATTACAAATTCCATACATTGCTTAAGTTGCCTTACTACCACTTCATAACAAGTCCCCTTTCAATATCATGGACCGTTAATTTTAGTACTAAGCGAGAGTGAGTGAATAGATCTATTGAGGGTGACGCCTCCATTCGTGTTTGGGTTGCTCCAACGGGACGAATACATTTCATGTCTTATCAAGTGAGTGCCTGGTAGACACTCTGTTGGGGCATTACAAAGTCTAGCTTCGGGGTCATGAGCTTAAGAGACAATGTAGCATTTTTGACATTTATGTCGGTTCACTTTATACTTGTGGCTATTGTACATACGAAAATTACTTATGGAATTACGATACTTTTCTACCACTATTACTACAGAATTACGATGTCTTTGCAAAAAACCTTATGACTGATTTATTACAAACATATTACATTTGGCAGTGGGTTGTAAACACACAGGTTACAAGTCTCTTATGGCAAGACTTGGAACTGAGTGGATTTACGATGCCTTTGCTGGGAAATCTTCATTTCAATGCATTACATTCTTTTTCACAAGACTCTATGAACTCACCAACCATTGTGTTGACACTTTAGCATGTATTTTCAGGTATTAAGTAATGGCACGCTACAGGAGGTTTTGGCAGGGCATGGCATGGTCATAGAAGACTCTGATTATTCATTTGGGGACCGTTTTTAACTATTTTAATGGCCTACTTCCGCACTACTTTTAACAATGTAGATTCAACATTTTGGTTAAATAATTTTATTCTAAATGATTGAAGTGAAAACCTTTTTGTACTTGTGTTGTGATATCAATTGAGTTACACCCCAGCTACATGTATGCTTCCGCTGGACCCGATTTTGGGGGTGTGACAAATACGCTTCAGAAAGGTGATGATGATGCCTGGTGCTTCGTCTTTTGATCTCAAAAACTTTACCCAAGTATATCGTGAATAATCATCAACAATAACAAGAATATACTTCTTCCCATTAATGCTTTCAACTCTCATTGGGCCACATAAGTCCATGTGCAACAAATGTAACCTTGCTTTCGAACTAGGTATGGTTTTAGGTTTATATGATGCTCTTTTTCTTTTTCCTTGTTCGCATGATGGACATAGATGATCCTTGGTGTATTTTATCTTAGGAAGACCGTTGACGATGCTGTCTTTGGCTAACTTGTTGATGGTGTCGAAATTGAGATGGGATAAACGTCTATGCCACAGCCAGGACTTAGTTTCGGTTGCCCTTGTCATGAGACAAATTGGTGATGTAGAAGCCATTTGGTTGATGTCGATAGCATACAAGTTTGTACTACGATTACCAGTTAAGAGATCATCACCAACCAAATTTATGATAAAAACCGTGTTTCTCCTGAATGCAACTTCTAAATCTGCATCACAAAACTGCCCAACTGAAAACAAATTATGTCCCAACCCTTCGACGTAGTAAACTCGAGTGATCAAAAAATTCCCAAACTGAAGATCTCCAAAACCCAGAATAGCTGCTACATGATCATTTCCAAAGCGTATAGTTTCCATGAATTTCCAAATGAAATTGATCAGCAGCTTTAAGTTCTCGGTCATGTGCTTGGAGCAACTCGAGTCAACGATCCAAAGACATATTTCGATAACCTGCCAATAACAGAAGAGTTTGTATTTGGAAACCGATTTGAATTTGGTTCCATAGGGTTAGGGGTACAATCAAAATCACACTCATAGACAGTTGCTACTTGTTTAGCTTGAACTATTTCTAATTTGCCATCCTTGAGTATAAATTCTCTACCCGTTGGAATCCAAACACAATGTTTAAGATAGTTCCTAGGCGTACGACTATTAGTGGTGTTCCTAATTATTTTAATTAGGTTTCCAACAAATCTAGATTTTGCACTAGGACCTTTCAAAACGCTCTTCTGTTCAGGCGTAACATTCACATTCTTAGAAACACATTCATCATGAACATCATTAATTAAACATTTCTTGCATATTAAACAAACAGTGTCATTACATGCATTAGAACCAGTACTCTCGACATTACATTCAGATGAAATATGTCTCTTATTAGAAAGCGATAAATTCCTAGGGTGTTCTTCTACTTCTTCAACTTTATTCTTGCAACTACTCTTAGAGGCAGGCGAGACTCTATTGTTCCTTGTATTGCTCCTAGGCTTTAGTCTGCTGCTCCTAGAGGTGCTGTCTAATCCTGTAGAAGTTGAGGCACACGCATTAGGATTTATATTGTTGTCCTTTTTAGCAACACTAGAATCTTTAGAATTATCCTTTTTGCCCTCATAAGTCTTAGATGTGGAGGCAGACGCATTAGTGGGACTAATCCTAAAAAGGCCAGGTGCTAGAACTTTTGGTGTTTCGACAACCGCTTTTCCTTTATCAACAATCTTTTCATTTTCAATTTTCTTGGGCAAGGGTGTTGGAGTGACTGGTTTTGTCAAATCCTTTTTCTCATCGACTTTTGGAGCAAACCGTGAAATAGACATTTTTGGTTTTAGAACCATATTTGGAACATTTGGTTTCTCCGAAGTCGATGGTTTTGCAAACTTAGTTTCCTCACCCTTCCTTTTTTGACTTTCAAGCTGAGCCCTCAAAAGATCATTTTGCTCTTTCATGTTCTTGAAAGCACGCTCATACGACAGTTTGTCATACTTGCATTCTTCCTTTTTTCGATCAAGTTGTTTAAAACATGACACATTTTCTTTTTCAAGCTTTATAAGAGCATTTTCATATTTGGAAACAATTTTGGAGGTCTCAGCTCTCAGTCTTTCATCGTCTTGAACAGAGTATGTTTGTAAAATGATGGACATAATATCAGTGGTCATAACAGCTTCGAAGAGAGAATCGTTTAGGTTTTTCAAAACATTCATGTTTTCACGAGTAGCATTAGCTTCGTTTACCAGGGATTTGTGGTCCTTGACAAAGTCGGCCGTTTCTTTTAAGAAAGTTTGTTCAAAATGGATTACCCTCGCACTGATGTTATTCAGTGGGATAGTAATTTCGTTTTCAAAAACTTTTTTCTGCTCAATATGAAAACTGGAATGCCAGTTGTTAATATCGATTGTAGTTTTAGAAGCAACAATATTTTGAAGTTCTTGAATTCTCTTTTTAACGTCATCCAGAATGTCTCTAGCCTCACTTGTATTAAAAGTGTTGTTAGAAGACATTTGTTCCATTTTTGAAAGAGATTTGGAAACAATTACTTTCTTAGAAAACATTTTTGAGAATGGTCGTTTTATGGAAAACACAGATGGTTCTTTTTGTGGAACAAAAGTAATTCCCGAAAGTTTTTTCAATTTGTTGTAATCAATGGGTTTCAAATCCTTTTGTTTCATTTTATTTATGCTCTCTTCGACATGTTCTATCGTTTGCACAGAATCCCGAATGACGGGAGGATCATGTTTAGTGTAAATCACATTACCATTATACAAAACATTATGTTCTTGCTGAGCTTTCTTGAGATTACTGGGGGTGTTGTTACCAAGAGCCACTTTATGTTTCGTATGGTAAATCGGATTAGTTTGATTTGAAATCATTTTCATTGTTTGACTTGACTGACCCGACTTAACCACTAATTCTTCTAAATGTGCAATCATGTGTTCTGACTCTACGATTTCGGCCAAAAGTTTGTCTTCCTTTTTTGCAAAGTCCTTTTTCAACTCATCCCTTTCTTTTTCAAGATTGGTATAAGCTGTTTTTGTTTTGAAAGTTGGTTTTGTAAATCAGAAATTTCCGCGTTTAAAGATTTTATCTTTTTGAAAGAATTAACATCAAGTGTATCAAACTTGAGTTGCAATTGTTGTTCCCTTGAAACGGAATTTTGATAACCAGTTTCTAATTCAGACAATCTTTTGTTATGAAACTCAAAAGCTTTAGCGTTTTCCTTGTAACTCTCAAGCTCAGCGGTCAATTTTACATTCGCGGCCTTAACATCGCGATTGACCTTTTTACTTTCTCGATTTCAATACCACAATTATTTAATAATGATTCAAACAAAGCACGTGTTTCCTCATCTTTCTCAGCATGCTGTGAAACAAAGTCTCCATTATGACTCACATCTGGAGTTGCTGAAGGAGTATTGCTACTACTTGGCGTGTCCAGATATTTATCATAATTAGATGCTAGCTTCTCAGAATGTTGTTCCTCATGAGGAGACATATCAAATATATCATTATTATGACAGGTGTGGAAGTTGGATACCTCAGATGGTGCATTGGTGTCATAAACAGGAAGTGTGTCAGAATCCGTGTCATACTTAGCTTCCTGAAGATTCGCCATGAATATGCAGTTCGCATCGATATCCTCTCTATCTTCCATGTCATCCATAAGAGCCATAAAATCATTCTCCTCTGCGTTCAACTGAAACCCTGCATCATTCTTTTGTGCCAACAGCAATGCTTTCTGCAAGTACGCTGTGTCTCTTTTGTTCGGCTTAGTAGGACAGTTCCTTGCCATATGACCTACACCCTGGCAGTTGAAACACTTTACTGGATTACCCTGATGCACATTTCCCAAATTCCTAACAACTGGAGCTGCAACATTTCTATTCTGATTACCCATTGCCTGATTACCAACATTCTGACCCCTCTGATTTCCAACAAACTGACCCAACTGATTCCCTGCATTCTGACCATACTGATTCCCTGCATACTGACCTGCATTCTGCATATTCTGATATCCCTGTTGATTCCCATAAACTCCAACCATTTGGCCTCCGTTGCCCATATTGAAACTCGGCTAAGCAATCTGCTTGTTGCGAGTGTTCGATGAAATCCTTTGGTTGTTGTTTGTTGGTGTAGAATAACGTCCTTGGAATGCCTTTGACAGAAAAGCAAATGCTTGGGTCAATGCTGCAGTAGCTTCATCATTTTCAGTGAATTATGGTTCTTGGAATTGTTGGTATTGCTGTTGTGGAATAACATGTTGTTGTTGTTGTGGGTAGAATTGTTGTTGGTAGACTGGTGTTGGTTGTTGAATGTATGATGGTTGCAGGTAGTTGTGAGTGGGAGATGATGATGATTGTTGTGTGTTCACTGGTAGCGGTGTTGGTGTAGTAGCAATTAATGCAAGAGGATCATGAATCTTTACCAATCTTTCTTTCCTTACTTCATTAGCCTCAGCTTGGTTTTGCTTCAAAAAGTCATAGAGTTGATCATAATTCACCTTATGTAAATCCTTTGTTTGATTGACAATTGTAACATAACGACCCCATTCTTCTGGAAGGTTATTGATGAATTTGATGTTTGTTGCAATTGGTCGAGGTGTCAACTTGTTTCTGATTAACTCATTCATCAAAGTGCAAAACTTTGTGTAGTATGATTCAATCTGTTCACCTTTGGTGGATGTAAAGTTCTCCCATTCAGTAAGAAGTTTGTTCTCAACGTCTTGTTGTCCAATCTCTGTTCCATGACATATCCTTCTAACACGTTCCCACATAGCATGAGCAGTTTCACAGCTGTCGACCGCAGCAAAGATCTCCCGTGGTAATCCAAGTTGGATTAAATGCATTGCCATATCATCGGCTTTGATCTGCGCCTTGTCTTCATCTGTGTAATCTGCTTCTGTTTGTACACGCACGAATGGTTGAGTAGGAGGTGTTTCATTTGGATTACCTTCAATTTGAACTTGTCTTGGCTGAAATGGACCTTTTTCTATGTATTTGATCATTAATTTGCCATTATCTTTAGTTTTGATGTAACGAAGCATGCGGCTTGTCCATGGAAGATATCCACCTTTTTCAAGCATTGGAGGTCGGTTTTCGGCACCGGCAGCATGAATGTCTTGTTAAGTTGCCATGATTTTGAATTCAAAGTGAAACATTGTTCTGAGGATCTTTTGAAAGATAACAAAGGTTGTTGTTGTAGATTAGATGTTTTGATGAAGATGAAAAGCGATCTCGGATGATATTTTGTGATTTCAAATTTTCCCTCAAAAAAAAAATGAATACGAAAATTTTCTTTCTCAAAGTTTGAAAATCACAAAGAAATACAATTCTAAGGTTATCTGAAAATTTTGAGTTTTGAAAATTTTTCCGTCAAATTTTACCGAAAAATTTTGAATTTTGGCCTAAAAATTTGAATTTCGAGCCAAAATTTTTAACGTTATACCAAACTTTGAATCTCGCGTAAAAATTGAACGTTAAGTCTCGTGTAAAAAATAAATTTTACTCAAATTTTCCCGCCAAAATACTTTTTTTTTTTTTTTTTTTTTTTTTTTTTTAACTCGATAGGATTGTGATTGTCTAACTCGGTAAGTCTGTAAACTGTCTAACTCTATATGTCTTAAAACTCCAAACTCGGTATTGCCTAAAAGTTTGTCAAACTCGGTATAGCTTATAAACATTCAAACTCGGTATGGCATATTAGCATTCAAACTCGATAAGTTTCAATTTTTGTCTAACTCGGTATGTTTAGAAATTAGTCAAACTCGGTAAGTATTGCAAATGTTTCAAACTCGGTAAGTTGATGAATTTGAGCAGAGTTTCCCCTAGTAGGTTGCCACAAAGAACCTAACTCGATAAACGATTAGGTAAAAGGCTAACTCGCCAATAACAATCCTAACTCGCTAAAATTTAAGATCCAAACTCGGTAAGTTTTTTTTTTTTTTTTTTTTTTTTTTTTTTTTTTTTTTTTTTATATATATTCTAACTCGATAAAAAATAACCCAAACTCGGTAGAACTTAAATCCTAACTCGACAGAAAATGCCAAACTCGCTAAAAAATCACCCTAACTCGAAAAAAAATTTTCTAACTCGAAAATTTTTATCCTAACTCGATAAGATACGAATGAACAGTAACGAGATACTTAGAAATCCAATTTTTCACCCACAAAACGATCTAAAACAACCTAAAATTATCCCTAGGCGATTGATACCACTTGTTGGACCGTAGAACAACCTAAATCACTATTGAATCAAGCTTAAACCTAGAGAGAGAAAGTAAGTAGAGAGAGAGAGTGAGTGGGAACTCTAGTGTGTGAAATAATAACCTTGTTATGACTAAGAGAACCACTAAGAGAACCAACCTCTCTAATGAGGTTTACAAGAGTATTATAGTTGTAGTCTAGGGCTTCTCTAATCTTTTACATTATTACGCTAATAGCCCTTAGGCTTTTACAAAACATGAATACTAAACATAAACTTCATCATAATGATATTCTAAAGCAACCTATAACAATACATTAATGACCGACACTTTTTATAAATAAAAATACGATTCTAACATCTTGCATAAAGCAAATCAGTCCATAACGTACACATGAAATGATAACACCAAAGTAACAAGTTGAAACACCGATCACCTTGAATTTGTTGCCCGAAATTGGTGAAGGTGGATAAGGTAGAAGTACGTAGAAAAAGTTGAGAGGATAAGGATATAGAATCAACCATCTCCGACACAAATCATTTCATAAATCATTAAGCCCAATCACGTGAACTTGTTGTGCGTCTTCGATGTACACATTTCTCTCCCCTGATGATTGCGATCTCATTGGAATCAGCATAACATTGTTTACATGAAGTATTAACTGAAAGCACTTTATCATAAATCATATAAGCCCGTGAGAAGATGTCGATAAACCCAATCTACTAACAATACCATTTGAAATTGTCGTACTCTTTATCAACCTCTGAATCAACAACAGCTCTTGTAGTAACCCCATATGAAGATAACCCGATATGACGAACTTGAGAATGAAGTAAAATCCCTCAGACTTGTGACTTAAGCTTGTACTATCCTTGTGACTAAGAACGGTGTACCATATACCCCTAAAGAAGTGTAATAAGCACAATCCATCTTGACATATCCTTAACTACGTGAGACACTGAGCACTACAACGTAACTCCTTAAAGTGATAGCTACTTTGTGAGTATAGAGAGAAAGAATCACAAAAGTAACTAGATATCCAAGTCTTCGTCACTAATAATATATGCCCAAACAAGTCATCTTCGCGGAAGTGAAGAAAGAAAGAAGATGAAATAAGTACACGCGCCCGTAAAACGTTACTTCAAACCCGAATAAATAATAACGAATTATCCCCATATTCACAAATATCTGATACTAGCCGTTGTTATTTGATTGTGATTCTTGATCAGGATCGTTTAAGCAATTCGTGGTGTGTTTTTGGTGAAGCTTGAAGTTCAATCTGGTTGATTCGTAGTGATTTCGGATTTTCCCTCCAAAAAATAGAATTGGAAAATTTTCTTGCCCATAATTTGGAAATCACTAAGAAATACAATACAAAGGTTACCTGAAAAATTTGAGTATTAAAAAATTTTACGCCAAATTTTGTCGAAAAAATTTGAATTTTGACCTAAAAATTTGAATTTCGGGTCAAAATTTTCAATGTTATACCAAACTTTGAATTTCGCGTAAAAATTGAACGTTTAGTCTCCTCTCAAAAATAAATTTTACTCAAATTTTCCCGCCAAAATATCCAAACTTTTTTTTTTGGGCTAACTCGATAATTGACCCTAACTCGGTAAAATATCCTAACTTGATAAGCCCCTAACTCGGTAACCTTCAAACTCGGTAACCTTTCAAACTCAATATCCAGAATATCTAACTCGGTAAGCCTGCAAACTCGATAACCTTGCTAACTCGATAACCTTTCCCTAACTCGGTAACCTTCAAACTCGATAAGCATTTTGTAACTCGATAAGCACCTGTCAAACTCGTTAAACCTTTCAAACTCGATAGAGCTAGAGGAATTCTGGCAGAGTTTTGTTTTGTGTTAACCAAATAAAAACCTTACTCGATAAACGATAAGGTGAATGCCTAACTCGGCAGAAATTTCTAACTCACCAGAAAACCTAACTCGATAAATAGCATCCAAACTCGGTATACCACTCAAACTCGATAAAAAAAAAATTCTAACTCGAAAAATTAAATCCAAACTCGATAAGTTCCTAACTCGCAAGGATCCTAACTCGCCAGAAATTTTTCAAACTCGACAAAATTGCGATGAACAGTACCCAGATTCGAGATATTCACCCAAAAAAACACGATTTTTCACCCAAAAACACCACGATTCGCCCCCGGTTAGCTCTGACACCACTTGTTATGACCAAGAAACACCTTCAGGAGGTCGGGGATGATCGAAATAAAGAGTAAACATGGTATATTATTAGCTTCAAGAAAGGGGAAGGTGTTTGTGTTTTCTAGAGAGAGAAAGAAGGAAACCACACACACCTTGAAATACAATGAGACATCCAACCCTCCTAGTTGAGACTAGGAGTGGTATTTATACTAGAATACAAGCCTAACTTAGCACTATTGTTTAAACTAGTCCTTGTACATAGAAGGAGATGCTATTCCCGAATATAACATTACTTTTAAGGCTAACACTTGCTATCGTTAAATCAACAACTCACTACTCGCGATTAAACCATTAAGACTATCAAACACTAAAACTTGCCATATATTATCTAGGTCGTGTGTGGAGCCGTTCCCTTATTGCAAACTGAGTATCGATATTTTTACCACTATACCACTAAGGTGAGTTCATAGCCTCGCCTTTACTTATTTAAATGTTTTATAAACCTCGCGAGGGGGATACATGCTAGTTTTTACAAACTGAACACAAGTATTTTCTTTTGGTATGCTATACCTGATATCGTTATTGCTTAAGTACCTTATTGCCAAAAGTCCCTCATATCATGAGCCTTAGTCACTCGTAGGGAGAACGTAAATAATTATGGATAGATCTATTAGGGATTGACAATCCCCGTTTGGTCGCTCGAGAAAGCTACCAAACACCACTTTATTTGAAATCTAATAGGTTACTGGCAAGAACCTATCCCGAGGGCCATTGTTACTATAATCCATCATTTATGATGAGATCTGTTAATCGGATGAGTGTCATGAGCTTAATGCAATAACAACTATTTTTTTTACTTATAATTGTATGACGGTGCAATTATCACTTATAACTTGTGTTCAACTATTAAACTTAAACCTATGAATATCACTCAATTTTTGTTGATTTTTAGCATGTTTATCTCAGGTCTAAAATGAGCAAGGATGGAACAGAGGAGCACGAATTTATTTCAAAGGCTATAAATTTTACTATCATTCGAAAACTTATTTAACAAACCTTGAAACCCCAGGGACCTCATTTTGAAAACTCTGATATTTATAAAAGTTCGAATGATAAATGTTTTAAAATGACTAAATTAATAATCATTTTCTACTGAAAAACTGTGAGCTGTGAAGTAACACCCAATCTTTATTCCGCTGCAAATATTTTAAAATTGGGGGTGTTACAGATTGGCATCAGAGCTTTAGTTATAGCGAAACGGGTCTAATACAGATCCGAACTATAACTGTTTTTACAAACCAAAACATTTTATAGCCTTACACTCTTCGTGCCTTGCGTGTCTACAGACTACCTTGCTCAGTACATTACCTGTTAAGATTATTCTGCATGTTTAGAAATTGCGCTTACACAATTATTATTTCATCTGTACTATTATATCTTTAACGTAAAAGTTACTTATAAAATACTATTCTCGGTTACTACAGTAACATGTCTCCAAAAACTTTCGTGAACGTCAAAACTACTCTCCGTAATACTAATACATCACCTATCAATCAAAATTCTCCGAATACTGAAGATCCCTACGTACAAATATCACAGCCCCAACTTAATATAGGAATCACTCAAAGATCACTCCCATCGTCACCTATTTGTTCACCTCTACGTCAAAAACTTAGGAGAGCTACTGAATCATATGAAGATGTGATTGGTGGTCAGGCAACATTCGAAGTTGGACAAAGTTCACGTCAAGAGAGGCCGTGGAAGAATGTTGAGCCAAATTCTCCGTTACCCTACACTTCAGATTCCCCAATACCAGATATCCCTAACAATTTACCCTCACCTAATTCTCCCAACTACAATATAAGCACTCCTGATTCAATATGGACTCTTGTTTATCAACAAGCCAGCATATTAGAGGCTCACACTGAACAACTGAAAGGTTTACAACCAACAACATTTGAATGGTACGACCGTAACCTTGACGCATTGTTCAAAAGAGCGGATGCTGAAAGACGAGCAATATGTGAATTAGGAATAAAGATTAATGAGATAAAGGATAACACCAACCAGGAACTTGGAAGATTGGATTCCAGGGTCCGTTCTTCAAGAAGAGAACACGGTCATACACATGGTAGAATTGAAGAGATTGAAAGGACCCTATGGATGGCCAGAGACACAGCAAGAAACCAGAGTCAAAGGATTGCCGCATTAGAGACTATGTTGGCTAATCAAATGAACATGTGTCAGGAACGTTTCTCAAACATGGAAGTAGCACAACTTGAACTTGAGAAAGAGATTAGATATTTACGTCAGAGGCGTAACTAATTTTAAGTTTACAAGTATCCCTGTTGCAACTACTAAACCAGACAGACTTGGTTAGTATTTCATGTAATGTTCAATAAATCTGAACCTTTCAGAACTTGTAATCAAAAATCATAATGTATAATAATCCTCTCTTCCGTTACATCTCTCTATTACGAATCAACCGTTTCTTTCGTATCAAGCATGCATACTATGAATCCTCATACCTTCATGCAAAAATCTCATCAATTGTTACCTCCCTTGATGAACAAATAACTCCACGTAGATTCCTGACATATTAATAAGAGACCTTGTACTAATCGTTTTACAAAGACGATCAGTCAAGTTATTAATATTATGATAACTTCTACCATACTATTCAAATCTACCGTAAGATTTCTTACAATTGTTAAGACTTCTTAAACATACTATAATTCACCAGAAACCAAAGGATTGTTTAAAAATAAATTTTCAAGAGAGAACTTGAAAAATGGAGAGAAAATTTATTTTAGTGGACGAATCGGTTTGTTCCTTAGTAATCCCATATCAAGAGTTGATTACCTATCTATGAAACAACACAGACATATCTTGAAATTAGATTACAGTAAGGAGTCAATTCAGTCTATCATCAATGAAATAATTAGAATTCATTATTTAAATTATTCTGATATCAGATGGATTCTAAGTTAAGTTTCATTAATGATTTCAGAAGATGGACAACGTAAACAATACATGTACTCCATCATCATCAAAAATCACCATGACTACTGAAGATGTCAGGGAATTGGTAAGCAACATCATGTCAGTAGTACTTAAAAGGGCCACCATAGTTTATCCAAGAGGAGAGTCGGATACGTCTGACAAGCATAACCAGGAAAACTACATGGAATATAGGCCAAACCCCTTTAGAACTCCAGAAAGAACGACTAACCCTATCACCAACTATAACCAAGGGATTAGGCAAGAAGTTAGACCTAATGGAAATAAACAAAAGCGAAAACTCACTGAAATAGGAACCAGCAACCCCACCCACTGCAACTTCACCAATGCTCAAGACTGCTACCATAAACATCGGGAAGATCGTATCAACTATCATCACCGACTAGGATACAAACAAAAAGCTAATAGATACTGCCTCGTCACACCTGTTGCCAGAAAGGTATATCTTAGAGGTAAACCACTATGTCGAAAATGCGAGAAGCATCACACAGGAATCTGCAAGATTAAGTACATGGAGTGTCAGAAAACAGGTCACAAGGCAACTAACTGTAGGACTTCGGACAACAAGGGACAAACAACAACTGTAATATGCCACGGATGTGGTGCAAAAGGACACTACAAGAACCGATGTCCAAACTACAATATAAATTGGAAAGCCAAGACTTTCGCAAGGAAATGAAAACTCTACAAGGACTTCGGTGGTATCAAGGGAATAATTACTAGATTTATGCAGATGAATAAATTCCTGTTGTGAATAAATAAACTCTAGTTCAAAAATTTCCTGATTGTACCTCTTCCTTGTATTTTACTTTAAGTTACGATGGATGTAACCTAAGTATAACAACTATCCTTCTACCGTAACGAAAAATCTACCTTGTAATATTTCCGAAATAATTATAATGTACGTCAATTTCAATTCCTATTCCAATTACCAATTAACAGTATACTGTTATTACTCTAGAAATTTCTGACTCATCATCATAGTAAAAAATAAATAAATAAAAAATAAATAAATAAATAAAAATAAAAATAAAAAAAACCTACTTTATTCTTAAAAGAAACTACGTGTTCTATTATAAAAACAACATGTTGAACACCATCTAAAACAATTTAAAGAAAAGCATAAATACCACTGTGACTGAGTCAAACATCACATCATTTAGTCCTCAATTATATATAGCCTGATCAACTATGTCTAATTTAGGAAGAATCATGTTATGAGAGAACAATCATAATGTCAAATTTTCTAAATAACAATCTTCATGTAAAAGCAACAAATGGAGATAAACTGAACTATTCATAAATATTACAAACTACAATAAATACCTATCTTATTCCTTCGTCATTAAAACGAGAAGCCAACAAAAGTACAAATAAGAAAAACCCTAACGACTGACAAAAAACTCCAATAACGAAGAGTTTATCCGAATCCATGGAAATTAATAAATAAACAAATAATTAGCATCGGAAGTGCTAACGTCACAATAATTACAATATAAGCCATAGAATCTTCAATAGGTTGATCTGCTATGACAACAAAAACCCCCACCAACATAACCATAGCAAGAGCCACCACAGGATGAATCACCTTAATTATGCTGAAAGATAAATATAAACAAATCATTAAAAATAATAACAAGACAAATTTCTAAAAACAAAACAAGTTTTATTCCTTATTCGTTAAAAATACATAGAAACACGACAAGGACTTAATTTAAAACAACCATAGCTCAAGATTATTACCCCCATATCTTGTCCACGTTAATGGCTAAAACCGTGAGGGGTACGACAAACAACAAGATCGCAACCAAGAATCCAAAGTCTTCATCTGGAACATACGCTAAGTATATAGCGGCAAGGACGACATACACAATCGCTAGTATATTGATGAGGTGCGGCATTTTGGAGATGGGAAACGAGAGGCAAATGGTGGGTGCAAGAAATGGAAATTTGAAAGGGGTATTTGTAGGTGGAAATCTAGCTGTTAGTCACTATTTCGGACCGTTGGAAATTCCTATTCACGACCGTTGGACTCAGTACACCAAACCGTTAATTTACTATTCACAACCATTACCTTCAATATTCACAACCCTTAAATACACCAGTTACTTAGTCTGGTCTAGCACAAATAAGTCTAACTAAACCACGTTTCCTAAATCTTAATAATAAAAATCTCTCGACAACCCTCTGATCGAAATTTCCTAATACAGGAATTTCGTTAAACTTGAATTCCGGGACGGAATTCAGAATGAGGGGTAGGTACTGTAATCTCCCATAAATTTTCCATGAATATTAAAAGTAAATAAAAGACTAATATATCATTACGTAAATTAATGACATTTTTTTTACCAACAACAATTTTTTTTTATTTTGCTACGATACTTGAAAATCACTACGATATTTATGATCCCTTTTTGCTTGGAACGATGCTCACATATGTACCACTATAGTCTAAAATTGCGAGAATATTAAACCATTTACAAACTTACGTAACGTATTTTAGCAAAACACATTCGACAACCCCCGGACTGACGTAAACATTTCACTAAATATTTACTAAACATTTCGCTAATCACAAATTAATTATTTACTAATCCTAATTTCACCTAATCGAACCCTTAATTATATACTAAGCCCAACACTAACTTTTGGCCTGTTACTATTCACGGCCCACACTTTTTAAGCCTAAATCCTCTTAATTATTTTCGAAACATACGACTAAACCAAGCCAAGAACGCACGTCGTACTCCCAAATCTTACACACGACTCACACATATTTTTACATAATCTCTTTTCTCACCTAGTCAACTTTGAGGATGTCGAATTTTAGCTTCCCATGACGAGTCTAACAACGTTTTTACTAGGCAAAGTGTTTGCCCAAAAATCGATTTCATAACAATTACAACTAATCCAAAACTAAACCGTTTTGAACCCCGTTTGTTTCTATTAAGTCCTAAAACCATTTCTAAACTCAATCTCATGTTTAAATATTACATTTGATCCCTCATCACCAAGCCTAGCCAAAGTTACAAATCGTTTACAAAAGATTTAGATATGTCGACATGTACTTTTTAAAACAAAAGAGTACTCCCTCTTTTCATGCACACACACATACATATTTTATGATCTAGGCAAAGTACCACATGATTTTTATATACAAATTCACAAGTACGATCCATTTTATAATGATCATCCACACGTTTCTTTTGAAACAAAGAGTATGTCAATAGCTAGAAACAAACGAAGGGACATGTTGCGTCTTACACTCTCTCAAAGACTTTTTGATTTCACGTTAACATCACCTCTCATAAATTATGGGCACTAGAACACTTCAAATCTCATATATATATCACCTTGCATGCATGCATTCGTTCCTACATACAAACAAACCAACTTCAAAAATAAAACTAAGTCCTAGCTTTAGTTCTACTTCAAAACGTTTTGGCAAAAGCTCTTGTATTTCCAATCGGGTCTAGGAGGAACGAAGCATTGTTTGTGAACCTTGGTAAAGTCGACATTCACGCTACACTCTCGTACTCTCTTCTTCTCGACTCTACAAAACGTTTTACCCCACCATCTTGGTGTAGTAAGTCTCATACGACTCTTTTTCAATCCTTACTTAAACGTACCTTTGATTTTTTTTCGTATAAATCACAAACACTTGCACTAAAACTCTCGTAATCTAAATAAACAACACCTACGTATTATACTTTTGTCTATATATTTACTACCTTAGTAATCAAATTATATAAATATTTGAACCTTAAAAGCTACGTATAAACTATTTTTAGATACCTTTCTAACGTGTAACAACTAGTCATGAAATCCTTAAAAATATTTCTAAGTCTTTTTACTTAAAAATTCGACCCATGCAACCTATGAAACAAACGTATATCTTGAAATCTTACGTAACAAGCCTACTCTTTTATTTCACAATCTATTTGACAACCTAACTAACAATCATTTTCATAAAAAGGCCTTGTGTTAAAAATCACGTCTCGACCCTTTAAATGATGCAAAGCATCGCGACCTAGAACCACTTTCGAAAAACAAGTAAACCACCGATTGGGCCTTAAAGCCCAATCCTTTGAAAATAAGCTAACGAGATAAGCTATCTTGATAAGCTGTTGAGTAACGTTTTTAGCATCCGAAAATAAGCCCAAAACCAAGCCCAAAACTTTCGTAAGCCCGTTGGATTTAAAATGCTTAACGGACCCTAGTTATTCTCGTTAAAGGCCCATAAGCTCTAAATAAGCACTTTTTGAAAATAAGCAGTTTTGAAAAGTTAAATAAGCTGTTTTTAGCTTAATTAAGAAATAAAAATGTTAAGTTTCGAATTTGGTGAATTTTGGACTAAATTTGCAAAAATTATAACTTTCGGGTTAAAAGTGTCACTTTTATAAAGTTTAGGTAA
Organism: Artemisia argyi; assembly: GCA_030686995.1. NCBI lineage: Eukaryota > Viridiplantae > Streptophyta > Magnoliopsida > Asterales > Asteraceae > Artemisia > Artemisia argyi. The sequence continues at coordinate 62,954,813 of CM060697.1, forward strand.
AAACTATCATTTCACTAACTTGAGGCTGAAAAACTGATTTTATAAACTTTTGGATGAAAAGTGTAAAAATTATAAAGTTTTAGACGTAAAACGTAACGATGTAACGCTAAGGCCGTTAGGGTAAAAAGTGTAAAAATTTGGAAAAGACAAGGGCCATATACTATAATTAACATTTCTATTTTTACTTTCTATTTTACGATTTCATATTCACGATGTTACATTTTATTTCAAACTATTATTATTATTATTCTTTATATATATATATATATATATATATATATATATATATATATATATATATATATATATATATATATATATATATATATATATATATATATATATATATATATATATATATATATATATATAACTTAACTAAACTTACGATATTTTATCAATCCACAAGTCTTGCCATCGTTAAATCAACAACTCACTACTCGCGATTAAACCATTAAGACTATCAAACACTAGAACTTGCCATATATTATCTTGGTCGTGTGTGGAGCCGTTCCCTTATTGCAAACTGAGTATCGATATTTTTACCACTATACCACTAAGGTGAGTTCATAGCCTCGCCTTTACTTATTTAAATGTTTTATAAACCACCGATTGGGCCTTTGAAAATAAGCTAACGAGATAAGCTGTCTTGATAAGCTGTTGAGTAACGTTTTTAGCATCCTAAAATAAGCCCAAAACCAAGCCCAAAACTTTCGTAAGCCCATTGGATTTAAAATGCTTAACGGGCCCTAGTTATTCTCGTTAAAGGCCCATAAGCTCTAAATAAGCACTTTTTGAAAATAAGCAGTTTTGAAAAGTTAAATAAGCTGTTTTTAGCTTAATTAAGAAATAAAAATGTTAAGTTTCGAATTTGGTGAATTTTGGACTAAATTTGCAAAAATTATAACTTTCGGGTTAAAAGTGTCACTTTTATAAAGTTTAGGTGAAAACTGTCATTTCACAAACTTGAGGCTGAAAAACTGATTTTATAAACTTTTGGATGAAAAGAGTAAAAATTATAAAGTTTTGGACGTAAAACGTAAAAATATTTAACTTTGGACTAACGATGTAACGCTAACGCCGTTAGGGTAAAAAGTGTAAAAATTTGAAAAAGACAAGGGCCATATACTATAATTAACATTTCTATTTTTACTTTCCATTTTACGATTTCACGTTCATGATGTTACATTTTATTTCAAACTATTATTATTATTATTATTATTATTATTATTCTTTACGTTATATATATACTGTCAAGGGGTTTGGTTTTGGATTTTGACTTCTTTGAATATGGTTACTAACTAGGGACTTGATTTGGTATATTTGGACTAAGAATGAGCTGAGTAAACACTCAACAACAACTAAAAACAACTACAATTTCTTAAACAGTTTAATCCAAACACCCCCTAATCTAACTGAGATGGAATTTTTCAAAGCAATCAAGTGAATTCAACCAACTTACTAACACATAATCATATACTATTATTATATAAACCTGTTAAAACCTTAATATCTTAAAAATAACAACAACAACTTGAAAATCAAGAACAACCTATAAATGACTTAAAATATAAAATACTAAGCAACTTTTAAACCTGATGAACAACTAATATATTTTAAGTTATATTATCACTAAAAACTATAAATTAACACAGAATAAACAGAATCAAACATAAACAACAATGATTAAAAGGAATGAACTTGAAAATGGTAAATTGCTTACAATTTGGTGACTGTGAGCCTCAAAACCAAGAACCAAGACCCAAGAACCTTCCTATAGCTTACCACTAAGCTCTAAAACCCAAAGCAATCCAAAATCAACTTTGCTCCATTGCTTGATCACTATGAACACAGATTTATGAATTTTACTCTATTTTTGTATTTTTGTGAATTTTTTTAGTTTTGATACTAACTGACTTTTTAAGTATCTAATAGCTTTCAGAAGCTATATAGGAGCTTAAATGAGCTTGTTTGAGTCCTTGTTATTAACTTTAACAACATATGAGTAATATTGAGAATTTAACTTAAAAATGGTAAAAACTTAAAATGACAAATAAACTTGGAATTGATTGATTGTAAAGATTGAAATACAACAGTTATCACTTATCAAAACGTTTGAAAGAGTAAAATTACACTAGAATTGAAGAACTAAGTTATACTACATACATAAATTGAAATTAAACTAGATAGATGCTTCTTTGCTTCCCCTCTTGATATTTATTGACTAAAAAGCTTCCTTGTCGACCTCTGAATCTTTCTCACTTCATCTCAGCCCTTCAATTCATCAAATTCATCAAAATCGTACAAGTGGCAATTTTGGCGCCAAAATTGCTTTTGAGCTGTAAGAGTGGTTTGAGGGTAATTAAAGATTCTTGGTGTTATGTGGAGGTGGAGGGGACAAATTGGGAAGTTTTGAGGCAAGTTGGGGTGGTTTTACTCAAAACCGTGGGTAAGTATTGCTACAGTGGTGGTTTTAGGTTGAAATGGGGTGTGAAGTGCATTTATTGTGGCGTGTTCAGGGTGAAGGAGATGGTGGAGAGTGGGTGAAATGATGAGGGTGTGAGCTGGAGGGGTTGAGGTGGAATTTACAGGTGTGGGTGTGAGGTGGAAGACGAAGAGGAAAAGCGGGGTGTTTGTTTTATTTATTTTACAAAAAGGGGTGTTGGGTGGGCTTATGTTTGGGCCTGGGTTGGACTGGATCTGGATTTGGATTGGTTTAATAAAAACAAAAAAGGGCCGGTTGGTTTTTTAGCTTAGAAAATCACAAGGACCGAATGTGTAATATAGGTAAAGTTGAGGGGCTTTGTTTGTGATTTTTCCAAACTTCAAATAAGGACTGAACCTGCAATTAACCATTAGTACAAGGACCACAAGTATAAATTTTATTATTTTAAACCTCAGGGACCAAATCTGCCAATTCCACAAACTCCAGGGACCAAACCTGTAATTTTCTGATTTTTTGAAGGGTTGAATTTGTATCTTCTCAAAAGTTATCATAAGGACCAATTTTGTCAATTTAGAATAGTATAAGGTTTATTTTTATTATTTTCTTATTTTTAAAACCTTAGGGACTAATTTTGACACTTTTCAAAGTTGAGGGACCAAAGTTGTCATTTTGCCATTTTTAAACTTTAAAGGACTTTTCTTGACAACTTATGAATCCCAAGGACCTTTATGACATTTGTACAAGTTTTGATTTACCAGGGACTAGTTTTGCCAATTTTCCAAAGTTCAGGGACTGAAACTGTAAATTATGTGAAATGTTTTGTTTTTCATCAGTTTTCAATCCTTATGCATAAAAACACAATCCAGGGATAATTTTATGTATTTCAAGGCATTCCTGTGTATTTTCATATGTTTTTGCAGCTTAAATGTAACAAAAATGATGAGTATTTACACACTCATCAATATATATATATATATATATATATATATATATATATATATATATATATATATATATATATATATATATATATATATATATATATATATAACTTAACTAAACTTACGATATTTTATCAAATCACAAGTCCTGCTATCGTTAAATCAACAACTCACTACTTGCGATTAAAAGACTATCAAACACTAAAACTTGCCATATATTATCTAGGTCGTGTGTGGAGCCGTTCCCTTATTGCAAACTGAGTATCGATATTTTTACCACTATACCACTAAGGTGAGTTCATAGCCTCGCCTTTACTTATTTAAATGTTTTATAAACCTCGCGAGGGGGATACATGCTAGTTTTTACAAACTGAACACAAGTATTTTCTTTTGGTATGCTATACCTGATATCGTTATTGCTTAAGTACCTTATTGCCAAAAGTCCCTCATATCATGAGCCTTAGTCACTCGTAGGGTGAACGTAAATAATTGTAGATAGATCTATTAGGGATTGACAATCACCGTTTGGTCGCTCGAGAAAGCTACCAAACGCACTTTATTTGAAATCTAATAGGTTACTGGCAAGAACCTATCCCGAGGGCCATTGTTACTATAATCCATCATTTATGATGAGATATGTTAATCGGATGAGTGTCATGAGCTTAATGCAATAATAACTGTTTTTTTTACTTATAATTGTATGACGGTGCAATCATCACTTATAACTTGTGTTCAACTATTAAACTTAAACCTATGAATATCACTCAACTTTTATTGATTTTTAGCATGTTTATCTCAGGTCTAAAATGAGCAAGGATGGAACGGAGGAGCACGAATTTATTTCAAAGGCTATAAATTTTACTATCATTCGAAAACTTATTTAACAAACCTTGAAACCCCTGGGACCTCATTTTGAAAACTCTGATATTTATAAAAGTTCGAATGATAAATGTTTTAAAATGACTAAATTAATAATCATTTTCTACTGAAAAACTGTGAGCTGTGAAGTAACACCCAATCTTTATTCCGCTGCAAATATTTTAAAATTGGGGGTGTTACATCAAGGCTCACCGAATTTGCAGCCTCTTAAGATCACTGTAAGTGGGGTAAATATTGTTCATATTGAACTCGATTCATAGTATTATTATGATGTTGATCTTATACATACAGGTTACTAATGAGAGGCGTGTTTTATCAACCCCATTATCTTCCTGGGATGTAGACTACCGTTTAAGTGGTAAGCTGCAACTTCAGACTGTGGAGTTGGAATGGATCAAAGAGTCGGAATCTGAACTGTGTTTGATTAAGTCTTTACTTGCTTACTCTCCCTTGCTAAGGACTATGCGATTGATAAAGTAAGTGGAGAGCTGGGTCTAGGCTATGAAAGTTGTTCAAACTGCAGTCAAACCTATTGGTTAGCTAAAAAACTGTTGAAGTTCTGCCGAGCCTCCCCCATAACAGAAGTCAATCTGAATTAATAGTAATCTTTTGCGTTGCTTTTAACATCCAACTTTTGTTTTGTTTCTATGTATCGTATGTCTAAAATATCAACGGATAACCGTAAGAAACTAAGAATAGTTAAGGTGTGTCGTTAGCAATAGGACAAAAGCTACTTAGTATTTGTTGTGTTTGTTTTGTTTATTTATGTGGTTGATGGTATAACCAGACACTGTTTTTGGCGATTAGACAAAAATGTTCATTTTTTTCTATTCATTTTATTTCGATAATCATGGTTTACAACCTTTTTGCTAACTAATATCTTTGGGAAATGTCTAGTCAGCGCTTTCCTTGCTGATTTCAAATCAAATGCCAGAGGGCGGTGGTGTTGGTTGTGTGGAGATAAAGGGTGGTGTTTGTGATGTTGTTCATAATTATTTAAAATTAAATATAAATTCAATAGAAATTTCATAGAAAATTAAAGGAGAAGATGATGAATAGTGTTTCACAAGTTAAGCCCTCATTTGCAAATTTAGCCATTAAAATGAGTGAAATGGTGATAATACCTTCAGTGACGTGACACTTAATGAGGAAAACTAACGAAGGTTAGTAAACAGTGCGTCTCGGTGGCTATTTTGAAAAAAAAATAAATAAAAAAATAAAAAATTAATGTCGTTTTTGCAACAAAATTTGTCTTGGTGTATTTTTTGCGCATTTGGGCTACTTTAGGGACAATTTTTGCAATTTACCCTAGTTTCTATGTCTTCGATTGGTTTTCTCACAGTAGTTTGAAGTTTTGAACTACGGGTGATCAACAGTCCCAAACCGGGTCGGACCGGCCAAAATCGGACCGAACTGAGATCGAACTAGCTCAAAACCTTAGACCGAGGACCGGACCGAATGTTTTCGGTCCAGTTTGGGTTGGTCTGGTCCGGTCTGGTTCAAGAAGACATAATAGTCGGGGTTTACATAAGACTGGTTCGAACCGAACCCGACCGAGACCAAAAAATATATAAAAAATAAAAAATCTGAACCAAAACTGGAGTGCTAATTCTTTGATTCGGTCAGTTTTCAGTCGGTCCTCTCAGTCTCTCGGTCAGTTTTGAGTCTACGGTGCTCAACACTATTTTGAACAAATAGAGGTATACCTGTACCTTTCAAATTTCAACCACAAGCTCATTTGACTGAGTCATTATTGGTTGTCCTTTATTATTTTGGAACATTGAACAAGTTTCTTCCTTCTTTTTCTTTTTCTTTTTCTTTTTCTTTTTCCTTTTCATTTGTCTTTTTCTGACATAAATTATATCTAATTTCTTTTCGTATAACAATTTAAATTTGTTATTTTCTTTTCTATTCTTTTCATTTTGGTTTTATTTGGCTCTAATTATTGATTCGTTCGTAACAAGATTGGATCTATAGTATAATTTATTTTTAAAACATGTCAATAATTGGTTAGTAGCGCATGTTTGATATATATAATGTCTCTTTTTTATGAGAGGTGATTCGCACACAATTTATTTTGATTATTTTATCATTTTGTATAACACTTTAATGCACAAAGAGCACACTGTATAACAGTGTGATGTATTAAATATTGTAAATAATAATAGAAAAATTATGTGCAAATCACCTCTCCTTTTTTATTGCTATTTAAAAATTGTTTTAATATTTATCATTACTTGATAGAAACATAAAAGAGTGGATACAAGATATCGTCTATTAAAAACATTGAAGAATGTACTTCAGAATAATTAACTTTACTTTTTAAGCCTTCTAAAAATCTATTTCTAAATCAACATCTTCACCCACTCAATTAAATCTACTCTCTTGACATCAATTTCAACAACTAATCAATTATAGAAACTCAAATAGTAATAAATAAACTTTTTTTTATATAAAAACAAGTCAAGGAAGTTAAAAAAATGAATTAAAAACGACAATGCATCGACTTTTAAAGCTCATGTGGGATGATTCTTAATTCCAACTGATTAATTATCACAAAATTATTATTTTAAAGGTGTTGTATGATTTTCTTTAGTCAATTCTAGTCTCTCAAGTCTCAAGTCTCACCCGACTCACCCTTCAATCATTACAGATTCACAAGAAACCCAAAGTAAAGATTTCCATACTCTTTAGTATCATCAATATACTTTTTTTCCAATAAATATATAAATAAACTACTACCGATACTAACAAGTAACAATTTAGTACATTGACAATAGTAACATGTAAAAATACAAGTTAGTATCATCAATATACTTTATTTCGTTAGAGTTATAATCATTATCACTGTAAGATTTGCATCTTGTATTCTTTAGACATAACATTTCCACAAGACGGGTGTTACTCTTCCGGTGTCAATTTATCTTTTAAGTTTAAACAATGATCACTAGCCAAAGTGTCGTAAGCCATTGTCCGGACAAATGTCCTTGTGTCATTCTAGTAGTTATCTCTGGTTTTTGAATACTTGAATGAAGCTTGAGGATGGATTTTAGCGACGTCAAATACAAGCTTTTTTTATTTTATTTTTTATTATTATTTTTATTATTTTTATTTTTTATTTTTTTTTAACAAAATCTATACAGGAATGTACACTTGAACTAAATAACCAACAACAATAAAATCCAAATCAAACCTCCGATAATAGTCCTAAAATAACTTATAGTGATCTAGTTATACAAATTCAAACCTTGAGTTTTAGAATGGAAAAAATGAGCAAAAGTGTAAGAGTAACATAAGTCAAAACGCAATGTCACCTCAACTTTTACTCTTTTCACTTACCTCTCACTCACACATCTAAAAACACCCTCCACAGTGATTTAGCTAAAACCTCACTTTTGAGACTTACCATACTCAATTAAAACACAAAAAACCAATTAAAAATAAAAACAAAAGATAACACATTTGGCGTACGCCAAAATAATTGGCGAATCACTTGGCAAGGTGGTGTGCCGGCTCAATGGCGAGGGCGAGGCACACTCGCTATTGCACCTTGTGCTCTAAAGGAGAGAAAGGAAGAGGTAAGATCAGGGACGGAACCAGGACTAAATATGACCGAGTGTACAAAAAAGTTTGAACACTAATACTAGAAACATATTTTGATGGACCGGGTGCATTTAAGATAATTTTAGAAAAAATCGATGTTCTTTTCAAAAATTAACACTACATTGAAAAAATTCATGGGATGCCCGGGCACCCGTGGGAACCCCTAGCTCCGTCCCTGGGTAAGACACATGTGGTGGCAATGGCCGACGATCCGTAGTAATGACTACAAAACTGCCGTCAATTCTTTAACTTGTTTGCGTTAGTTGTTTTAAGAGGAAATTGCATTTTTGGTCCCTAAGGTTTGGAGAAATTGCATGTTTGGTCCCTAAGGTTTGGAAAGTGCACTGGTGGTCCTCATTTTGAAGGTTTTGCTGCAAGTTTGGTCCCTCTGTACATACGACGTTAGTCTGGGTCCGTTAGTACACATCCAACTAGGGTATTTTGGTCATTTTGTGTCACTAGAATTAAAAACTCATACCAACCCCACCAGATCTTTGTTTAACCCACCCATTGACTTTCAATCATACTTTAACCCTAATTTCACTCTCTACTTTAATCCTCTATTTTTTTTATCACTGCAAAAATCATCCTTGAAGATTGATAGTTTAAAAAATGGTTAGGGGAGTCCAGGTGTGGCGTTTTCGACCACATAATATGATGGATTATGATCCTTATACGCAATATGGTAAGAACTCATTTAATATATTTTTGGTTGAGTAAATTCCATATCTTGGTAATAATAATGCTGATAATGGTTTATTGTTTTTTAAACAGCCAATTCTCCCCACTTATTCTCAATGAAGGTGCATCATGGTGGAAGGTTCACCAACATGCCTGGTAGGAAGTACATTAGTGGTAAGGTTCAATTCGTGGATTTAGTGGATAGTGAGCTCTTCACTGTAGAAGTGCTTAATAACATTGTTAAGTTGTTAAAATATGATCCTAAGCAAATCATGTATTACCATTTTAAGTTACCTAGGAAAAGCTTAGATTGGGGACTTAGAGCACTGGCATCTGATGATGATATTGTTAACATGATTAATTATGTGGGAAAGCATAAGGTTATAGAAGTGTTCATTGAACACAATGAAACCACAGTTGACTCATACTACATGCCTACATTTAGGTCAGGGGTTGAAATTAGAGAGTTGGAAGGTAATGATGAAATGTTGATTTGGATGAACTTGATGTTCAGGGAAAAAATGTGCCTGGTTGTAGAAAAATGTTGGCCATTGAGTGGATGAATGATGAGACTGTTGATGATGTACTTAGCCATTTAAGTGAAGCAGTAGAGGATGAGCATATAGGTGATGAAGGGGTTAATAGTGACAATTCTGATGAAGGGGTTAATAGTGACAATGCTAATGAAGGGGACAGTGACAATGCTGATGAAGGGGTTAATCATGAGAATGTAGATGAAGGGGTTAATGATATAATAGATGAGGAACACATTGTAGATGAAGTGGAAGTTAATATGACTGGATTTAGGTTAACTGTTGATGGAGTTGAGTCTAATGCAGAGCCATTACATCCTGAAGTGAATTTGACAGAAGATGATATAGATGTTTTTGACTTTGATTCTTATGGAAGTAATGTTGGTAGTGACAGTGATACTGGTAGGAAATCAGAACTTAGGAAGCTTAAGAAACAAGGTAAAGCAGCTGCACATGAAAGTAGGATTGTTAACTTTTTCTATGTTGGCCAAGAGTTTGTCAATAAGGAAGAAGCCAAAAGTAGAATTAAGGCACACATTGTTGAAACTAGGAGAAATATACAATTGAAAAAGAATGATGGTGTAAGGCTTAGGGCAAAATGTTATGGGACCATTCCAACTGAAAAAGAAGGGGAATCTTTGGGTACTAGTGGCCAAAGGGAATCTTTGAATAAACAAAACAAGACAACAACAGCTGTGTCACATAATAGTCAAAAGGGAAAGGGTAAAAAGGTCATTCAACAAGAGGATAATGACAATAAATGCCCTTGGGTGTTGTACATCCACTATTCTGAAAAATCACAGAAATGGGTTGTTTCAACCTTTAAAGATGAACATAAATGTCTCTTGTCTAGAAAAATCAAAGCTTGCACATCTACTTTTTTATCTCAATGTGTTGTAGATCTGATACAGTTGAATCCTGAGATGCCAGTAAAGGCTATACAAGCTCAAATGCAGAAACAGTTTCATGTTGGAGTCTCAATTCATAAGGCATTTAGAGCAAAGGCAAAGGCAGAGAGTGTTATAAAGGGTGATGCTCAGATACAGTATGGGTTGTTGAGAGACTATGTTTTGGAATTGCAGAAGGTTTCAAAGCTGGTGGTAGAGATTTGTTGGGTTTATATGGAGCATTCATGAAAGGCCAATACCCTGGACAGCTTCTAACAGCTGTGTCTGTGGATGCAAATAATGGTATATATCCAGTGGCTTATGGAATAGTAGAATCTGAGTCTTTGCAATCTTGGTTATGGTTCTTGACACAGCTTGGGGATGACTTAGATTTATACCCTGACTCCCATTTCACATTCATATCTGATAGGCAAAAGGTACCTTTGTTGCTTATTCTTCTTATACTTTATAATATGGAATTGTATATGTTGTAACATCTGCTATATGTTTATATTATAGGGCTTGTTACCAGCTATTAAAAGACTGTTTCCATCAGCAGAACCCAGGTTCTGTGTGAGACATATTAATGAAAATATGAACCTGGTGTTTAAAGGTGGAGTGTTTAAAGACTTATTGTGGAAAGCTGCTACTGCAACAACAATTGTACAACACAACAATGCCATGGATCAAATCAAAGCTGCAGATGTCAAAGCTTATGAATGGCTGAAGAAAATTGCACCAGAACACTGGACCAGATTCCATTTCTCTGGTAAGTACTCCTCAATTAGAATTTGATTTATCCTTTTCTGGTTTACACATTATGTTCTTACACAGCATCATATAAACATTACAGGTAGGGCACATTGTGATTTACTAATCAACAACATTTGTGAAGTTTTCAATAGACAATTATTAGATGCTAGGGACTCACCAATTCTATCTGCACTAGAATATAGAGAGTATCTAATGAAAAGGATTGTCATTGTACAAAAACTCATTGCTAAATCTCAAGGTCCTTTAAGTCCTGCTGCAACAAAGATTTTTGCAAAAATTAAAGAAGTTTCTTCAAGTTACAAAGTAGAATGGAATGGTTTAGATCTGTATCAGGTTACAGGACCTCATCATGATCAGTGTGTTGTGAACTTAACTGAGAGAACTTGTAGTTGTAGAAACTGGGAAGTTTCTGGGATGCCATGCAAACATGCAGTTGCATGTATTCATGATATGGCTGAAAATGGTATGGAGGTTGGATTGCCTGAAGACTGGGTACACTCAGCATATAGGCTTCAAACATGGGCAGAACAATACTCTTTTAAGATCAATCCAGTAATTGGTAGGAATTTATTGGAAAAGCATGAGTGGCCAACAACACTGCTACCACCAAAAGTTCATGTACAAATAGGAAGGCCCTCTAAAAAGAGAAAGAAGAGTGCTGGTGAGGTTGCAGGAATGGTAAAGGGTGGAAAGTTAAGTAAAACAGGGCTGCAAGTCACTTGTAGCAATTGCAAGCAGAAAGGACACAATAAAAGATCATGCAAGAGTGCTGGTGCTAGACAATCTCAAGGTCAACCTTCTGCAAGTCAATCTCAATCTCAACCAGGTGCAAGTCAATTTCAAGGTTCTACAAGTGGTGTTAGACCATCATCAAACCAAGGGTCTGCAAGTGGTGCTAGACCTTCTACAACCAATGTTCAAAGGGCTGCAACCAATGTTCAAAGGGCTGCAACCAATGTTCAAGCTTCTGCAAGTGGTGTGAAAAGAACCAAAACATCTGCAAACAGGGTCTTGTCACCAACAAAGAATGCTTGATATGTTTCATTCCACATTTCTGAACTATTAGGGTCTGTATGAAGTAACTTTATGACTTAGTCTTTTGTGTTGTTTAAGTATCTGCTTTATGACTTGCTCTTTTGTGTTTTCAACACTGACTTGTACTATGTTGTTTAAGTGTCAACTTTATGACTTAGTCTTCTGGTTATGGTTTAATCTCTCCTTGTGTTTTAACTTTATCTTGCTTTATTTTTGCATTTTATGTTGTAATATCATGTTAGTTGTTTACAATTTTTGTGTCTTTTGTGCAACAACAAATTTAAATAGGAACTGGTTTTTTGATTGACAAACAAAAGAGAATACAAAATCAATTGACCATTACACATTTTTTTGGTCAATTATATCAACCATTTAAAAACTAGACATTCAAACTACTACTTCTACATAAACAAGTACATAGCAAACACAATCCAACTGCAAACCAACATAATCTTCAATTTTCGATTCTGAGCAACCATTCCCCTCATTGCTTGTTGATGAGCATTCCTAGCCCTTAGCAAACCAGGTATGATAACCAGTGAACGAGGACACATTGGTGGATCATACCAATCAAAGAACCCACAATTCGGCACCTACAATAATACATTACTAATTTCAATTTACTCAAACAAAATCCTATATTCAAACCAACTTAATGATTTTTTAGCACTTACATCTCTGGGGCACGAGAAAAAACGGCGACCTGGATTCACATCAGTCCATGATGTACGAATGGCACATTGTAAACCACAAAAACAATTCACCATTTTAACTTAATTTTGCCTTTGAACAAATTAGGGTTGATTTAAAAATTAGGGGTGTTTTTAAATTGGTAAAGTGAATTGATAGAGTGGGTGGTGGAGTATTTATTAAAATCTGGTAGGGTTGGGGGGGATTAATTTAATGGGTTTTTAATTCTAGTGACACAAAATGACCAAAATACCCTAGTTGGATGTGTACTAACGGACCCAGACTAACGTCGTATGTACAGAGGGACCAAACTTGTAGCAAAACCTTCAAAATGAGGACCACCAGTGCACTTTCCAAACCTTAGGGACCAAACATGCAATTTCTCCAAACCTTAGGGACCAAAAATGCAATTTCCTCTTGTTTTAATTTAAGTCAATGAATTATATTCCTCACTTAACTCTAGAGATTTTATGATAAGATATTGGGAGAATATATTTAGTTTGGGTGATGTTAGTATTGTCTAATTTAAGTTAGGATAGTTTATATTTTCTTTTCAAAATAAAACTAAATTGACTTGGATCTTCAAACAAATGTATTTTCTATATATTGCACTCAATTTAAGAAAATATGATGACCAATACAATGTGCATTAATAAAATGTCATATTGACTTTTTAAAACCATTTTAATCGGTTGAAATATATTTTATTTTATTTAGGAAAAAAAAACCTTATTTTCCAACAAACCAAAATAGAAAGGTAAAATTTTAATTTAGGACACCGGCGAAACAATTAGATACCACATACTTATCACAACACCACTTGCTTTCGTATTGGAATTCCCTTTGCTCCTGTTTCCCACTCGCCTCTGTTTCCCTTGCATCACTTGCCTCTCTCGCTGTCTACTGGAGTTCAGATCCGACTCAAATTGGGTTCGTACGAATGTGCCCTGCCAAAGCTAGCCTGAAAGAATGTTCAACCAAAATGATATTTGACACTTGAAAGTAAGAGGTTGTGGAGGTTGTGGGTTCAAGCCTCGCTCGAGACATTTGTAAAATATATTATAAAATAGGTGCTATAGGGTATGGAAAAAAAAAATCATCATATTTAAATATTTTTTTTTCTCAAGATTAGCCTTGAGACCAAAGGAAATTCACGAATCCTTAAATCATATTTAGGCCCATGAAACAAAAAAACATACTAAGGCCCATAAAAAAGTAACATAACAAATATAGTGAAATCTAGGGTTGTTCACAAATCACAAGTCGGGTAATATCTGCGAGAATCGAAAATTGAAAACGGAACCGAATTAAATAAAATCAAACCGAGTTTGCTAAAAAGTAACCGAACCGAATTTAATATTCGGTTTATGGTTTGGATATAATTTTAATAAAATAAGAAATGAACTGAACTGAAAACCGAATTCACACAAATATTTTTTTTATATTAAAACTCTAGCTTAGTATTACATTTTTTAAGTTTGAAATATTTTTGTCGCTAAAAATCTATATTATTTTTTTTATATATATTTTTTAAGTTTGAAATATGTTTTAAGTTTTGAAATATTTGTGTTATTCGATTAAACCGAAAATCGAACCGAATTTAAATTCGGTTTTCGGTTTTCTGTGTAATCCAATTTGAATTCGGTTTAGTTCGGTTTTCGATTTTACTTATAAATTTTTTTAACCAAACTAACCGAATCAAATAAACTAAACAACACGATAACCGAACCAACAAACACCCCTTTGTTGTTTAATCAATGAAACAACTGGAAACAAAGGTTTAACTTGGACCACTGAGACTAAATTACAAACCTTTGAATTGAATTGTAAACAATTGAAAACCTTAAAATCTGGGATTTCTAATACAACAGTTTGAGAAGAACTACCTAACAATTAAGATGGAAAATTTTTGAGGTTCGCTTGTGTGCTTACTAACCTCGAAAACCTTGTTACGGGCCCATTGTTAGAAACGTAGAATGCGTCTGAGGAAGAGTCCTCGACAAACTTGCTTGATGACTCTAAGTCGAACCAATGCAATAACCCAGCTTTGTAAAAAGATCATATATTGGAAGACCATATGTGCCACCATGCACCCATACAAATCGAACAAACATGTAATTTTTCATATTTTTTTTGCTAATATGGAATTTAACTCGCACGTTTCGGCGAACAGCTTGTATACAATCGTGTTCTATTTGGTGGAAGGTCAATTTTTTTTAGGGAATAAGTAGAAGATAAAACAATTATTATTGGATCAAAGTAGGCAAAATACATATAAAATTGCACCAAATCATTTTCCTTTCTTACTAGTTATAAAGGGTTTACAAATAAATCAAATTTATTTTAAAATTTTAGTTTACAAACAAACATATAAGAATTTACCCGTGTAAATTGTGATATAAGTACAACTAACAAATATGCATGAGATTTTAATTTTATATTATTAATATCTATTAATATTTTGTAAAAAAATTTATTAGATGAAAGATTTAATTTTGTTTAGCTGATATAGATGTTGAGGTTGATGTTAATGTTGACGTTGTTGTTTAACTTTTTTGGGCAAAAGGGTTACCCACGGTAAATAATATAACTCAAAAAAACAATTAAGCACAATGTTGTTGTTTAACTTTAACTATTGATATCATGTTGTACAAAATATGCGAGTTTAGTAGCACATATCAAGCGTCGATGAAGTTAAAATATAATCTGTAAGTCTTTGCAAAATGTTTTTCCGGATATCCGTATATAAACTTTAAATAATAATTACATGAGTCGTTGTTATAAGTACAATCGCGTATATTTATTTTGTATCACGATAACTCTTGCTTACTATTTGATATGTATATTACCGTTAATAATAATTTTGCCGTATTTAATATTCAAACCCGTGTAAGCATAGATTAAATTTTTAAATAGGATAACGTGAGTTTTTATTTAACGTATATAGCAAATAAATATTTAATGGATGAAAGTCTAAAACTAGTATTAGTTTTAAAAAATATTTAACATGTATTTACAAAATTTGTAATTTTAATAGATGAAAGACTGAAACTAATACTAATACTAATACTCATGTTATTTTAAACAAAGTTTATATTATAAAAATATAAAGTATATGAGTATAAAGTGTAAGAAGTTATTTGTTTTTTTTTTTTTTTTTTTGAAGTTATTAAAAAATATGAAAACTTGTAATTTTACATTTAACTCCATATTTTTTATGTAAATTCAACCACTAAAGTTGTATTAATTACTTCATCTATTTTTTAAGTTTTTGTTTTCACTAATTTAACACAAATGTTTTTATATGTTTTTTTCTCAACCAAATTTATTAAAGTTTGACCAAAATCAATTCAATTTTGACTTCTTATTAACCATGGCATTTGATTTTGCCTACATGGCAAAATCAAGCTCTCCTATTGGTCTAATTTTTATTTTCAATGAGAAGGGTTTTATTAGATGAAAGATTTAACTTTTTTTAGCTGATATAGATGTTGAGGTTGATGTTGACGTTGTTGTTTAACTTTTCTAGGTAAAAGGGTTACCCCGGTAAATAATATAACTCAAAAAAAACAATTAAGCACAATGTTTTTTTTTTTTTTTTTTTTTTTTTTTTTTTTTTTTTTTTAACTTTAACTATTGATATCATGTTGTACAAAATATGCGAGTTTAGTAGCACATATCAAGCGTCGATGAAGTTAAAATATAATCCGTAAAGCTTTTGCAAAATGTTTTTCTGGATATCCGTATATAAACTTTAAATAATAATTACATGAGTCGTTGTTATAAGTACGATCGCTTATATTTATTTTGTATCACGATAACTCTTGCTTACCATTTGATATGTATATTACCGTTAATAATAATTTTGCCGTATTTAATATTCAAACCCGTGTAAGCATAGATTAAACTTTTAAATAGGATAACGAGGGTCCTTATTTAACGTATATAGCAAATAAATATTTAATTGATGAAAGTCTAAAACTAATATTTGTTTTAAAAAATATTTAACGTATATTTACAAAATTTTGTAATTTTAATAGATGAAAGACTGAAACTAATACTAATACTAATACTCATGTCATTTTAAACAAAGTTCATATTATAAAAATATAAAGTATATGGGGTATAAAGTGTAAAGGATTTTTTTTTTTTTTTTTTTTAATTATTATTAAAAAATATGAAAACTTGTAATTTTACACTTAACTTCATACTTTTTATATAAAATTCAACTACTAAAGTTTTATTAATTACTTCCTCTTTTTTAAAGTTTTTGTTTTCACAAATTTAACACAAATGTTTTTATGTGTTTTTTTCTCAACCAAATTTCTCTACCAAATTTATTAAAGTTTGACCAAAATCAATTCAATTTTGACTTCTTATTAACTAATCATGTCGTTTGATTTTGCCTATGTGGCAAAATCAAGCTTTCCTATTGGTCTAATTTTTTTTTCAATGAGAGGATTTTGCAAAACGATTCTCAAATGATGTAATTCTTTTATTATATAAAAGATTGGATTCAGTCTTTGTTGGTAAGATGGGCCTTGTCTAGATGCATTGCAGACGCCATTTTTTGGCAATGGTTTTCTACCTGTGAAGTTACACATTGGTTATGTTATTCACCTATTTAAACTACGCTACATTCAAAAGAAAATTAATTTTTTCAGATAAACAATAAACAACATGCCTTCAATGTCGATGATCATGATGACAGCAAAATCACCAACAAAAGCCCTCATTCATATCGATATAAGCTTAAGGCTATTCATATCGTGTTCCTTAGTATTTTCATATTCATGACCTATTAAAACATGTGCGATTGCTTGTCTTTAAGAAACAAATGCCCACAAAAAAAACTCGTGAGTCTCACATGTGTTATAATATAAATGCGTTCTACCATTTCCAAACCACATGTGAGAATATAAATGTGTTCCACCATACAAAAGTTTGACTTTATGGAGTCAATATCCATTACAATACACTAAAATATCCATTACAATACACTAAAAACACAAATAACTACATCCTATGCACCTGCTAATCAAGTTCATACCAAATACAACACAAAGGACTAACAAAATCCAAATCAAAATGAGGAAAATCTTGTCATAAAGAACTAACTTTGACTTTGTGCAAGTCAGCTCTTCAAGCAACCTTTTCATTTCCATAGTTAGAACACCAATGTGTTCTTGCATCTCATTCCTTTGCTTCCCTTTCTTGACCTTTGTATGCAAATCATATACCAAGTCCTTATAATAATCATTCGTAAATCATCATAAAAAAACTCATAAAAATTAACCACACATACTCCGCTCGTCCTGTAATCAACAAAAGAAATCAGTTAACTTTCCTTATCAAACAAAGACCCATGCAAATTCAAGTATTCAACATCTTCAAGTTATGGCTTACATAAATGGGACACGCAATAAAACGTTTACCCGGATTTTCCTTTTTCCATGCCGTTTTGACTGTCATCGGAAGTCCACATCCACAGAATGGTGGAACATACTTCCCAATTACTCATGGAGTGCCAGGAGAATAATAATACATGATTTTAGGGTTAATGTGTGATTGTGTATTTGTGATAATATGTGTGTGTTTGTGTTGAGACTGTGGATGTTCTATGGGATGACAACGTGTTTTATTAACGTCGGGAATAAGACAAAGACAAGCCAACGTAGATGCCAACGTTGTTAAGTAGAAACGGAAAAAAATATAAAAATAATTAATCACCCCATCCAGTGTTGAGATTGGTAGGATTAGCAAGATTTTTACTTTTGTTAGAAAAAAAAAATGTTTGGCAACTTAGACACATTTAGAAACAATTATATATTTATAAATAAGATTTAATATATTTGAGAACCAAACTTATTTTACATACTAAGTGATTAATCTCCACTCTCCATCTTTATTTGATCTAGTTGATGAGATTAATCCTAATAATGAAAAAAAAAAAAAAAAAAAAAAACTCACTTTTATCCATTTTTTTCAATATTAATATTTTTCAAACAATTAATCGTTAAGCGAAAAAAAAATACCGTTATGACAAGCATTTAATTATCTTTCTATAAATAGGCACTTCAATATACTTTCGACAAATTTTTTTTTTATTTTAATTTTTAGACAAAAATACACAGTTGGTCTCTAAACTTTCCACGAAACATCGCCATGCACCTTAACTTTTGAAAAACGTCTCCGTACGTCCCTCCTCAAGTTTTTTTTAGGCCGATTGTGTCATTTGACCTGAAAATCTAAGGTCAACGCCCATTTTTAAGTATAGCATCAAGGGTATAATAGACCAAACACATTTTCAACCATATCTAAGTTAAATCTAACCCAAACTCCTTTAACATCATCATTTTGTGCCTTAGCTGTTGTTTCCCTGAAGTTAGTAAGCATGGAAATTCACCATATTAGTGTGTTCTTTCCTCAAAAGGGGTATTGTTAACATCTCGTTAAGTAGCAAGTTAGTAAATTAAATCATGACTAAAATACATTGTTGGTCACTAAAATACACCATTGGTCACATAGTCATTAAATTTTTGGGGGTATGTTAACTTGTAAAAGTCAAACTGGTTAAATCCAAACACCCGCTAAACTGCATATGCAGATGCAAACATGCAATTGAAAGCAAAATACTCGGAAAATCAAGATTAAATTGTCTTAAAATTATCATTTAAAATATGTTTCGTTACATAATAAAATTAATCCGAGGCGTATGCCTTATGTAAATCATCGTATGAGAAAGTTTCTAAACATTCCTCTTCTTCTTCTTCATTAGAAACAACATATTTGTTTTCCTTTTTATCTAATTTTTCTAGTCTCCTTATAGCACGTTTCTCCTTCCAATGCTCCTCTGCTCTGGCCTTTGCAGCAAGCCTTCTTCTCTCGACTTCAGCAGCGCTTGGAGCTGCCTTCTCCTTCTCTTCTGCAAGCTTCTTTTCTTCCACCTTGCAGTCATCTTCCAATGCCGCCTCCACCCTTGGCACCTCGGCCTCTTTCCTTTCAGGGGCTGGTCTTTTGACCACCTCCTCATTTTCTGTTTGGTTGGTTGGGATAGTGTTGGCATGAATATTACGATATTTAATCTAAACATTCTTCATGTTTTGATGAGGACAAAGATGTAAGTTACAACATATAACGTAAAGTGCTTAAGTTACTTGTGATCGCAATTCATCTATGCATTCTTACGTCAACAAGCCTCGACATCTCAACGTCTCGATTGCCTCAACAATCACTTAAGGTATGTACAAACAAATGTCTAATACATTTTATGATCAAAGAGATTCTATTTAAACATTACAAGATTTATAAAATGATATAAACATGTCATATATTTTTGAAAAACAATTTTGGTAATTAAAGGAAAATGTTTAATTCATAACAAATATATGAATTCAAATTTTTAACCAAAATCAGTTAGTTTTTCACCAAATAAACTTTCACCAGAAAAGACAAAAATTTCTGACCATTTCAGTAGGGCGGCCCCCTTAATTATGGGCGGCCCCCTTAATTATTAAAGGGACCGGCCATACAATTAAGGGGACCGGCACGCTTCAGTTGTCAGAAATTTTTGCCTATAAATACTGGTTCATTTCTGCAATTTTTCCTCACCTTTTGCACGAAAAATTTCAGTCCCAATCCCTTCAAAACATCCTTCTAAATCCTTTGATCATAAGATTATAAGTCTTTGTTTCAAGTGATCCAATCCTTCACCACTCAAAGTGCAAGAGAAGAATCCTCCCTATCATAAAGC
This sequence comes from Artemisia argyi, assembly GCA_030686995.1. Classification (NCBI taxonomy): domain Eukaryota; kingdom Viridiplantae; phylum Streptophyta; class Magnoliopsida; order Asterales; family Asteraceae; genus Artemisia; species Artemisia argyi. The sequence goes on from CM060697.1 coordinate 62,975,035, forward strand.
CAAAGATGTATTAAGATCTAGTTAGTGTTTATGTGAAGTTGTGAGTTATGTATATGTAATAAGTAGATCAAGATGATCTTACTTAGTAGTGAGTTTATGAGTGAGTAAGAAGTAGTGGGAAGAAGTAGTAGTGTGGATAAGTCATGTAGCTGTGAAGAAGATGTGTGAATATGTAGTGGAGTATAGAAGAAGTTGTGAAGTAGTGAAGAAGTCGTGAAGCCTTGAAGAAGTCGTGAAGTCGTGTAGAAGTTGTGTAGTGATTGAAGTTGTGAGATTGGTTCTAGCTACTATTAGAACTCGACATTTAGCTTAGTGTCGTTAATTGGTGTAAGCAAAAGTTGTGTAAGGTTTTCTCCGCCAAAAGGGAGCTTGTTGAGTAGTGAAGAAAACTCTCGAGTAGGTGACTCGGGGAGTGGAGTAGGGCAAGGAAGGTGTCCTTGTAGCCGAATCACTATAAATCATCGTGTTCGGTTTGCATTTTCTTTCTCGTATCTCTTTACATTTATTCTTGCACTTGTCGCTTTATATCTATGCTTGTTGTTGGGATCATACTTTTGTATTTTAGTCAAGTCTCGGTCATTACCTTTTGTAATAGGTTGCTTAGTTATTTATTTCACTATGTGTATGTTACTAGGCTTAAGTAATCAAGTTCATGGGCCTTGAAAGCCCACGTTTATGATGTAAGAGGGAGGAAGGGAGTGTTGCCCTACTCCTCCCTTATAAATACTAAGCTTATGTAAACATTTTAATTGTTGGTTATTTGAATACATTAAGGAAACTCTTGCAATTACTTTTCTCTCATTTCTTATAATCAACCATCTCTCATTCTCATCTCATTTCTTATACTTGTGTTTAGAAAATGGTGAACTAACAAGTGGTATTATTCGCCTAATAGAGATTGAAGTGTGTTTCTTGGAGTTAACGTGGGATTTAGGGTGTTGTTTTGCTTCTTTTTGCTTCTTTCTTTGTTTCTTACACTCAAATCTTGAAGCTTGGATAAGTTTTAAGGTTAATATAGTGATTAGAAGCTTAGATTTTGCATAAAGTTTTGATTTTTAAGGTTTTTTCTACTCAAAATCTTCAATAGTTAGTGTTTTCTAAGTATTGGTGAAGTTATTTGATCAAAAGTACCTTATTTCTAAGCATTTTTCTTCAAAAATTTGAGATTTTTCAAGTTTCTGACCTTCTTACGCGTAAGTTTAGTGAATAGTACGATTTAAAAGCTGTCTACAGTACTTTTTGTCCCTTCTACGCATAAGTTTTGGTCAAAACCCCTTTCCTACGCGTAACATTAGTCAAAACCCTCTTTCTACGCTTAACTTGGAAGTCTACGCTTAAATCCTACGTGTAAGCTCAATTCCTACGCCTAAGTCCTACGCTGAAGGTTCATCCTACGCAGAAGTTGCCTTTCTACGCATAAGTTCAATCTTACGCATAAGATGTAATCTTACGCGTAAGTTGCTGGAATCTACGCTTAAGTTTCATCTAAGGTCTTCTCCTCGTGTTACGGTGACTCAGTACTTCCTTAGCTTGGATAAGTTAGTCGAATACTTCGACTTCGGATATCTTTCAAGCTTGGATAAGTTTGAAAGATTTGTTTGGTTTTTGAACCTTACGCATAAGGATCCTACGCATAAGCTTAAAACTTACGCATAAGGTTATATCTTACGCATAACTCACAAGTTTACGCATAAGATCATACTTTACGCGTAACTTTAAAGTCTACGCATAAGTTTCATTTTTACGCGTAAGATTCCAACTTACCCCAGGGATTTTTGAACTTAACCAAAGGAACGTGCATTTCAATCTTCTACAAAGATCCATTACTACACAAGTGTTCTAAGATGTCTCAACCACCACATTACTACTTTTCTAATCCTCAGCAACAGCAACATCAGCAGTATCAGCAACAACAATACCATCAGCAACAATCATATCAACAACCTTCACAGTCACACTTTCATCAACAACCGTTTAATCCACAACCACAATATCTCATGATGCAACAACATCAAATCATTCCTCAACAACAACCATATCAAATGTCACAACAAAACACTCAGTTTTCCTCCAAACAACCTCACTGGTTTGATAGAATGTGTGAAGTTATTACAACTCAACAATCCAGACATGAGGCGGGATCACTTGAAACACCTCCAATGCTAACACCTGGGAACTATGTTCAATGGTCAAGTCGATTCTTACGATTTCTTGAACTAAAGAAACCTCATGGGAAATTCTTGAAACAAGTGATACTTGAAGGACCATTTGAGTGGCCAACAAGATTTGAAATTGGTGATCCAACTGCTGATCCTCCACGTCCTCCTGGAGATAGACCTCTTCTAGAATCTCAACTCACAGAAGAACAGAAATTATATCGTGAAGCTGATGAGTATGCAATGGCTTATATACTTCAAGGTATACCTAATCCAATTTATCGAAGTGTCGATGCTCAGAAAACAGCCAAAGCTATGTGGGAACATGTTCATCTCCTTATGGAAGGCACTCAATTGAACAAAGATGATATGGAATCCAAACTCTACATGGAATACACAGACATCACAATTGAACCAGGAGAGTCACTTGAATCCTACTATCACCGTTTCACAAATGTGGTCAATGATCTGGAACGTCACAAAATCACAGTACCTAGGATCGCAGTGAACTCCAAATTCGTTGGTAGTCTTGGTCCTGATTGGCATAAATATGTGACATTTGTTCGACAAACCAAAAATCTTCATGATGCACCATATGGTTTGTTGTATGATTTTCTGAAACACCATGAACCTGAAGTGGAAAAAGATAGAGCTCCTCGAGGAGGATACTCACCATCACCAACACCAAATTCTTTGGCACTCGTAGCTCAATCTCCCTATGCTCCACCACCTATGTCAAATCATGCATATGTTCAAGATCAAAACTACTTCAGTTATCCACAATCTTCTACCTCGAACCAAATGGTCCTTTATGATTCATCTCCACAGAATACTTCTACTCAACTTGTTCCATTAAACAACAATGATGCAGTATATTACTCCAACTCCAATGAAGATGACGATGATGACTTTAATACGTTGAATCAGGGACTTGCTCTTATTGCTCGTGCTTTTAGCAAATTCTCCAACAAAACAAACAACCGTCAACGTGCATCTTCTAACACAAGGAATCAAGCTGTTGTCAATGATGGGAGGGTGGAAATTCAGAATCGTAACTATGGTCGATCTGGTTCAGGAAGTTCTTCAGGAAATCTTGGGAATGGTCAGCGGTTTAATAACAATGGAGGGTTCAGGAACAACTCAGGCTCTTCTCAGCAAAGGTCTGAACCAGTTGCAACTAGGAACTCAAACTCAGGGAATGCAGTGTGGTGCTATAATTGTAATGAACAAGGTCATATAACGACAGCATGTCCTAAACCAAGAACTCGGGGTAGTAAGTTTCACAAGCAGGCATTACTCATGGCTCTTCAAGATGAAAAAGATGGACATTTCCCTGAACAGGATAACAACTTCATGGCAAATGTGAACAATGACGATGATATGGAAGATCTGGAAGCCAATGCAGCTGTGATGCTTATGGCCAACATGCAGGAACTTCAGTTTAATGATTCAGGTCCAGTGTATGACACTGACGGCTTGTCTCAGGTACATGACCTCAATGCATGCCTAATACATGAAATAGCCTCACCTTTGGCTTCTGAATCAAATATGGCGCAAGTTATTCCATCTGACTCATCTTCATCTTCTCAAACAGATGAACAAATAAGCACAGTTGTCATATTTGATGATGACACAGTTGTTTCATTTGATGATCCTATTGAGAATGATAAACATGATCATATAAAACAACATGAACCATCGTTTGATCCAGACCCTGACCTCATATTGTTATCTAAACAACTGAATGCTCAACAATTGCAAATCATAAAATGCAACGAGAAAAACAAAGCCTTAAAAGAAACAAATGCGTCACTTGCAAGAGATATTGAGTGTTATAAAATTCAACTTTCAAATCAGGAAGACAAGATTAAACATGCAAAAAGTTTTGAAAAAGCTTTTCAAGAGTCTTACAACAAAGAGCAAGATCTTCAACACAAAATGCAAGATTTAATTGAGTCAAACGGAAAGTTGATTTCTAAACTTGAAAGTGAAAAGTGTGAACTGAAAATGCAAGTTGAACGTCTTCAAAATGTACTTTCAAAAACAGAAACAGAATTGTCCAGTTGCAAAAAGGATTTTTGTGAACATAAAATACGAAAAAGGAAGTATATAGATAACTTACTCGGTGAGATTGTTGATCTTGAAAAACAACTCAAAGAATTTCGTAATATTGTTTACAAAACCGGGGGCTCTGTCACAACAATTCAGAAATTTACTTTAAAACCGAGACCCGATAAAAGATTTGTACTTGGCGATTTCAAATCAATGTTTCTTCACACAGCATTCAAAGAAAATCCAAAGATTTACAGTATGGACCATTTGCTTGATAATACGATTGTGCGTGCTGTTGTTTTTGATACTGAGGAAGAGGAAGAACTTGAAGACGAGAGTCGATCAAAAATGAGTTATGTTCAATATTGGACACCATATGATTATTCAAAAGCTCCTCATATTTCTAAATCTTTTGTTCCTCAAAAGGAATTACCTGAGAAATCATGGTGTGTCACTGAGTCATATGTTTCATCCTCTAATGCGGCCCCTGTCCAAACTGTAGCACAAATAAATGGTCCTATACCATCATCCGGTGAACTTACACCTTTACTGAAAAATTGTCGTGTCTTAAATTATTACAAAACTTTTATGGAAGACATCGAAATTTTGGAGGAAACAATTGAATGTAATTCTGAAATAAAAATTGAAACTTTTCAATCCGCTTACGAGCGAGAAAAGAGAGATATTTTTCAAAAACAAATGTTGTCAATTGTCAAACACCTCCGTCTCTGTGCTACACGTTGGGAACAGGAACTTCAAAACGAGGTCAAAACTATGATAAACGTTTTCAACTCAACTGAAAATGAGATTTTGGTTCAAAAGCAAAGAAATAGAGTTTTAAAAAATGATGTTGATCGACTCTTGGAACAAATTCTCAATGCTGATATTTATTCTGTTATCATGAATGATCTCTATAAATCTGGTACCTCTATGCTTGTGGATGATCTTTGTGTTGATAATAACTTGTTGAATGTGGAAATTGAGACACTTAAACATGATAATGACATGCTGAGAATAAAGAATGATGATGTGACAAAACAATTTTCAAAAGAAATTTCTTAACTTAAACAAAGGCTTGAATGGTGTTAAGCTCAAAGTATTGAAACGGAATTGAAACTTCAAAGTCAAAATATGTCAAACTCTTGTCAGCTTTGCAAAAACAATGAGTCGTTTAAAAGTCTGTGTCTCAAATACGAGAAAGAAATTGCGATGACATCAAATATTGCAATGGTTTACTTGAGTCTGAAATTCAGGATAAAAATCACATCATCATTGATTTGAAAGAGAAAATTAAGCTACTTCAAAAAGGAAAGATGGTTGACACCACGGTGATAGCACCAGGATTGTATCAATTAGACAAAACTGCTAAAGAAAATTTTGTTCAAAACACTAATGTTGATAACTCCACTTCCACATGACTAGTCTCCACTAGTAGCGTTAGCAGACCCAAGCGAAAAAGTAACAAGAAGAATAGGTTCTGGCAACGTAAAAGAGGACAACTAGAAGCTCAAGAAGTAGAAGACCAACTTAGGACTTTGAATAAAACTCATGTTGCATCAGATTTAGATTCTAATCTGGCAAATTGTAATCAAAATCTAAATGTAACGAATGATGAATCTTAGAATGTTTTGAATATTAATGCATCTTGTGTGTTTTGTCGTAAAAGCATATCATCTGGTGTTCATACAAAATGTATTGCTAATTCTCTTCTTAATCGTCATAAGAAACATAGGACAAGCATTCCTTCTTGGCCCACTACTGCCTCTAAGTCTATATTAGGAAAGCCGCCGTCTACGGTTTCTAATGAAGTTGAAGTTACCCCCATAAGTGCAGAGAACAAATCTAGGAACAAGCCCATTACTAGCGAATTCACCAAAAAGAAAGCAAAAACTAGTTGGAATTGGCAACGTTGGTTACAATATAAACCAGACTTTAAATGGATTCCTAAATTGTTGAATACCTGTGCTTCTAACCAACAGGAACCCGCACTTTCTTTGGGTTCCACCCTTACTTCTGTTCCATCCGTGTCGTCTTCTTGTGATGCAGGTGGTACAGATTGTTCTCTGGATTGTTGATAGCAGATGCACCCGACATATGACAGGCAATCTCAAACTGTTAAACAACTTTGTCTCAAAGTTCATTGGTACTGTCAGATTCGGGAATGATCATTACGCTTTAATCATGGGATATGGTGACTATGTCAGTGGGAACATTGAAATCAGTCGTGTTTATTATGTGGAAGGCCTTGGACACAACCTTTTCTCTGTTGGTCAATTTTGTGATGGGGATCTAGAAGTTGCATTTCGTGAGAAAACTTGTTTCGTTCGTGACTTACAAGGAAACGATCTAATGTCTGGCTTACGTGGTTCTAATCTTTATAAAATATCAATGTCAGATATGATTGCTACATCTCCGATATGTCTTCTCTCCAAAGCAGAATTGACTAAATCTTGGTTATGGCACAAACGTCTTTCGCACTTGAATTTCAAAACTATGACTGAACTTGCTCGTCACAAACTTGTTGATGGATTTCCAAGATTCCGTTTTACCAAAGATCACTTATGTTCAGCCAGTGAACAAGGAAAAAGTACTCGGGCTCATTTTCCTTCGAAACCTGAGCACAGTACGAATCATGTTTTACAATTGCTTCATATGGATTTGTGTGAAACGCTACATACTGGTAATTGTGGATGATTACTCCAGATGGACTTGGGTTTCTTTTTTACGAAGTAAAGATCAGGCTCCTTTAATGATCATCACCTTTCTCACTAAAATTCAAGTTCAGTTACGCAACACGATACGAATAGTCAGAACTGACAATGGAACTGAATTTAAGAATCAGACACTTCGGGCATATTTTGAGAAAGTGGGAATTGAACATCAAACATCTATTCCTAGAAGCCCAGAACAGAATGGAGTTGTTGAAAGACGCAACAGGACGTTAGTGGAAGCTTCTAGAACTATGTTGATTAATGCTCAATTACCAGATTACTTATGGGCAGAAGCTGTTTCAACCGCATGTTATACACAAAACCGTTGCATGATCACTAAACGCCATCGCAAAACACCTTATCAAATTGTTCACAAAAGAAAACCGAACATCGATTACTTTTATGTATTTGGAGCACTTTGTTATCCGAAAAATGATCGTGATGATTTAGGTAAATTAAAGCAAAGGCTGACATCGGAGTGTTCGTTGGATACTGTGAAAATTCTAAAGGTTTTCGGATATGGAATCGTCGAACAAGAGAAATTCAAGAAACTATTCACGTAAATTTTGATGAACTCACACAAATGGCTTCTGAGCAACACAGCTTAGGACCCGAATTCAACCGTCTTAACTCTCTGGACTCTTCGGTTGAACCATTGCCACTTAACCGCAAAGAATTGGAAACCTTGTTTGCTCCACTGTTTGATGATACAATTGAATACCGTTCTCCTGAGGTCTCACCCAATTCCGCTGCTCAACCTGATAATATTCAAGTACCAGACTCACCTCAACAAACTACTACAACTGTTGAGAAAGATGGTCCTCCAATTGCATCACCATTTACAGCAGAACAAACTGTTTCTAACTCCCGACAATCAGCTGCAGATCCTACACCACAATCAGTTCCACAAATTGCAGAGCATGATCCTAATGCGTTCTTTACCCCGTTTGCACCGGCTCCAACATTTCCTGAAGTAGCTGAGTCGTACACAGGCAATTTGGATCCTGCTAACATGCGAGATACTTATCAACTACACCCTTCAACACACAAATGGACTCGAGACCATCCACTAGTTCATATTATTGGCCATCCAGATGCACCTGTAATGAAAAGACAACGACTTCACACTGATGGAGAAACTTGTATCTATGCACTCACAGTTTGTCAAGAGGAACCAAAGAACATTAAAGAAGCAATGACTTATGACAACTGGATTGAATCTATGCAAGAGGAATTTCAGTAGTTCATACGATTAGAAGTCTGGGAATTAGTTGAAAGACCTGACGGAGTCTTTGTCATCGGGTTAAAATGGATTTGGAAAAATAAGCTAGATGCAGAAGGCACTGTCATACGTAACAAATCACGCCTGGTAGCGAAAGGATACTCCCAACTAGAAGGACTTGATTTTGCAGAATCCTTTGCTCCAGTGGCTAGACATGAAGCGGTTCGGATCTTTTTGGCCTATGCTGCACACAGGAACATGGTTGTTTACCAAATGGATGTGAAAACAGCATTTCTTAATGGAGAACTCCGTGAAGAAGTTTATGTAAGCCAACCAGACGGCTTCGTTGATCCTGAGCGTCCTAATTACATTTATCGACTCAAAAAGGCACTCTACGGACTTAAGCAAGCCCCACGGGCGTGGTATGACAAACTGTCCACTTTCTTGCTGGCCAATAAATTTTCTAAATGTTCGGTGGATCCAACACTATTTACAAAAACCTACGGGGAGGACTTACTTGTTGTTCAAATATATGTCGATGACATTATTTTTACCTCAACAAAAAGAAGTTACTCTAATGATTTTGCAAAATTAATGAAAGATAATTTTGAAATGTTGAACTTTCGTTCTTTCTAGGACTACAAGTTCATCAATCACCCCGTGGAATTTTTATAAATCAGTCCAAATATGCTCTTGAAATTTTAAAGAAACATGGAATGATGAGTTGTGATACCTACAATACACCAATGGGCTATACCACAAAACTAGATGCTGACTTACATGGGACACCTGTTGACCCTACCAAATATCGTAGTATGATTGGGTCACTCATGTATCTCACAGCTAGTAGACCTGATATAGTATTTGCTGTCTATATGTGCTCTCGCTATCAGTCCAAACCAACTGAAAAACACCTCAGTGAGGTTAAAAGAATCCTTTGATACATAAAGGGAACCATTAACTTGGGAATCTGGTATCCGAAGGATTCTGGTTTTGAACTAATTGCTTTTTCAGATGCTGACCATGCAGGATGTTTAGACACACACAAAAGTACATCTGGTGGATTACAGTTTCTCGGAGATAAACTTGTGTCATGGTAATCAAAGAAGCAGGACTGCACATCACTGTCGTCAACAGAATCTGAATATGTAGCTATGTCTGCTTGTTGTGCTCAAATCATCTGGATGAGATCACAACTTAAGGATTATGGCTACCTGTTCAACAAGATTCCAATCTACTGTGATTCCAAAAGTGTCATTGCTATCTCCTGCAACACAGTTCATCACTGCAAATCCAAACACATTGATCTCCGATATCACTTCATCAAAGAGCACGTTGAAAAGGGTACCGTTGAACTGTATTTTGTTGGGACTGAGTACCAATTGGCGGACTTACTTACCAAATCTTTAGCACCATCAAGGTTTGCTAGTCTAGTTCACCAAATTGGTATGCGATGTTTGACTCCAGATGACCTGGAAAATTTTTTAAAACACAATTGATCATCAAACATCAAAACTATCTTTGTAAATATCTTTTTAAAAACAAAATACAAAAATATAAAACCATCAAAAACACAAAAAGATTTTCTTGTTCTTTAAAAAAAAAAAAAAAAAAGTATATACCAATCTTTTCAACACTATTTTTTGTAAAATGTCTTCAATTATTAAAAACAAGTGTTGAGGGGGAGGAAAAGTACTTTTTAAATTTCTCAAAATATCTACTTTATACTTGCATTTTACCAAAAATATTACGTTTTTTTTTTTTTTAACAAAAGTGATGCTTCAAAAGGTTTTTCGGGATACTTTCCTTGACCATTATAATAAATTTTAAGTTTTGAAATGACTTCGGTCTAAGGTCGAGGGGGAGTAAAATTCCACAAGTTGTTCTTGTCGTAGACTTGGTGTAGTTAACATATGTTAAAATTAAGAGTTAATTTGGGCATTAGGAGTGAATGTAACATAAGGTTAAAGGGCCTAAATTGTCAAATAATGAAACTTACTTTAACCTTGGTCAAAACCTAATTTGACCATTCATTTATTCACCTGCAAAAACAGTTAACCACATTGAATATTTCACCAACCATAATCTACGATTCAAAATCATCCTTTCAATCCATCCATTGTTCTTCAAATCTGTAAGTTACAATACGTTTTGATCATGATTCTAAACAAGGGTTTTAAATTTCATTACAATCCAACGGTTTAATCTCTCCAAATCTCTAATATTCGATTTAGGGTTGTGCGTAAAAATGGAGTTAGAGATTAAGATTGTTAGGATGTGTTTTGATTGATGGGTTTTGATCCTGGAATGATAATAAACATGATACTAAACTCCAATCGTACCCAGATTCATTAATTGTTGAAAATCAAATTTAGGGTTCTTCGTATGATTTGGGTGTTTTTCGTGTAACAATGTTTTGATACAATTAATTGGTTAGGATATTGTTAGAAAGTGTTTAGGATCATGTTATTGTGATTCAATTGTTTCAGAAACAAGTATTGGATCATGAATCTATGATTTAGGGCTCGTTGACACTAGCAGCTATGATCTTTTGATTTTGTGGATAATAGTTGTTATAATTTGGTCCACATGACCCTTTGCATATGAGAAACACTTCCCCTATGCCAATTTTAACCCAGAATCATGTTTGAATCTAATTGTGATTATGTGTTCATACTATCCTACGCGTAAGATAGGATTAAGGCTTGTTTACGCGTAAAGTTGTGATATTTTGGTGTTTTTGGTAAGTGTATTAAGTAGATATTGATCAGTGGTTGTGTTTTACACTTTTAGGAATCAATCGACTTAATTTCAAAGGTGATTTTCTCAAAAAGGACGATTCTACACATAAGTTTATCATCCTACGCGTAAGATTCGACTCATTTGAAAAAAACTTGTCTTGGATAAGACAGTGTTTTACGCAAAAGACAAACTTACGCATAAGTTGTTTCTTACGCATAAGTTATGATCTTACGCATAAGTCAAAACTTACGCACAAGTTATATCTTACGCATAAGGGTCAATCCTTTGCATAAGCTCTAATCTTACGCATAAGATTTAATCTACGCGTAAAATTAAGCCTACACAAAAGATTGAACTTACGCATAACATATAAAGTTATGCGTAGACTTTGCACCTACTCTTAATATCATATCTTACGCATAAGAAATGTTACGCGTAGGTTTCTAATCTTACGCGTAACATTGCCAAATTCATGAAATTGTCTAAGTGTTGTAAAATTTCTAAAGTGTAAACTCTTGTAATAGTTAACTCATGTTGTGTTTAGATTGTTATAAGTTTCTACTAAGTGTTAACTTCCAAAAACCACATGTTTATCATATAACAACAGTTTTTACACACAACACCCACTGATCAATTCAAAAATGTGCACAATCATGTAATTGAATGTATGTGCTAACAAAGTATATCATTGCTATGTTTGTGATTGTTTATGATAAATTCAGATGGCAGAACACAATGACATTCCATATGGACCAGAACCTGAACCAAAACTCTCATGGGAAGAAACCTTTCCCGAAGATTACACCAGAAAGATAGGCAAGAACAACCTACGAATCAACTTCAACAAAATCACGTGCAATGAATCTTCGTGCATTGTAGCTGTGGATGCTCTCCTCTATCACCCAAACAAAATTCTGTTCACCAAGTCAACATCAGTAGCCTGCTTCTACATACACCAATTTTGGCACACACTTCAGTTAGACCTTGGGGAAGAATCCTTCACTTGCATGCTTCATGAAAAGAATATGCATTGGATCATAACTCACACTTGTATTGATAATGTCATATTGAATCTACTTGTCCAATAGTTGTGTTCCAAATATTAGAATAACATGTTTAACACATACATAAAATATACAATTAAGTAGGATTGACGACTTGGATGTTTCGTCCGAAATATTCAAGCAATTTACATTACGATGTAATGGATAAATGTGTCATATCTGAAAAACCAAACATGAGCAAACTAACAACATATGTAAACTTTGCTCACACTACTTAAAATCATCACGCCAAAATAAAATACATATTTAAGAATAATACACACTATATATTATATGTATTTCATTTTCTTTGTAGCATGAATGGTTGTGTTACAAGATAATGCACTACACTTTTCTTTTTGAAATAATATAAGTTATTAGAATTGAAAAATAACTTGTCACAATCCATAAACAAGTAAAATTTATTTTTCAAATACTAGTTAAATTATGATATATAACAATGGCAAAAATCATAGAAAACAATATTTGTGTAAGAATATATTAATGTCTTGTTTTGATTTGAGAATCACAAATTCATTTAAGATAAATAATCTTAATGAGATCCATCTCACAAGATATGCTAAGGAGCACTCTTAAAGTCTAGCACATTTATTAAATCAAGTAATATGCCATCAAAACCAAATAACCGGTAAATCATGAACAAAAGATTAAAACTTTGCGTTTACTCTTATCTAAACATTCAACGCATCTCTATTGGGATAGCGAGTAAAATATATCATGTAGATTTATCTTCATAAAAACATGATGTTTGAGTCACATCAAGCCAAGTATTAGTGAATCAAGCAAACATCATATTTGGTACTCTTCGATAGGTAAATTTAGGAACTCAATTTCTTCTAAAAAGAGAATGACTATTGGAGAATCTATTGACTAGAAATTCAATTTAACCTAACGGTTGAATTGCCTCTATGTGAGAAGTTGGGTGTGTGTAACCCGTAAAAATGGTCGTGTTTAGCCTGAATTAAGCACCACTAGTAATAGTCTCATACTCATTCACCAACTTGATTAAATTGCTCTTCCTAAATATACCTAACGCTAGTTTACTCTTGTGAACTTTGCTTCTCATTAGATTCTGTCATTCCTAGATTTATGGCATATCGCATATATGTTGTTTCTAGATGTTTATTTGCTCCTATGTGATTTGCTTGTATGCCTTTACATGCTTAACTCTATGTCCGGATGAGCACGAATTTAATGGGAAGGGAAAACACACTTACTCACATATATCCTTCTACCTGACACTCAAACCTTATAACCCTTCTTCAGTACATCCTCAAACCACCCATGTGAAATGAAAAACCAAATCATCCTTTATACTACCAATCTCGAGTCATCCACCATTTCCATGCCCTAAAAATTTACCTTCCTAAACCACACCTTTCCTACACTATAAATACATCTCCTTCATCCTTAATGATCATCCAACCAAACATGTTATCCCCCAAAAATCCAAGATCTAAACTCTCAAGAGTTGCTAAGATCTCTGTAAAACCCATTTGGAGGAGAAAAAGTGACTCTTGTCAAAGCTCAAGTGATGTTGTTCCAAATCAACCAATACCCAAATCTTATGCTCATACAAATAACCCATCTCACAAATAAAGCCAAACACCCATGCTTGGTTCCACTAATGCTTCTTCTCATGATGAGCATGCACAATCCCAAAACAACAATCCAAACCTCATCACCAATGCTTCACTTGTTGCTCATTCAACACAAACACCATCCACTCATGAAGCCTATCTTCCATCCATATCATGCTTTCATGATTACCCAAGCTCAAATATGTCTCCACCACCAAGAGTGTCACCACCACACCCTATAACTTCACATGCCATTCCTATGTTGCATGTCCAATCATCCATCCCTAATAACAACCACATTCCACCATCATCACCTTCCTCCAAACACTTGAAGTTTATTGAAAAACTCAAGGAAGCCCATGAGCTTTATGCTCTTCTTACCTTACACCTTGCTCAATGCAACTTGGAACAACTTTCCTCTAGCTCTCCTTCATCACCCCACAACTTGAATCAAGTTGAAAAACATGTCAACAATTGACCTTGTTACATCTTTCTCCTAAAAACCATTACATTCAATAAACACTTCACTTGGATTGAATATCTTCTCACTAGATCACATTCAATACCCTCACTTGAACAACATCCAAAACCTCAATCAACCTCTTCCGCTCCTAACTCTACACCTCTAAACTCTCCAACACTCATGCACCCAAACATATACCTCCATTATCCAACAAGAGTATCATCACTCTTTCGCTTCCTTGAACATCACTCTTTCGCTTCCACCTAGTCATCTCCACTTGATCCTCATTTCCCATCTTCACTAGAAGATACCACCATGTAACCATTCCCTACATTCTACTAAGTGCGTCATCACCATCAAAACTTAAATCCCTAAAAGTCAAGTGAATTTCTTTATGAAATGTATCTTTTCCACTTCCTAGCAAGTGAAGAACACAAAGAAGATATCCAAGCTTTAAGTGTTGTCGTGTCATCACCACCTCATTCACATATCCATCTTCGGTCGTCAACCAACAAAACACCTAAAAATCCCATGATTCCCAATCATCCACCCTTGTCAAACGATATATTAATCTAAACCATATTTGTCAACCTTTTGTCATTACCTTCCCTTTTCATTCACGCTCATCCTTCTTCATTTTTCTACATTTTTAAAAGAACGTATCATTCTCATCTTCATTTTTTTTCTTTAACTCTTTTAGAATATATATTTTGGCATCTTTCGCCAAAATACGTCGGTAGAATCTTTGCATTAGGTTCTAATCATTATCATGTCTTTAGCTTTGGTCATGGTAATTCTTTTTGGGATTTAGGTTGTTGTTTTTAAAACAATAATTGCATGTGTCATATTTTTAGTGCATATACCTAATACGTTCATATATTGTTCCCCTATTTAGTGTCATGCATATATCTATCATCATCATTATATATATGTGCACTTGTCTACTAACTTTGTTTTGAAGGATTACTTCATCGCTCGATTCTTTGGTAGCCAAAACAAGTTTTGAGCATACACCAAGGGGGAGCATTAAGGTTGTTAGGATCAAGGCTTCACTTACGATGATGCAAGCTCGCCTTTTACATTCTATCTCAAGGGTTCAAGCATAGTTGAAGTCTCGTCTAAGAGTGCACCTTTTTGCTTCGACAAAAGGGGGAGAAGAAGTGTAAACAAGTAACTTATACATTTTACTATGAGTTATAGTTTACATAGTTTGTCATCATCAAAAAGGGGGAGATTGTTGGCATGAATATTATGATATTTAATCTAAACATTCTCTTCATGTTTTGATGATGACAAAGATGTAAGTTACAACATATAACGTAAAGTGATTAAGTTACTTGTGATCACAATTCATCTATGCATTCTTACGTCAACAAGCCTCGACATCTCAATGTCTCAAGTTTGCCTCAACAATCACTTAAGGTATGTACAAACAAATGTCTAATACATTTTATGATCAAATGGATTCTATTTAAACATTACAAAGTTTATAAAATGATATAAACATGTCATATATTTTTGAAAAACAATTTTGGTAATTAAAGGAAAATGTTTAATTCATAACAAATATATGAATTCAAATTTTTAACCAAAATCAGTTAGTTTTTCACCAAATAAACTTTCACCAGAAAAGACAAAAATTTCTGACCATTTTAGTAGGGCGGCCCCCTTAATTATGGGCGCCCCCCTTAATTATTAAGGGGACCGGCCATACAATTAAGGGGACCGGCACGCTTCAGTTGTCAGAAATTTTTGCCTATAAATACTGGTTCATTTCTGCAATTTTTCCTCACCTTTTGCACGAAAATTTTTAGTCCCAATCCCTTCAAAACATCCTTCTAAATCTTTTGATCATAAGATTATAAGTCTTTGTTTCAAGTGATCCAATCCTTCACCACTCAAAGTGCAAGAGAAGAATCCTCCCTATCATAAAGCCAAAGATGTATTAGGATCTAGTTAGTGTTTATGTGAAGTTGTGAGTTATGTATATGTAATAAGTAGATCAAGATGATCTTACTTAGTAGTGAGTTTATGAGTGAGTAAGAAGTAGTGGGAAGATGTAGTAGTGTGGAGAAGTCATGTAGCTGTGAAGAAGATGTGTGAATATGTAGTGGAGTATAGAAGAAGTTGTGAAGTAGTGAAGAAGTCGTGAAGTCGTGAAGCCATGAAGAAGTCGTGAAGTCGTGTAGAAGTTGTGTAGTGATTGAAGTTGTGAGATTGGTTCTAGTTACTATTAGAACTCGACATTTAGCTTAGTGTCGTTAATTGGTGTAAGCAAAAGTTGTGTAAGGTTTTCTCCGCCAAAAGGGAGCTTGTTGAGTAGTGAAGAAAACTCTCGAGTAGGTGACTCGGGGAGTGGAGTAGGGCAAGGAAGGTGTCCTTGTAGCCGAACCACTATAAATCATCATGTTCGGTTTGCATTTTCTTTCTCGTATCTCTTTACATTTATTCTTGCACTTATCGCTTTATATCTATGCTTGCAAATATGTGTTGATAGTTGCTTATATTGTCATGATGATTAATTGTGTTATAGTTACAAGTTAATATGGTGATTGTGTGTATAATTATATGATATGGTCTAATAGATTGTTATTCACGCTTCTTATATTGAGTTTAACTTGATAGATAATTTGATACAAAACGTTTTAAGATTTTAAAAGAAAAACGTATTCACATAAAGATCAACCAAAGCTCCACTCATAAAACTAAGTTTGGAAAACTAATCCAAAAGCTCATATATATAATTGATCATATTGATTATATGTTGTTTTCATACTAAACTCTAATTGAAGGTTTTTCAAACAAACAATTGAATAAATTCGAATCAATATTTTGAAATAAACTTTTTATAAACGAAAAAGAGGGGAAAACTATTCAACCCCCCCCCCCTTCTAGTTTTCCACAGATAGCATCAGCATCTCTAGGTCTTTTGTTTCCCGACAACATGGTTACAATTTTTTTGATTTATTTTTGATACAAGTAGATTGGTTTGCAACATAATGTGGGAGTAACAAATTTATACATAAATAACGGGAAAAACGAAGAGTCTGTATTAAATTTTAGAAGTACTTTTTGAACTCTTCGATTCCCCATTATTTGTTGGAAATATACACGCATTTAGACATAAATAGAGCGTGTCAGGGAAGAAACTGTTGGTCCTTCAATTTGTCTATGTTACCGATGGTATAGTTAAAAATCCCGCCAAAAAATTTAAGTTGAATGTTCACATTTGGTCCCTCAAGTTGACTGTCGGGTTTAGCTTGGGTTAGATCATAGTTAAATAGTGATTGGACTATAATGCCCTTGAAACTAGAACATAAAACGTGCGTTGACCCAACCCAAATGGGTCAAGGGACGCAATCGGACTCAAAATCCTAAGGTTTGAACGCCTGACGACGATTTTTGAAAGTTAAGGTGCATGGCGATACTTTGTGAAAAGTTTAGGGACCAACGGTGTATTTTTGTCTATTTATTTATTTATTTATTATTATTATTATTATTATTATTATTATTATTTGTTTTTACGTTTTTTTCGTTACTGAAATTTGCATGAAAAAATCATACGTGATTTAACACTACTATCACATGTGATATTATATATCATATGTGCTTTAATACTACTATCGCATGCATATGTGATTTAACACTAAATATCACATGTGATTTTTCATACAAATTTCAATAATGAAAAAAACACGAAAAAGCGTGAAAACAGCGATTTTTTTTACGAAAATATATCAAAGTGCTCGTCTATATAAAGATAATTAAATGTTTGTCGCGATTGCGTAATTATTTTTGCTTAACGATTAACGGTTTAAGATATATTTAAATTATAAAAAATAGCTAAATATTAAAATGTTTTTAATATCCTCAATTGATTTAATTTTAAATGAATGGCAGTGATTAATCCTTTCATATATAAGATAAATTTGATATGTAAAATAACTTTTTTTATAAATAAATAAATAAATAAACTCGTAAAACTTTTTATACACGCGTTGGCAGGCAGGCATCATCACCATTACGTCTCCAATTGCTTCAACAAGCAACTTCCTGTATCAAATCAGAAAATATTTACATTTTGACACCTTCAACTTTATACTCCCTAAAATACAACCGTTGGTGCAAAATTTCAACAACTCAAATAAATAAACCACAATGAAAACCAATAGGCCTTTGTTCTACTGATATCCGTGGGATGATTGTGTCTCCAACAAAGAAGTTGTTGATTCAAATCTCGAAGAAAAAAAAAAATTGAGATATTGTGATTGTTTGAGATTGTAAATACTTATTTGTGTGAGTCTGACTTTCAAAGATGATAGTTATAAACTTATAATAATGTATAAAACATCAAGACAAAAACAATATAAAGAACACTAACTTAAACATACCTAGCAGGCTAGCACATTATGATTTTCATATATATCATTCAACTTTCCAATAACCCAAAAAATATCGTCTAATCATGTCTAATCATACCTATGATGGAGTTCAAGATTCAGACACAAATTTACATCTTAAATTCTTAACAATTTGTGTGTTTTGTCATAAAGTTTCTAAAGAACCCAAGTAGCTAGCAACTTGGGTTCGAAAAAAAGGTACAAATCTATCACTTAGAGGGTGCAAAATGGAATTCTTTAAATTTCAAAGGGCTGAAAGTGATGTTCTATAAAGACTTTTCCAAGGAGGAAACTTGACACCTATTTCTAGAGTCAAAATTATTGGGCTAGATGTTTCCCTCCAAATTTAATACTCCGTAAGAATCAAGAACAAACAATCCCAAAAGGCCAAAACAGTTGCACAAAGTATATATTAAAAGAAAATGATACCAACTCCTACGACGCCATTCTGCCATAATTAAGTTCCAATACCATTGCAATTTCAGAAAGGATCACAAAGTCACCAAAGCCCCAGGAATTGTTAAATGTGTCAGACCGGCCGACTGGGCTTAGAAAATCCGCTCCAAAGCCCGGGCCAGGCCTTGCTCATCTCTATATGAAAGAAAAACACAATCCAAAAGCAAATGGCAAAACACCAACCAAACACAAATGCAAATGCAAAAACACAATCCGAAAACAAAGAGCTCGTAAAAGTAATTTTGAAATATTATCAGTAAGCACATCAAGAATCATTAAGCAAGCTATCCCAATCCTTTTTGTATCTAAAACTTTCTATATTGAAGATTTATCTTTAGGCAAGAGTATGTAATGATGTAAATCGATGTCAATTTGGTGCTTCCCAGAACATAAAGATAAACTGTGCTATTACTTAAGAGATGCAAAGACATAAATGCAGCTGATCCACCAAATTCTCACACATTAAGAAAGATTAAACAAAGGAATCACCTAAAGTCTCTAAAGGGAATGGTAATCCAGTGCAGATACCAATGTTTCTTTCCCCTTCAGCGGCTCAATAATGGGGTCACTTCATGCAGAACAAACGTTATAGATATTAGATACTGTGCAGGACACAAGTACGAACAAGAAGCATATGCCAAAATTACGTGCTGTCGATTGATTGCAATGCAGAGATGGAGCTTTACAGAAGAATCTGAGACAATACTAAAAGAACTAGATGATAAATAGCATATATCACGACTGCCGATATATACAGGATAATTTGATACGATACATTTGTCTACTAAAAGGTAACATTCCAATGTATCATTGTAAGCAAGTTTTGAGCTCGAATGCAGAATTGAAACATTTCATCTTCAAAGAAAACATCCAGGGAGAAGGTTAATTTCGAAAATAATGATCCGACTCTAATGTAAGGCATACTAAATCACTACTACACATTATTTCCGAAACACACTATAACCCCACATCACATATCCAACATATTTCTTTACCTAATCGTTGAAACAAACATAAGAAATAAAAAAGGGCTGTCAATTTTTTTGTCTAACAAAGCTTTAACTTCCGCAACCAGAATAACATGAAGCGCGCATTTCAGGAAGGAACAAACTCCTATCATACATACAGCATTGCTCTCAATCCAATCACACTTCCGCTATATCAAGCACAATACCAGTCAATCCAAAGACGCAAACTAAAAGTTGATCAAAGGCTAATTTCAAACTAAACGTTTATTCCATTAAACACCAAAAGAAACTAAAAAAAACAAAACACAGATATCAACATGTTTCAACTACTACCATTAGAAGCAAAAATTAGCATAAAATCCAAGCTTACACCAAGATCTTATCTCCATCTCCATCTCTATATCCCCTTAACCATCAAAAATCATCTCGTAAAGACGTAAACTACCCCCAATTAGTAACCACATCAACACTTCTCCATTTATCCCCAAACGCTACCTCTGCATAAATTTAAACAAAACATTAGTAAAAAAACTCAATACAAAACAGTAAATCACTAATTACAAATAATTGTCCTTGTCGTTACCTTTCCGGTCTCGATCTCGTCTGGTACTTTATACAAATCAGGCGTTATCTCCGTAAGCCACAATCCAGGAAACAGAGTCTGTAACAATCAAAAAATATCAAAACTAATTAATCAAAGAAATTTATAAAAAAAAAAATTAAAAACATTTTTTTTTTATATATATATAAAATGACTTACATCTAATTGTTTCTGAACAGCTCTAGGTCTCTTCTTAGGCTTACGTGGCAACCTCCGTCCAGTCAGCGTCATAAAATCATCTTCAACTTCACGCCGTGACAACGCCACCGAAAATTTCGCCCTCTCTCCATTACCGTTACCGTTAAATCTCACCGGCGAACTCATATTCTTCAAAACGCTAACCTCGTTGTTGACTCCGTTGACCGGCGACCTAGGAGCTTTACACGCAGCTCTTCTCGTTCTCAAATTCCACGGCGACGGCGAAGATGACGTCACATTCGCCGGAGATGACGTAATCCGATCAACGAAACGCTGTTTCAGAATAGCGTCTTTGATCTTACCAACCTCTTTATGAAAATCAAGCATAAGTTTCTCTCTAGTAGCTTCGATCTCATCTTCGTCTCCGATCATCATCGATTTCATCTTCTTATTCTCAGATGATGGCGGTGATGATGATCTGAAGCGCTTTTTGACGGATGCCACGTCATCATCAGGATGAACCTTGATACAACGGAGAAGCTTCTGGTTGCCCCACTTTAAGCAGGGGAGATCGAAATTATGCAACGGTTTTAATAATCGGTGCTCCATTGATTGTTGGTGTTCGGTGGAATATACCATTAATTTGTGTGTGTTTATGAAGGTGTTTTTGGTGTGTGTGAATTTTTTTGGTGCGAAAGAATAAATGGGGAGAAAGGGTGGGGAGGTGAGATTTTATATTGTTGAATGTGTTTGGGGGGAGAGAGAGGGTGCGTTTGGTAAGGGATGAGATGAGTGAGTTTTTTTGAATTGTGAAGTCTTCATCTTAGCCGTTCATCTCTATTATTTTCTCATAATTATTATTTTTTATTTTATTTATTTATTTTTTTAGTTTTTATTTTATTTTTATTAGGGTTAGCTATTTGGTTTCGGGTTTGGGATAACATGACATGTTTAAGTAACCGGGCAGTTATATTACTCGTAACTTATTTCTTGTAGTATGAATACAATAGGTTTATTTGATTTTTTTTAAATGCGTTGGCGAGTTAAACGGTTTACAATGGTCGAGTGTGTTCAACGAGTTGGTGGCTTGACCCATTTCTCTTTCAGAGTTGCTTGCATATAGCAAAACTTGAATTTGAGATATCTCATGTTAGAATGATATTAGTCACAAGATTTTGAGTGGATACTCAACTATTTTAGTTATCTTTAAACTGAACATGGCACATTTTATGTTCAATCCTAACCAACTT
The DNA here is from genome assembly GCA_030686995.1 of Artemisia argyi. Classification (NCBI taxonomy): domain Eukaryota; kingdom Viridiplantae; phylum Streptophyta; class Magnoliopsida; order Asterales; family Asteraceae; genus Artemisia; species Artemisia argyi. Next base: position 62,996,838 of record CM060697.1, read on the forward strand.
TTCTTGTTGGTCTTGGATTGTAAATTGTGTCTTGTCAAAAATGTCTACGCTAGTAGTGTTCATATGGTTTTAGAAGTGATTCGGGAAAATTAAATATATTTTATATAATTAAAATAGACTAAAATACACCATTGGTCCCTAAACTTTCCAAAAAGCACTGTCATGCACCCTACTTTTTTAAAAATGTCGTGTGACATCCAAAACATGGGAAATTGAAGCCGAATGCATCCCTTGACCACTTTTGTCTCGGTCAACGCTCATATTTTGGTACATTTTCAAGGGTATAATAGGCAAAATACATTTATCACCACCACCACATTATGGTTAAATCAATCATGACATATGACTTTAGGTACCAAGTGTGTAGTACACTCTAGTTAATCAACTAAGAGTGATATTTTAGTGACCAACTATGAACTTTACCTGGCAACCCGTTTCCCTTTTGTGTTATTTGCTTTGATTATGCATTAGATAAATAGTTTTGACTTAGGGAAGTCAAACCGATTGAGGTTACAATTTGTGACATTAGATAAATAGGTTTGACTCATGGAAGTCATTACGGCCATAAACAACGAAAAATTGTCAATAAAGGGGGTGTTTGATTTTGCTGTTACGAAATTAATATCAACTGTGTTTGGTTTTCATCATATTATGGGGTGTTTGGTTTTTGCCGTTACAAACAGTACATAAAATGGGTGTTTGGTTTGTTATAGTTGCTTGTTCCCTCACACTGTCAACACTAACATCATACAAGTTTTTGATAATAAATCCACCATTGTCCATACAATAACATTTAATGATCATAAGCCTTTGCATTTTGGCCCCAAACCACTGTCTTTGGATTTGCTGACATAAAGGGGTGTTTGTTTTTGGTTATAAGAACAATAAACAAAATAGGATACTACAAGAAGATTAAACGAGAAAACATAGAATTATATATATGCATAGTGGCAATTAGCCTACAAGAACATTAAAATCCTAAAACAAGACCCCATTAACCTACCCCTGGAAATACCCTAAATTAAGACCCCATTACACTAATTATCTACAGCCATTTTCTGAACAAAACCTTCCTGCATACGAATATTAGCATCAGCTTCACCATACATCTTGATCAAACGTGCAAGTAGGTCGATTTCAATGGCTTGGGTTTTGCTTTACGCCTCCAAACTGTCAAGCGCCACACCACGCAGTCCCAAAGCTTCATTCTCCTGAAGCAGCTCCCTACGCTTTGGTATCATCCTCTTGAGATGATCAATAGCGGCACGAATAAGGTTTTTAAAAAAACCTGCTTCAACATCCTCTTGACCAAACCAGAGGCTCATACGATCATGTAATCGTGGTGAATCGGCCACTTCCATGAGTTCATTCAACATTGGGAAATCTTCTTCCATGGGGAAATGTGTGAGGAAAAGCTTGTTGATGGGTTTATTGGGTTACGCGCTAAAGTTAATACCGTCTGAGTGAAGAGACGGTGAAGGGGTTTAATAACAAATTTTATTTCATACTTGGTCCCTTAGGTTGTCTACATTTTCGTCAATGTAGGTACAATTCTCGCCCAAAATATAGTGACGTGTTCACAACATGCTACATTGAGTTTACAAGCTTAGGCCTTAGGGACCTACGGTGTAATTTGAGTAAAATTAATGGCACCCCATTAAATCCTTACCGACCCATATGAAAGTCAAAAACAATATACTCATTACTAAAAATACTAAACATAAAGACACAAAATGAATACATATAACAAATAAAGTATGGTTTAGTTTCGTACCTTTGCATATCCAATCACAAGGCATACGTATTGTGTAACAAATTTTGTGACCACGTTTGGCTTGTTTAATAACGTTTACCATTTGCACGTTTGACTTCCTAAAGTCAAACTTGCCATTTGCATATCCAAATAACCTTTACCATTTGCACGTTTGACTTCCTAAATTCAAACTTGCCATTGCATTTGGTTAGCAACATAGGCAGTATACAAAGTAACCATTCGAATCACAGGCATATTCACAACGTTGAAAGTAAATAGCAACATACTTATACGAAAATAGTTGTCTTAGGGTATTCAACCCATACATAAACTAGAATCAGTAAAAGAAATCTACCCCGGCTGTGGGGGAAGCTCGATGGAGTTTTAACAACCTCCTTGCCAAATCCCAATTCAACTTGATGTTTTGATTCTCATCAGGAGTCAAATTGTAGTCATGGATATAAATTTTCTTCAGTAAGGGGGAACATGCAAGTATGAACCTTATTATGGCTATTTCATTCTCTGTTTTAGGGAAACAACGAAACACCACAGTTTGAAGCTGCCCCGTGGTCATTCTGTTGATGGTTACATCAAATGAATCAATCTCCAAAGGTACATAAGTAAGCGTGTATAAGGCCTGCAAAATGAGAGACTATTCATATGCACAACAATTGGAATTTAATATGATGTCTTTCATACATATGCATTCCACTTACCCTGGTTTCTAGCCTTTGCATAATTGGAGACCCACGAATCATTTGAACGATCAATGAAACCATTGCATTATTCCCAAAATCGACCCCGTATATCTCAAGAGACTTGAGGGATAGAAAGGCCACACAGACATTCATCCAGGAGGTACCTTCTTCCAACAACAACAAAAGGACGGATTTCTTTTAGTTTCAAAGCTAACATTGCATGAATGTTAGAAATTACTTTAACATTATGTAAGTTGAAGTTAAAAAATGAAATAGGTCTTACATTGCAGTCTTGAAAATCCATGGTAAGGGTCTCAAGTTTAGGAACATTTGACAACTGAAAGATATTGGAAGTTGTTATTGTCATAGGATGGTTCCAAATACCAAATGACAAATTTAACTTCTTCAAATTGCTAAAAATTGCAATATCCCATAGTCTCATCTCATTTGTAGTACAACGATCCATATTTAGACACTCAAGCAAGGGACAACCAGCAACTAACTCCCAAACTGTACCACTATGAAAATTGACATTACACAATTCTAAGCTGAGTAGCTTTGGAAAACCCCTAAAACTTGTCATAGTGGGAAAAGCGCAACAATGAAGTTCGAGAAATTTCAACTCCTGATGATAGTAAAGTTGGGTTGGCAAAGTAACTGGCTCACCATACCAGTTTCGAATTGTGAGCTCCTCAACTCCGACCCGAGCCAAAAACAAAAGCCACTCATGAATGTCTTCATAATTCAAGTCGTCTTGTCCAAAATAGCATTTTGGGCTCTACGGAGAACACAAACCTACTTACTGGCCCATTAAACTGAAGTAAAAGCCTAGTAATATGCCTCCCATCAAAGGTATTTGTTAAATAGTAAAACAAATCCTCATCAACTATTATACCCGTCAGCAAAGTCCATTTAAATCTCCAGCTTCTGGCTAAACTACAGGTCCTCACCGCATCTTTTAGCGGCAATCGGTTCATAATATTAGTGGTCACGTTATCTGGCATGTTGCTGATATAATCTGCCATATCAGTGATCACATTGTCTCAAAAAGACATTGTAATGTTAGAATTTTAGTTGGGTCTTTGACTTTCGGAAATGGGTGACTGGTTTTGGTTTGATTTACCGGTAATGGTCTGGATAAGGGTTTGTGTAATTATGGTGTGTAAATGTGTTTGGTTTGTGGGTTAATTGGTTTTCGCGCGAATAATAACTAGCGTATCAGAGAAGATAGGCTCAAGTTGCGAAGCATAGTTCTTAGTTGGTCCCTAAACTATCATATGTCATGGTTGATTTAACCATAGTGTGGTCATAAATGCATTTTGCCTATTATACCCTTGGAAATGTACCAAAATATGAGCGTTGACCGAGACAAAAGTGGTCAAGGGACGCATTCGGCCTCAATTTCCCATGTTTTGGATGCCACACGACGTTTTTAGAAAGGTAGGGTGCATGACGATGCTTTGTGAAAAGTTCAGGGACCAATGGTGTATTTTTGTCTAAAAAATATGTATTTAAAGTTTATTTCCCAAAATTAAAACTGAATTATTTTTTAGCTAGCTAATTATATTGCTTACTCTTGTTGTGTTACTAAAACATAACATTCAAAGTAGCCAAAAAGGTCAAAAATTGGTTTTTAAAAGTAAATTACACAAGTAATTTGGAGCTCTTTATATTTTTCCAATTAAATGTAAAATAATGTTATAGCCTGAATGATAGAATCTACAATTAATATGTCTAAAATCTATAAAAATAGCTAATCTTAAATTCTATTTTGTGAACTTAAGTTAAGTGTAATACTACTCTCATTGACCTTATTTTTTTAAACTTGTCATAAAGAATCATTGCTTTGGGCATTCAAAATGGCAAATATTTTCTACATGTTTATAAACGTTTCATGTCATTGAGGCGTCATCAGTTTTAAAGTTTTTTATTACGTCTAGTTGTGGATGTTCCTATAAAAAACATAGCCCTGACTTTAGTTTGGAAACACTACCAAATTGATTACCATTGACTTGCACCCCAAGTAACTTTCTCCTCAAGTTTCGTACATATTCACCATTCACGTTTGAAAAATAACTTTATACGGAGTATTTATTTTAGGACACTGCACCGAGTACCAGAAAAAGCAATAAAGCATACTATGAAATCCCAATAAGAGAGTATGACAAAAAAAATATGTTTGATAAATAATGAAAATGGGTGGCAAAATTTCATTGAAAATATGTGGCGGGATGCAAAACATGAAAACACTTTCTGAATCACACAACTGACAATACATAAAAATATAAGACAAATGCTAATGGTTCATCTCCCCAAACCAACCGATCCCTTGACAGCGTTTCCCCCTTAGCCCGACCGAACCCAACCGCGTTCCACCCCAAACAAATTGAAAATTTGGTTGCCTTGCCAACCGAAACATTTGGCACAATTCTCTAAAAATAAATTGAATGTCGAATGTTTTATACTAAAAAAAAAAAAAAAAAAAAAAAAAAAAAAAAAAAAAAAAACAATTTTTTAAATCCAACTTTCTTCTCTATAAAACCTCACTTATCTTCTTCATTTTTATCATACTTCATTTTTTCCATTCTCTCAACTCAAAAACTCCCAAAACCATAACACCAAAATCCCGACGACAACCAAACACTTCAATAACAAACAATCTTAATTTCATTTTACACGGACATTCACCACCGATTAATTTCGGTCACCAATCAATGCATTTACAAAATCAATTATACCCACCTAATCCGTATTCAGCTCAATTTTATAACCAACAAGCACAAAGTCAAATGTATTATCCACATATGGCATCACTACCATATAACCAGCCTTCTCAATTTTCTCTGATACCGCCTTTTAGTCTTGATGACGATCTCAAACCATTATGGGGCGCCCCTTCTCAACCTTCTGAACCCTTGCGGCTTAAGCTTCGAAAGGTCCATCCCAACCCATTCATTCCATTCTCCCGTCGAGGAGGTGGCGCCCGTCAAAAGGAAGTATACAAAAAGGCCCACACAATACAAGAAAAATCACAAAGATCAGAGTGATCTATGGAGCCCTGAGGAAGAGAGAGCTTTGTGTAAAGCTTGTGTATATGTGTCTGAGAGTAGCGTTGAAGGAAATGCTAGAAAGGCTAATGGGTTTTGGACGCAAGTAACTGCATATCTTGCGAATGAAATGAAGGCGGCAAAACGTTCATACAATTCCTATAACTCCAAATGGAAAGGTAGGTTTCGTCCTAAAGTTTCTCAATTTTTTGCGATTTACAATTTCGTGAAATCGAGGCCAAAGAGTGGTGCATCTGAAGCGGTCTATATGAATTTAGCATATATATAGTATCGTGTTATTTACGGTGCGCCTTTCACACTGGTTGAGTGCTGGAAGATTTTGAGGGACCACCCCAAATGGCAACAAGTAGAAATGTCATTTTTTTTTAATTCAAATCAAGTGGTTCCAAAAAAATCTAGAACATCGGAAAGTACCTCACACGAAGTAGGTGACACAACACGCTTTGTTTTGGATCTGAACAACGAAGCAGGTGATTTAGAGGATGTAGAGGTTCATGAGGTTCGACCTATGGGACGGGACACGACAAAGAAGAAAGTATTAGTCTCCGCTGCTCGTTCGCAAGGATCAGCCTCAGTTGTTGTTGACCGTACTCTTTATGATGCGTTGCTCAATAAATGGTCAGATGTCGCGTCCCCATTGTTTTCCCAAAGGCATGAATCTTCAGCTTCATATTTGAAAATAAAAGAGCATGAATTGGAATTGGAGAAACTAATGCTTGAAAATGAAGAAAGAATGGAAGAAAAGCGTAACAACTTCAACGTGAACAATATGAATGGCAAAAACAAGAAAAATGAAGAAAGACATCATGTAATAAAACACTGAATCCCATGAGCATTTGACCGGGAAAGCACTAGAGAGGTGTTTGACCTTGAAGCAACAAATCAAAGAGCGCTACAAGTTAGACTATTAGTCAAGTTTGTTTTAATTTTTATCGTAATATTTTTTTATTTTAGTTGAATTATTATTGTAGTGTTTCTTTAATTATGAATGAAATTTTAATTTTAAAAATAGTTACGGTCGCTATTGCGGTCACAATAAATAAATTGTGGTTGAGGTGTAGTTTTAGAGAGAGAAAGCTAAGTTGACGCTAATTTGGCATGAGTGACCACAAAAAACTATAGTCATCATTAGCATTAGTCTAAGGCAGATAAATCCTTTAATTGCTTACGGTATAGTCTAATTCTAACTGTTCCATTTGATTTGTTAGACATTTAGGCTATGTTTGGCGCAGAGCTTTTTGGGCGATAAGCGGTGAACAATGAGTTTTTTTATTTTTAGTGTTCATTTGGCAAAAGAGCAGTGAGCTTTGCTATTTTTGTAGGAAAACTCATTTTTCTAATGCTTCTTTAAGAAGCTGTGAGCGGTGAGCAGTGAGCTGTGGCTACAGATATATATATAGAAATGAGTAAGCGTTTTAGCTTGATTCTTGTAATATAACCGTAAAAAGATTTTAGCCAAACCATGGGTTTCGATTACGTTGTAAACGAACAGGACGAACACGAATGGAGCTTTGTTCATGTTCGTTCGTTAATTTTAATCGGACAAATAAACAGAGAGGAATGCTTAAACGAACACATTTTCTTTTTCATATTTGTTTATTTAGAGAATGAGTTGTTTATGTTCATTTATTAAGACACTTAACGAACCTAAACTATCAAACATAAATGAACGTAGCAAAACAAAGATAAACTTTATTATAATTATGCATAAGATTTTGTTTTAAGTGTTGTTTTGTTTAAACAATACAGTTTTAAAAATATACAATTAAAATATATTATAAATATATTTAAAGGCCAGTTTTGCTGTTGGCAAAGAAAAGTGGTTAACAAAGTCATTACATAATTGTTACTGCAACATCATGTGGGTGGAATTGTTGCTGTACAATTTTGGTACAAAATACGAACATAAGATTTTGAACTGTCCGAGATGACTGAACAAGGGCAGTTAACTTAGATTTATCCCCCAATCATAATTCATGACCAATTTATTCACTATTTATTTAAACCATGTCACTCAGATATGGCTAACCATGGGCTCTCATAGGACCTTCCATGATTTAGGTATTTTAGATATCCAGGACCCAGGCTGTCTCTGGTGATACAATTTCTTGTTGGTGGCAAGATTTTAAATCAGCCAATAAGGGAAGATTTCATTTGGGCAGTAAAGGGAGGGCCATGTCAAGCAAATCATTTTCACGTTTGGGGAACTCAACCTCAAATTCTGTGTTGCATGAGAGAAAGCTAAATGATCCGGTCAATTTGTCTTTTGGTTCGTTTCTGTCATTTATCAGCTTATCTTAAAATTTCCATGTTTTAGCCCATACAGTAAAAATAAAATAAAATATATATATATATATAAAAAAGAAAAGAAAAATAATAAATAATAAAAATAATAATCCATTGTCAAACAATTATGAGAGAATTACCACTGTAAAAAATGAGATGATATCGACCACAACCAAGCATTTCATGTTGATTGACATCATTCGTTGTCTGTTTGACCTTTATACTCCATAAATTCGACCAAATACCCATGATGAAGCTATCAATTTTGTTTGTTCACTGAAAGGACTGTCTGAGTCTACCATATTTGCTCCAATAAACTGAAAAAACGGATTCTGAGAATAAAATGTGACCAGCTAAAAGCCTTATGAAATACATTCTGTTGAGCGTGCAGTAAATCACAATGAAATTTGTATTTAAATAGTGGTAGTCATATAATACATTAATTTGATTATAACTGGGGTTGCAGGTCTGATAATTGGCAATAAGTTATGCCATTTTTAAACAAACAAACAGATACATTAGCATCCATACGAATTTACCAACCCAACTATTTGCGCTTAATGTAGGTGGCCAATGATTGAGTTTAATAGATTTAGGTTTGGTTTATTATGGCTGCATAAGAAAATATCTTCAATTCAGGTACAATTTCAGATAATAGATAGCTTCTACACACACAATAATTATGCGGTTCAAATATAACGATATTACCATCTCTGAATAAAGAATGATAAGAGTACGCACTAGTACAAAAAGAACATTATTCATAAATAGTATCAAATGTCAAAAACATCTCAACATAAGCTCAATTGATAGTCAGTCTACATGCCTTCTATACAAAGATCAAATTATGTACCATTTCCAAAAAATAAAATTCCTACACAAGTGTTACGCTAAAAGAATATTTAGCTATCCAAGTATCAAAAGATACTTACATTTGGTGCTTTCCAATAATACTGAAGTCCATAATTTATTTCAGTACGGGTCAACAATTAGACAAAATTCCTCAAGGTTCCAGAAATCAGTTGATGTCGCTACCTCTGCCATAAAGGAAAGTAGATAAGACAACAAAACAAAAGATTCATAAGAACAAATAAACTTGTAGGTAAATGCTCAAAAACACTTCCATTAACGCATTTGGGAATCGAAGCAATGTACCTTTTTGGTCTCAGAAACTCTATATAGATCAGCATGTATCTCGGTCAACCACAAACCAGGAAATAGAGTCTGCAATATCATCAACATAAATACAACTCAGGTCCTTACCTAACTGTACATACTACATAGTTCATAGTTAGGTTACTAAAACAACTTATGCCTTTTGAAATAAGCAGAATCATAGTTAGGTTTACTAAAACAACATACACAGTCTAGGAGGTAATTTTTAATTTTGCTTCTGCTGTAACCAACGTCAATAATCAGATAATCAGTCTGAATGTCTGGCAACTCTTCTTAATTACTGGTATAATAGGAAAATCATAACAGATAAGCAACTTCCGAACAGCTCATTGCACCCTTAAATAAGCAGATAATCAAAAGCACTCTGCTTATACAGTTGTACTTCTATATAACACCCAAAACTGGTTACCTAATGCGCCACAATGCAATATGAGGGTTGAAACTTTAGTAAGCAATCCCAAACCCCTTTTCCCTAAATTCTATAATCCAACATTCTAACGTGACAGCAGGTTAATACAACTTGAATGGTGATAGCATCCACAAGCTACTTTAGTTATCCCCTTGAAACTTCCATCACTCAACATTCCAATGTAATAGCAAAATTTGTAAAAGATAAATTGCTTAAAATCACAGCATACTTCACTTGTTTCAGTGAACTTATTATCATACATTACTGCCAAATTACCATTTGTATAAACACAGTAACATTTAATTACCAAATCATACACTTCATTTATGTTTTTGTCAATAATACCAACATCTTGGCTCATGTTTCTATACTTGGTACCTATACAAAAGTATCTAATTACTCTAAGCAGTTAACCCGATAAGTAAATGCTGATATCAAAAGGGGCTAATTATCAACTTTTGGCATATCCTCAATGAAGAACATTCTCTGTGGCGTACTGTCATTAAAGAATTTTATGGGGATGATGGTGGTTTTGGTTAGTCTACCTGCCTTCACGGTAACAGAGGCGTTTGGATGAACATAATCACAGCTATAAGAGCATCGAGGTTGTGGACTTGAATTTCACGAACTCTTTTGTTTGGAAAGTCATGGATGGACCCAACAAGTACTTTTGGCACGAGCCTTGGTGTGGTGATGGGTCGGTGCTAAAGGATAAATTTCCTAGACTATACGCTCTTGAAAGGGTCAAATATTGTAAGGTTAAAGATAGAGGCCATGTGGTCAACGAGACTTGGGTTGGAGAGTGGTCTCGGCGTATTCCTCCTAGGGGAGATGCTCAAGACGACTTAAATGCTTTGTCCTCTTTACTGAATGCTACTTTGTTTACTTTCAATGGTTGTGACAAACGGACCTGGTCTTACGATGCTTTCGGGTGCTTTAAGGTTAATGTCCTCTCTGAAGTTAGTGAAAACTCTCTGCTTGGCGTGCACAGTTTGGGTTTCCACCATAAGTGGAACTCTTGGATACCTAGGAAAGTGAATGTTATGGTGTGGAAGGCCTCTGTTGATCGATTTGCAACTCGCCATAATCTTACTGCTCGCGGTGTCGCTCTTCCTTCCTCTAACTGACCTTTTTGTGACTCGGAGGTTGAAGTTACTGATCATATTCTGGTTAAATGTCATAACGTAAGTATGGTTTGGAGAAAGGTGTGGAGTTGGTGGAACCATCCTCCCCCGATCTCATTTCCTTCATTTTCTATAACTGATTTTGCTATAGGGAATACTCGTGTTCAAGGCTGTCTGAAGCTTGTCAAAGCTTATGAATGGGGTCTTCCAAATTATGCTATGGACTGTTTGGAATTGGAGAAACCGTTTGATTCATGCGACGAGGGATGACATCATTAAAATCAAGAATGAAGACATTTTTCCAGGTATTCAACGCGTGGCTAAGTTATGGATGTCTGCTCGTATTAGATCAGACGTGAAGATGGATTGGAAGTGTTGGGTGGCTATTTTCCTAAATTGTATATGTAGTCTCTGTTTAGTTTAGTTTCTTGGTTTCTGGCATTTTTGGCCTCTTGGTTCCCATGTACAGCTTCCCCTTTGGTTTGGGACGCCCTGGTTTTGGGGTCCTCTGTTTATAAAATCTTGCCTTTCAAAAAAAAAAAAAAAAAAAAAAAAAAAAAAAAAAAAAAACAATATGCTTTACTTGTTTCACCCGATTATAGTAACCTGCTATGAAAACCATCAATAAAAGGGACAGCATAGCAACTTTTCTTAGCCCATATTTTCATGATTAGCAACAAAACGCAAGTCCCTCACTAATGATAACTTAAATGACACATTACTACAACCGGTAAAACATACAAAGTGTTATTCAAAGCAATCAACCTGATTAGTAAATGCCGATCACAAATCGCAACACTTTACTTGTTTTATCCAGTTATAGTAGTGTACTACATAAATTATCAATAAAAGAAGCTAATACCGGCAAAATTTTAGTCCTTCCTACAACTAATAATCCCAGTAAGTCCGTAACACATTTACAATAAAGTATCTTATCATTTTAGACAATTACTCCAGTTACTAACTAAAACATACTTTTATTATCCATATTAACAAAGCCGCTAATAGCGACGTTTCTTACTTCATATCTCACATATCTACGTTTGGCAACAAAATGTCTGGCCTTCATATTCATACTACTGATAATATCCGTAGGGGAGTGATTCGCACACCATTTTTTTATAAACACATCATTTTTTTTTTATAAATACACCATTTTGTACAACACTGCAATGCACAAAGTGTGGTGCAAGAATAAAAAAAGTTGGTGTGCAAATCAACTCCCATATCCGTAACACATTTCCATAATCGGTAAAGCACACAAACTACCCATAACTATCAACCCTGGCAATCTACTTTACTTGTTTTACCCGATTTATCCTAATGTACTACAAAAACGGCCAATAAAAGGAGCTACCAGCCTACCACCAACCACATATCAGTCCTTACTATTAACAATCTCCATAACACATTACTATACTCGGTAAAACACGTAAAGTATCATATCATTCTAAACAATTACTCCAATTACTAAATGTACATATCATAAAAGGCTAAATGTCAAAATGCAAACTCTACTAACAATTTCCATAATACATTACTTTAATCGGTAAAACATGCAAACTTACAATGTACATAGTAACTTACTAGTCTTAGCAATAAATCCGATTAGTAAATTCCAATCTCATGATTAGCTAACTATCAACCCTCACAATATAATTAACTTGTTTTACCCAATTATAGCAACGCACTACAAAATTTACCAATAAAAGAAGCTAAACAACAACCACATATAAGTCCTTACTACTATTGACAATATCCTTAACACATTACTATAATCGGTAAAATCCACAGAACTATCGTATCACCCAAAACAATTACTCCAATTACTAAGTGTTTGGTTCAGCTTATTTTCCGAGCTTATGGGCATATTCAAACTTGGACTAATGAACCTACTAATAAGCTCACAAGCCTGGATATAAGCTAATCCAAACACCCCTTAAATGCTAATATCACAAGGGGCTAATAACTAGTTACCAAATAACCTCGATAACACATTAGTATAATCCGTAAAACCCGCAAACTATCTTATGATTCCAACTAAATCCTAACATCACAAGGGGCTAATTATCAATGTCATCTAATCTAAAAAACCCCCCAAAAAATGTACTTACATCCAATTGATTCTGCACAACTTTAGGCCTCTTTTTCGGCTTACGCGGCAGCCTTCTTTCACCCATATCTTCAAAATCCTTCTCCATTTCTCTCCGCGACAACGGAACCGAAAACTTCGCCCTCACACCACTCCCACCGCCGCCGGAACACGACGGCTGAGATTTCAATTGGTGCACTTCTTCTTCCTCTTCTTCTAGTTCTTGTTGTTGTTGGTGTTCTAAATCAAGCTCTTTTTTGAAATTAAGTATAATTTTCTCCCAATTGGATTCCATATCTCCATCTCTGTCTTTCAGTTTGGAAATTAAACCGTCAATTACTGCTGGTGAAGGTGGCCAGAAGCTGATGTCATGTGCATTTGAAGTGCATTTTGAAAGATGGGTTGATTCGGGTTTTGGGTGTTTGGAAACTGGGATTGATTTATCGAGCATTGTTAATTAGTAGTATTGTGAAAAGTGGGTTTGAATTAGTGTGTGTGTGTGTGTGTGATTTGATTGAGTTGTGTTTCAAGTTAGGTTTTAGTGATGTTTGGAAGCCCGGTCAAAGGCTTTTAAGTTTAAAGCCCATAGTATGATGGAATATGGATGGATGGTGGTTAGTTACAGAGTGTTTGGGACTGTTTTATAAGCCCCAATTTTAAAGAAATTTCAGCTTATATTAAATGTGGGGAGGATAATAGTGCCGACTAGCTGCTACAGTGGTTTGCACAGTAACTTTTTTTTTTACAATACTAACGGTCGTTAACTAACGACCGTTGCTTTAACATTATAAAAAAAATTGTACACACTTTGTCCTTCATCTCAGCGGTTCATTGCAAATTTAATCCTCACATAATTTACATAAATGTTCCTTCATGTTATACATCAATTGCAAAGTCAGTCCTAGGTAACTAACTTCACGTTAAGTAGCTAATGGCTACAAAAGAATTCCGTAGCAACGCGCGGGTACCAACACTCGTTTTTTATAAACCCCATTTTATGGCTTATTTTGAGAAATCAATTTTCGAATTCAATAGTGTTATTAACATTCAATTGAAATATAATAATAATAATAATAATAAGCATGCCTTCACATTTTGTGTTAAATCACTACTTGAGTTGCGTTTGAATAGTTATGTCAACTGATTTTATGAAAATTAAGAGGTATATTGAAATAAAAACCGCAATTTTATTTTTATTTTTTCGAAAAAGTTGATCCGCGTTAACTGAGTGGCCTATTTAGCCATTTCTTTTTCCCGATTTTTCCGATTTTTATCTGATTAATGGATACATTGACCGATTTTTTTTATCAATCCGATTAATAACGAAGATTAGTCTAAATCCGGGTAGTTAATCCCTATAACAACCGGAAATTTCCGTTAACTTTTATCCATAAACTTTAACGTTTTATCCTAATTGCAAAAAATTTGAACCTTACATACAATTGTTAAGTCATTCCGCGCCTAATGAGAACCACATTTAAACATTTTATATCACACTAGACTAATGTTTGGTCTACTCAAAATTATTTAAATAATCATTTTCATTTAAATTCATTATTTTCAAATAACTTGCATTTTACGCGTTTTAACTTACGTTTTAAGTATTTTAACTTAAATCGCGTAAACCGAAAAACAACATTTAACGTAAACCCGCATTATAAAAAGTCAATTTTACATAAAATATATGGCAAATGACTATTTCAATCACATTTATAAGTTCACACTTTTTATTTTTCAAATCTCACGTAAAACACTATTATTACGCGTTTTAATATTTACACGCATGCAATACTTACCCAATATCCGCACCACCTTTACCAACACTCTAAAAACTTATGCACTATTAAACTTACTCATTTTTACTCCCATTTAAGTATACAAATCAGCCATCCTATATAATCTATACAAAATATCACAAAAATGGACTACACTTATTTTATTTACCTAATGTTTTCATAAAGTCTTGAAAAATCTTACAATATAAAGCTATAACAAGTCAAACACTCCTTCCCCTTATTTTTCGTCCCTATCCCATGTCTAATATCAGCCCTCCATACTTCTCATCTTATCTTGTAAGGCTCTTGTCTCCATGGTATTGAAAAACCATCAAAGACTTTACTACTTATGATCACTGCCTACTATGACACAAAATCATGCAAGATCAAGCAAGGATCAATAAAACCAACTCCCCCTTTGATTTTCTCACTAAACCCACGAACATTTAGCCCCCCCCCCCCCCCCCCCCCAAACCCAATGGTCTCATCCTTATTTTGTAGATCTTGTCTTGGTGGTTTCATTTCTAAACCATTAAACCCTAAAAGTAGCTACTAGTTTTACCCTTTCTTTCCCTGTAAATAGCAAGCTACATTCCATTCATTTTCACTCACTTTAACACTTTTAAACACTCTCAATATCAGCCGCATAGGAGCATTCAAGCAAGAGTTCAAGAGTTTTTAATAAGGGTTAACATAAACTAGAGTTCTTGGTTCATAATATTGGGTTTCTATAATCGTTCTTTGTGTTCTTGTTCACCAATCATCCTTCATCCTTTTGTAAGCTCTAAAAACTTCTTTTCACACTTATAATTACTTATCTATGCATTCCATAATCATTTTAGCACTTATATATATACTTGTAATGTTTAGAAACTTTGAAATAAGTTAGCTAAATTCTCACAGCTTCTATCCGAAATTCTTGTCAAATATTTTGACATAGAAATCATATCTTAACACTTTTATATACCTTTCCAATTTTTTTGGACCTACATGTATGTCTTTGGTTGATTTCTGCAAATTTTCGTAATTTTTAGAGTTGATTTGATATTTTTTTATAAATCGTGAGAAAACTTTACTCAATACCAACAAGAAAATATGTAATCAAGTTGTTTTTGTAAAAAGCACTATATTATGAACCTTTTGGTTAACTGATCTAGTTTAGACATTTTTAGATCATTCTTAGACCTTTCTAGGGACAGTAAATTCGCTTTCTAACGATAAATAACAAAGGAGCTAAGGCCCCGACACCATAGGCGTAGTTTTCTGAAATTAGGACAATTTTGATACATTGTTGCATTTTTTACCTTATAAAATAATTGGTGAACAACCAAGCCAAGAGGCTGCCATTTTTGGAAAATAGACTCAAAACCGATGAACCTAGGCCCTTTGAAACAATTACTTTCTATTAATACAAATAATGTCAAAAACGATATTTGCATTATTCGGTCTCTACATGTTTTGATAATCACAAAATATAAAAACACAATACGTAAACTTACGGTTAATAAGTTTTTGATCGAGATAACTCGTTTACTCAACGTATCGTCTACAACAACACTTCAGGTATGAACAAACTCTATATCGACACTAGTAAAGTGATCAGAGTTTATTTTCACAAATCCTTACATTTTTATGTATGACAAAACATTTTCACAAAGTATTTTTGTGTTTTTAAAAGAAATATTTTATTAAGAAAATAAATTGAAATTCAAATATTGTAACAGTAATATTTCCCGCCCAATACAGTAAAGTTTTCACCAGATAAACTTTCACCACGTTAGGACAAAAAGAGGAACGTCTGTCGGGACGGTCCTTTAAATCCATTGACGGTCCCTTTGTGATAAAGGACCGTCTCCTTTGGTTGTATTCTTTCCTTTACTATTTTCTTTACACAATTTATGTTTATGCATCTAGTTAACTTGATATCTGATGGATCTAAACACCTTGAACTGTGTTAGATTGATACTTTGAGTTATATCACTAAGTATGCGGAATCTACTTAGTAACAATTAGAAGTTTGATTGTGAGTAAGACAGTTGTTTATGAATAAGAACAATGTATGTAACAAACGATTAGCTCCAATATTATTAATGATAATAATACGAGTGATCTTAATATCACTAGGGTTACACCTTGAAGCTCTAGAAACGTATATCTAACCTTTAACCTAGGATCTCTTTTTATAGCACAAGGAGTCCTCTTCTACAAGATAAGTATAATGCTAATAGAATAAGATATACACAGGATCTATTCTATATTAATCTAAACACGTTTCCTAACAGTTATCTAAACAGCAGTGGTAATATATGTTCTTGCAGTGGTAATGAGTTTCCACTGCAAGTACATTCTTCAGCAGTTGTAATGTCTTCACTAGCCGTGGTAACTGTTAGTATAATTCCCAACAATCCTCCCCTAAACTTATGATTAATAAACAAATCAATAAGTTTCTTCAAGTATTCAGCAAACATGAGGATATGGGAATTCTTCCAAACACTTATCTTCTTCTTCTTAACTCTCTATCAGCTCTCACACTTTGATCATAAATCCTTTGCAGCAAATCTTCTATGACTTCAGTTCTTTCCCAGCACCTAAGCTTTACTGACATCATCACAGTCAATACTCCAGCTCTTAATGGATATTCTTTCTCTGCAAGCATAAACACATCAACTCCATCTTGAGTAGAAAGATGATGTACAACACTTGAGTCATAAAATTTCCATAAGGTATTCATGTTGTGAGCTTCAAATCTCCAATGTCTGTCACTTGGGTCAGGTTCATATAATCTTCTGAAGTGAACCCATAACTCTTAGCCTTGACATCAACAAGTTCATCCTTCTTGAACTGATCTTGAATAATCCTCCACAAAGTACCCAAGTCTTCTCTATCACAAGATCTAACAATGTCTTCAAAATCTCTGCAAATACTTGTGACACTTCCAGTTCTAATGATCTTCCAAGCAACTCCAAAATCATCAGAATAGATTTCCCAACCAACAACTGAATATTTTGTTTGTAGAGGTTCAATATTAAGTACATCAGTCTCTATAAACATCATATTTGTAAGTTGTTCTTCTGTCAACTTGCTAGGACCCTCTTCTGCTTGAGATGACTCCTAAGTCTTCAACTTCTTTGTATATTTTGATCCAAGACTCACTCCAGACCTTTTTGTCTTCATTACTATAGGTTCTTGATCCATTGGAATGAATTTACTATCTTGTCTTTTAATCCTGTAGTAAATACCTTCAATTTGATCATGTGACATTCCTTTGAATTGAGCCATCTTCATATTGCCAATATGACAACAAAAGGTCTTCATCTCAGCAATGATTTGTGCCTTTGTAAGTTTTCTTGGCTTCTTTTGACCTTTTCTAACATCCCCAATGATTTCATCAAGAGCCTGCTGATTCTTCATATGAATGAAGTCTTTTAATTGAGAAGACCTTTGTTCTTCATCCAAGGTTGTATTTGCAATAAGTTCAATAGCCTTCTTTCTGATTATTTGATCATTATTAATCAAGTAGTCAATCTCTTCTTCTGTAGGCACATGAGTGAACATAGGAGGTTTCTCATGTATGACAGTTGGTGAAACAACTTAAAGTGGTTCTGCCATTACTGCTTCAAGTTTATTCAACTTCTTTGCTTCCATAAAACTAGCACCTTTATCTTCCTCTAGCTTTCTCTTCCTTTCATTTTCTGCTGCTTGCTCTTGCTCTGCCAATCTTGCATCAAAATCAATCTGAGCTTGATCTTTCTTAGAAATCTTTCTTATTTGCTCTTGTTCTGACCCAATCACAATTGCTTTACCTTTGACTGATCTTATTCTGGCAGCTTCTTCCTCTGCAGTGGTAACCCTTTGACTATCAGTTGGAACATTTTCACTTGCAGTGGGAATATTTTCACTTGCAGTGGGAACATTTTCTACATCAGTGGAAATTGGTTGAGCATTTTCTACATCAGTGGAAATTGGTTGAGCAGTTCCAACTGTATCATCAAAGTGAAAATCAACATCAGCATCCATATCATCAAAATCTAACTTCCTCCCCTTACATCATCCTTTGCTTGAGCATTGTCAGAATCAGTTAACTCAGCAAATTCCTTATCAAAATTAATTCTCCTCCCCTTAAACTCTGCATCTGATTTCCTCCCCTGTTTGGAAGAATCTCCCAAATCTTTACTAGAACTGGCAGAAAATTCATCCTGAGGTGAAGATGAAGAGGAGAACACAACTGCAGCAGGTCTTTTCTTCTTGAGACTCTCAACTTCATTCTGTAACCTTTGAATCTCTGCCTTCAATTTATTCAGCTCTGTGGCATGTTGTACTTTGGTCTGTGCCAGATCTTTCTTCAGAGCTTGAACCTGCTTGACTAATTTGGTATAGATGTCCATCAATTCAGGTAGTTGCACAGTGCCCTCAACGCTTCCAACTGTGTGACCTGTTGGGAGAGGTGAATCATAGGGCATTGATTCAGGCTCTTCCCTAGTTGGACTAGGATTAGGCCTTGAACCACCACTGCTTGTCCCTAAACCAAAAGGTTCAACAACATGCAATGTTGAGATGAGAGAAGTTGGCTGTTTATGCCTTCTCTCATAAGTGTGAGTTACAGCAGGGGTATGGTGAATTAGTGGAACAACAATATTGGGTGTGTTTTGGGATACAACTGGGATGGTTGCATCTTCACCCCGTACTTGAGAAATTTTAGCAAGCATTTGAGGAAAAAGTGGATGAACCTCCCTATTCCAAAGATCTGAAGCCTTACTCATGTTTTGAAAAACTTTGGGCTTAAGACAGGAGGTTTCATAAATTCTATTGTGAGGTTGCAGTTGAAACTCATTTAACACTGCTTGCACAAACCTTGGATACATCAAAAATTTATATTGACTCTTTACATTGCCTTTCATATTATTGAAAATAAACTTTGAAAAATTGAAAGTCCTATCAGTTGCCAAACAAACCAAGGGATAAGCCATGGTTGATGCAAATTGTTCATAAGATGTTTTCTTAGGACTTAGGCAATGTAAAAGAGTGTGAATTAAAAATCTCCAATAGGGACAAAAACATCATTTTCTAAAAGTTACTTTTTGTTCAGATGTATCATACCCCATTAAAGCAATATTAGTGAAAATTTCTGAATTAGGTAATGTGATGATACCATTGAGATCATCTAATTGGAGAATTCTCGTCAAGGATGACTCAGTAACATCAATAGTTACCACATCCACTGTGGCTCTTAGAGCTTCCACAGATTCATATGTGTCTCCCTGTTCAAGAGTTATGGACTCCACAGTGTTCCAGAACTGTTTGATATGAGAGACATAGATTGTGGGATTAATAGTTAAGGCATACCTTATATGAGTTGTATTTAGAAAATCCACAATCTGATGAAAAACAGGGCCACTCTTCTCGTTTGACTTTTGTAAGTAGGCCACTTGGTTGTGCTCCTCTACAAATTTTAGAATCGCCATGATATTTGTGAAAAGAGAATAAAAGTGTTAGTAATCAAGATAAAAATCAAGCCGTATGATGATCAATTTATACTAATAGGGTTTGAGGAGGTTGCGCAATGTGAATTATCTTTAGAAAGAATTATCTTTGGAAAAGAATAAATTATAATAAGTAAGTAGATAATTCACAAAAGATTTACCCTATTAATAAGGAAAGACGGTTATATTTACAACGGCTAGTAAAAAATAGATTACTGACACAACAGTTGTAACAGCTAGTTCATCAGTGGAAAAATTACTCGTGTAGTGGTAACTAATGAACTGGCAGTGGTAAAATTTTCACAACATATCAAAGAGCAGTGGTAAGTGAAACTTGAAAATTTGCTGCTCTTATCATAGTTTTTAGCAAACTACCAGCTATCAATGGATTTGATATGTCTTTACCATGAGCCGTTTGCTATGGACTAGCCAACTCTTGATCACTTGGAGTATGGTGAGTTGATAACCATATAGTTTTTGGTAAACTATTAACCATAAATGGATTTGATAAGTCTTTACCAGGAGCCGTTTGCTCTTGACTAGTTGATTCTTATGTGGATTAGACATGGTGAATCAATAATCATTTGTTGTGTGTCCATGATACACACCTTATAACTCCAATGATTGCAATAATATGGGTTGTATGCTGCAGAACAAAGTAACTCTCAACTTAACCCATAAAAATTAACCCAAAGTAACTTTTTAACCAAGTTACTACTCACAAAAATATCTTCCAAAAGTCAACCCGATAATAACCAAATTTACTCCTCCAACCTACCAAGACAGGTAAGAGTAAATATTCTTCATTAATTAGAATTCGACCATGACTTTGCGTATAAAAGGGGGCTAAAAAACCTTTATCTCTCATCAACAAATATCTTTAAGAACACAAACCCTTTATCAACACAATGAGCTGGTTTCCATTAGTCTACATATCTTCAGATGATTCATCTGATGAGGAGATCAGCTATTGTTCAAACTCAGAGGATCTTTCAACAGGGTGGAGTGATTACTTCCCACCAAGTGCAACCACATCCACATCATCCATCATGACATCCAAAAAGACTGAAGCTTCTCCTGCTCCATCCTTGGAGTTCTATACCAGTTCTTCCTTTGATGATGATAATGATCCAACCTTCAACCTTTCCAAAGAACTTCCAAAGGCCCTAACTACAGCATTGAAGACTGCCATAAGCAACATGAAGTGGCCTGCTGTTGAGAAGCCTACCCAAGCACAAAGGCCTCCCAAGCAAGTTCTGGGACTTGCTTGTCCAAGGAAACAACTTTCTTTTGATGACAGGAGAAATAAAGCTTCCAAAGGTAAGCATGATTATGAGGGAAAGGGAAAGAAACCTATGTAGTAGGTGTTAGGTTGTAGGTTTATGTTTTGTGATGGTTTTCTGTTTTGGTGACAATGTTTTCTAGATGGTTGTTATGTACTCTTTGCAAGATCAATAAAAGTACTCTTTCTTTTTGCTTTTATCACCAATCTGTCCACTGTTGTATGATTATTTCCACTGTGCTCTTGATAACTCTGCATACATGTTAGTAGAAAACCATACATACAATACAAACAATACTAGTACCTAAAAATTATCCTGCAGTACTAAAAAGTATTAGACATCAATTAGTTATGGATTTAGCATTCCAATACCTGTTACCAAGTATTGAAACCTACCCACATCAAGCCCTTTTGTTAATAAATCAGCATAATTGTCATCAGTATGGATTTTGACAACATTAATAAGCTTTTTCTCAAAACAATCTTTAATAAAATGATGTCTAATTTCAATATGTTTAGTTTTGGTGTGTTGCATAGGATTTTTAATAATGCATATGGTACTACTATTGTCTATATAGATAATGGTGTTCATGAAATTGTACCCATAATCCAATAATTGATTCTGAAGCCATAGGATCTGAGCACAACAACTAGCAGCTGCTACATATTCTGCTTCAGTGGTTGAAGTAGTAACCATAGTTTGCTTCTTGCACTGCCATGACACCAATCTACATCCAAGAAATTGACATCCACCTGTAGTTGACCTTCTATCCAAGCTTGCACCAGCATAGTCACTATCTGAGTATGTGATCAATTCCATAGGGGATTCTCTTGGATACCATAATCCTAGATTAGGATAAGTCTTAAAGTATCTAAAAATCTTTTCCACTGCTGTCATATGTGATGTCTTTGGAGTCACTTGAAATCTTACACAAGCACATACAGCAAACATAATGTCTGGTCTTGATGAAGTAAGATACATCAGAGAACCAATCATAGACCTGTAAGTGTGCACATCAATATTAGCACCACTAGCATTCTTCAACAATAGATGAGTGGTCTTGTCAGCAGGGGTATTTGAAGATTTTGCATCAGTAAACTTGAACTTCCTAATAATCTCAGTCACATATTTGTCTTGACTGATAAAGATGCCTTCTTTACTCTGTTGTACTTGCAGCCCCAAAAAGAATGTAAGTTCTCCCATAGAACTCATTTGAAATTCATCTTTCATCAGCTTCTCAAACTCTTTGCACATCTCTTGTTTAGTAGACCCAAAGATAATATCATCAACATATACTTGCACAAGTAGAATATCACCCTTGTCTTTCTTGATGAACAAAGTTTTATCAATCTTGCCTTTATGAAACCCATTATTCAGTAAATAAGTAGCTAAGGTTTCATACCACTTCCTTGGAGCCTGATGTAAGCCATAAAGAGCCTTAACCACTTTATACACTTTATTTGGGTGTTGAGGATCTTCAAAGCCTGGAGGTTGAGAGACATATACCTCCTCATCAATAGTACCATACAGAAAGACACTCTTAACATCCATTTGATAGACAGTAAAGCCCATAAAGGATGCATAGGCTAAAAACAGTCTAATAGCCTCAATCCTTGCAACAGGAGCAAAAACCTCTTCATAATCAATACCCTCCTCTTGAGTGTATCCTTGAGCAACCAATCTAGCTTTGTTCCTGATTACAATACCTCTTTCATCTTTCTTATTTCTGAAAACCCATTTAGTACCAATGACCTTCATACCATCAGGCAAGTCACAAAGAACCCAAACCTTTTGAAGTTTAAACTGCAACAACTCCTCTTGCATTGGTTCAACCCAACTAGATTCTTCTAGAGCCATATAAACATTCTTAGGCTCCACTTGTGAGAGAAAACAGAAAAACAAGCACTCATTCTTCCTTTTATGCTTCTTGGACTCATATACTTCACTAATGAACCCATGAATATCATCTTTCTTTGTCCGTCTTCTAGTCTTCACACCTGATTGAAGTTCACCAATAACATTATCAGGTGGATGCACTTTGTGAATTGAAGTCTGTGATGTGCTAGGAATATCATATGTTGTAGGCATGTTAGTGATCTCTACATCATCACTTGGTGATTCCTGAGATGTATGTTCCATATTTGGGTTGTCAGTGGAAACTTCTGGTGTAGCAGTGGGAATTGAGTTACCACTGCTAGTAGCAATTTCTTTATTCAATTCATCAAAATTCACACCATCTGCATCACTTGTCTTTTCAGAATTATCAACAAAGTCCCAAAGTGGCATAACAATTTGATCTTCATCATATTTGCAAGCTTCATCTTCATCAATGAATTCTTCTGAATCTTCAAGATCTTCACCTGAGCTTGAAGTAAGAGGTACATAATTCATTGTATTGGATAATGTTTCAAGATCAAATAGCCAATCTGGTCCTGAACCTGCCATGTTAGCTTTATTTTCAAGAAACTCAACATGCAAATTCTCTTCAATCTTCTTTGTTCTTAAGTTGTAGACTCTAAAAGCCTTGCTAACCATGGAGTATCCAACAAAGAAGCTTCATCAGACTTTTCTTCAAATTTACCCAGATGATCAATGGTATTGAGAATAGTAACATGACACCCAAATGGCCTCATAAACTCCAGAGTAGGAGGTCTTCCTCTGAATAACTCATAAGGTGTCTTGTTCTTTGTTTTGACCACTAAAACCCTGTTCTGTATGTAACAAGCAGTGTTAATTGCTTCAGCCCAAAAAGTCACTGGAAGCTTTGAATCAGCTAACATGGTTCTAGCAGCCTCAATTAGTGTTCTGTTTCTTCTTTCAGCAACTCCATTTTGTTGTGGAGTTCTTACAACACTAAATTCTCTTTTAATACCTTTGTCTCTGCAGAAATCATCCATAACTTTATTCTTGAATTCTGTCCCATTGTCACACCTGATGATCTTGATTTTCTTGTCAAATTGATTTTCAACTTCAGTGATGAATGTCTTAAGGATGCCAGTGGTTTCATCCTTGGTTCTTAAAAAGAAAACCCATGTGAATCTACTAAAATCATCAGTCATAACAAGACAATACTTCTTCAAATTGATGCTTCTCACAGAAGTAGGACCAAACAAGTCCATATGCAGCATAAAGAGTGGATGATCAATAGAATTGAATGCTTTGGTCTTCCATGAAGCTCTGTGTTGCTTTCCTTTGAGACAGGCAACACAAGTTTGGTCATTTTCAAATCTTTTCTCAGGTAAACCTCTGACAAGTCCATCTTTCACAATCTTGTTGATGGTCTTGAAGTTAACATGACCAAGTCTTCTGTGCCAAAGCATGGATTCATCTAAAGTGGCTTTTGCAAGCAAGCAAGTAACATCATTATTAGCCACTATGTTCTTCATGTCAATGCTATATAGATTTCCTTTTCTAGGGATTGTAAGCAAAATTTCACTTTCATCAGGGAGCTAATAATCCTTAGATAAGATATAGCATTCATCTTCTATGAATAGAACTCTATGCTTCTTGTCACACATTTGTGACACACTGAAAAGATTGTACTTGAGTTCTTTCACATAGTGCACATTCTCAAAATCTATGTTTCTAGCCTTGATTGTTCCTTTGCCAGAAACTCTGCCACCAATTCCTCCTCCAAAGCTGACAAATTGTCCATCATAAGGTTGAAAGTCTAAAAGATAGGACTTATTGCCAGTCATGTGCCTGGAACACCCATTGTCTGAGTATCCTTGATCATTTGTATTCTTTGAACCTGCACACAAAATAAAGGAATTAGTTCCTTTTGGGGACCCAAGCCACAAATGACTTGGATCTGCCTCGTGTATCAATATAATTATATCTATCAAAGGTCATTGATACACCATTGGGATTGTTTGAGGTGATGGTTCCTTTTGGTTTCCATTCCCAATGTGCTGAGGCCTTAACAACATTTCCCATATTTACCCTTTTCTTGTTCACAGACCCATCAGTGGTAACCTTTGGCCTTGCAGTGGTAACTGCTGGCTTAGCAGTGGAAACTGCTGGTTTTGAAATTTTGGATACCCACTTGTGATTATTGTAAACTTTCTTTTCAAAATTGGTCATTTTCCCTGTTTGAGTAGATTTAACAAAAGTAGTAACAGGGGGCTTTGGGTAAACTCTGTTTTTATTTCTGGCAGTGGCAACTGCTGGTCTAGCAGTGGAAATTGGTTTAATGCTAGAGGTAAGCAAAACAGACCTGGGAATCATTTTGCTAAGGGGATTTGGGTGAGTTAAGTTATTAGCATTTTGGCCATTCAACCTAGTATTCCCAAACACTTCCCTTCTACATGGTCAAAGCTACCACATATATGACAGGGTTTGTTGTTGAACACAAAGTCACTACCAAATTGCCTAGATTTAACATGATTCCAACTCCTCATATTACCCCTAGGAGTTGGTGACCTACTTCTGTACATCTCTGCATATCTAGTAGTGGGCCTAGTGAAATTAGGTTGTGACCTAGGCTTCTCTTTGACAACATCAGGAATACTTCTTTTAACCTCCACTTTTACATTCTCAGGAACACTAGGTTTAGACTCAACATTTAAACTTTCATCTTTAAGAGATGAGTCACTAGCACTATCAAATGTATCAACCTCAACCTGAACCTTTTCAATAACAATTGGTTTAACAAATTTTGGTCCATAGGTCATAGGTGGTTCCTGGAATCTTCTAATCCTGTGTGAGCTAAGTCAATGCCAGGAGGTGATGGAATACCTCTTAGAGGTGGTGGAACAAATTTGTATCCAACTCCTGATTTGGCTTTATTAACAACTTGGGCTTCCCAAATTTTGTCAATACACTTGGATTGGTGATCCAGTGTATTGCAAGTTATCTTTATATTCTCACTAGCCAACTTAACCTTTTCTAGTTCTTCCCTAAGAACCTTGTTTACAACAACCTAATAATCTAAGTCTCTTCTTAATACTGCAATATCATCATTGAACTTAGATTCATTTGCCCTATAATGCTCTAATTGAGTTTCTAAAACACCTAGGCCTCTTTTATGATTAGCTAAGTTATAATTAGTATGATTTAACTCTAGAAATTTTTCATCATATTGTGCTTTAATTTTCTCATACTCTTTTAAGGCCTTACAAGATTTAGAACAAGCATTATTAATTTGTACCTCAGAGTCAGAAAAAGCCATTAGTGCAAGCTCAGTAGCAACCATTGCAGACTCTGAATCATCTTATTCATCCTTAGTCATAAAGCTCCAATCAAAACACACTCCATCAGTAGCCAATAGCCTTTTTGGCTCATCAGTAGTAGGTTCCTTCTTCTTGTCCTGCTTATACCAAGTTGACCTATTGTCAGATTTCCTTGGCTTCCTGCACTCCCTGGCAAAGTGCCCCTTCTTATGACAATTATAACACTCCACCTTCTTTTTGTCAAAACCTACTGTCTCATTGCCACTGATGTTAATCTTTCTTCCAGTCTTCCTCCAAAACTTCTTTGTTCTTAAGCTTAGTAATGCCACTTGCCATTTAATGTCCATCTCCTCCATATCATCTTCATCAATTTGATCCAAATCCTCATGATTGAGAATTGAACCACCCACTTGACTTGATATAAAGGCATAAAAGGTAGTATCACTAAGTCCTGCAATCTGTCTCTTTGAGCTACCAGTGGAAACACTTTCACTACCAGTGGGAACAATTATGTTAGCACTGTCATCATCACTATCACTTTCTTCATCTGAACTATCATCAAGAGATGATGATATGAGTGCTACACTTCCTGAACCTGTGCTTAATTTGCCAGCTTTCTTCAATCTTTATTCAATAACCTTGAAGTTATTGTACAAATCATTAAGTTTCATGGTTTCCAAATCTGGCTTATCTTCCTACACAGCAACATTGGTTCCAAACTCAGAGGGTAAGCTTCCTAAGAACTTTAGATTGAGGTCTTCCCTTTTCACCTCAATTCCAAAAACAGTGAGTTGAGTAACAATCTTTTGTAGCCTTGTGAAGATGCTATCAATAGATTCATTACTTGTTGAGCCAAAGTTTTCATAAGTCTGCTTCAGCAGGGTCTTCTGAGTCTTCTTGGTGGAATCATTACCACCAAAAACATTACAGATCTCCTCAAAAAGAGTCTTTGCAGTCTTGTACTTGTTGAATGCTAGAACTTGGTCTCTGGGAAGCAACAAACCTCTGGCCTTCAGATCATTCTTCATCTGAAGTCTTTCATCATTAGTAACAGGTCCAGTGTTAACCTTTATTACTTCCTTGCCACAAACCATCTCTGAGGTAGAACTTAGTTTGAAGGAATTACCAAGCATAATGATCTCCCAGAGTGTATAGTCTTGCACATAAAGAATTGTTCGATCTTTAGCCTCCACATCTCAAAGTCATTCAACTTAAGCTTTGGAAGCTTAGCAGCAATGTTTGATTGACTGGTTTCTGTCTCCATTGATTCTTCTGAGTGAACTAGAATCTTCTAAATCAAAGTATCAAAGCCTGGCTCTGATACCACTTGATGGATCTAAACACCTTGAACTGTGTTAGATTGATACTTTGAGTTATATCACTAAGTATGCGGAATCTACTTAGTAACACTTAGAAGTTTGATTGTGAGTAAGACAGTTGTTTATGAATAAGAACAATGTATGTAACAAATGATTAGCTCCAATATTATTAATGATAATAATACGACTGATCTTCATATCACTAGGGTTACACCTTGAAGCTCTAGAAATGTATATCTAACCTTTAACCTAGGATCTCCTTTTATAGCACAAGGAGTCCTCTTCTACAAGATAAGTATAATGCTAATAGAATAAGATATACACAAGATCTATTCTATATTAATCTAAACACATTTCCTAACAGTTATCTAAACAGCAGTGGTAATATATGTTCTTGCAGTGGTAATGAGTTTCCACTGCAAGTACATTCTTCAGCAGTTGTAATGTCTTCACTAGCCGTGGTAACTGTTAGTATAATTCCCAACAATAAAGTAGTTTATAGGACATGTTAGAAACTAATAACGCCATAATAAAGTAGTTTCTAGGACCGTTTTGGCTCAAGACCGATTACGTCTTAATCTAGGATTAATAATGTTTACATGATAAAACATAGCGGACTAAGAACAATATTATAAACAAGGTTTCTCGTCATCATCTCTACTCTAACATACACCAAAGCCCCAATGCTACGTGATCAAGTGTAGCACGGTTACACTCTAACAGCGATCTAAGATCGTTGAGGCTTAACACTAATCACCCTAGACGTTTTCCTATAAAACATCTCTACACACACACACCTTTCTAGATTTACATTGTGACACTTATCGTAAAACTTATTCCCTGTATCTCTTTATATAATAGAGATACTAGGGTTACAAGCATACTACGAAGGACTATATTGAAATATCTTCTTTATAAAGCAAGTCCCTTGTCTTTTGCATTCTTCACTTTATCTTCTTTAGTCTTTCATCTTTCATATTTTGTCAAATTCAACTCAAGTATAAATCCCAACAATCTTCCCCTAGTTGATATGACAAAACCAAGTAATCACGAACTTCCCCTGAAGCTAATATATATGAAAGATAAACGAACTTCCCCTTAAACCATGTTATATCACCAAGGATCTTCAAGTTGCAGCTTCTAAGCATTCTTCTTCCCCTTTTTGTCATCATCAAATAGGGGACAAATGTAAGCAACCTTGATCTTAACAACCACAAATAAATATTACACGTCCAATTCATCTTTCCAATGTTTCAAAGTCGCCCACAATTAAGTTCTCCGCATCTTTAAATGAACTTGAAACAATAGAAATCAAAACCAGTAGTAGTAATAACAACGAGCAGTAGTAAAAACCTTCACCTCGATGTAGCATATAAATGGTTAAACATTTAAACACTTAAGCTTCCCATGAAACCCATATGTTAACCATTTGTTGAATGTAGGCTCCATGTAATGATTACTGATGAAGAAAACTAAGTATAACCAACTTGATGCTGAAGTAGAACCACCCAAACTTGTGCCTTATATCTTGTACTAAAATTGACATCGAACGTATACTTAACGTATAGAGAGATAGCAATCTCTTGACAATAAACACTGAGCACAATAACGTAACTCCTTCAAGTGTTTGTCAATTCGTAGTCACCTGAACGAACGAACAAGTTACCCCATACTGAAAAGGTATGATAAAACACAAACCTGTGAAACTCCACTTCATCGTCAAATAGGTGATAAAAACCTTTCTTCGTAATCAATTAAAGCAAATAAGAACGAGCCATAAATCTTTTAAGAACCGAAACCAAATCCAAAAATTTCTTCTGTATGTGTTGTAGGAACCAACTCAAAACCATCTCCTGTGTGTGTAATCCCATCTCGAAACTTATCCAAGAACCAATAAACATCTCTGTCCAACATTCAATAGTAGTAACTACTTTCAATAGCCTTTTAGTACAAACTTCTCAATGTAACCAGTAACTATAGTCTAGAATTCATTCCAGCAAATAAATAGAACTAAACTTATTTTTAATAACCAATATGCGTTCCAAACTCTATGTGGTCCACCATCGATCAATATAACATTTTGAGTACATGACCCACGATCAGAATCAATCTCTCCTCATTCTTTAATCAAGAGAATACCAAATTAAATACATGCAATGATCACTATCCCACTTGAATAATTAGTACGAGGTTATGAGATAATCAACCAATCACAATGAATTCTTGCAATGTCCCATGTTGTATTTAAACTGTTGTAGACAACAACCTTCATTACTGCTCAGACCCACGTTGCTTGTCCACATAAATCCTTAACAGTGGAAAATAACGCAGCAGTGGAAACATATCAAAGTGCAGCAATGGAAACCTTTTACGCATAGCAGTGGGAACGAACAACTTGCAGTGGAAACGAATAAGGCTAGCAGTGGAAATGAAGAGCATGCAGTGGAAACCATAAAGGTAGCAGTGGTAACATGAAATGGAGCAGTGGGAATAATTTAAGCGTAGTAATGCAAGTTTTCAAATCGTCTTGTAAACCACTCATCATTCACGCAACTCGTTCCCAAGAACATCAATCTTCATACCCTCAATGTTATAGTACGATCACCATGTTTCAGCATGCTCCTTTATTCTCTTCACACATAGGACCACTTGTACCATGAATCATACATGAGAACACCACGTCATTATCACCAATAGTTGTTGTGTCTCCATCTTAAAATATGATCAGTACTTATCATCAGTACCTTTAGTGAATAAACATACCCTACATGCCCACTTGCAGACAACGACAATACATAATGTCTACAAAAGCAGTACCTCAAGTAATTCACACGTGAAGCTGACAACCATGAACAATAATTAATTGAGATACGACAAAACATCCTTCATGTGATAAATTCCACCAATCATATACGAGGTATTGATTGTACAATAATCAGATACGAGGTTTTGTTTATTTAAGTTCACTGCTGTACCAGTAACCTGTATACTCCCATAGTACCAGTAATCTTATTCACTAGAGAACATTAACCACAAGTAGCTTCAATGATATGTATGTCAAACAGTAACATTACTTGTTCTCCAGTAAACTCGCGCTTCATAGAAACCTTACTAGTATTCGTACCACCAGTAAAACAACTTTAACATTTGCCAATCCTTCCTTCAATAAATCATAAACAGGTTAGGGTTTCATAAATGCATCAGACCTTAAAACCCTTGAACCCTAATCGAACGTGTCATGAATTCCGATTGCAGCAACAACAATGATCAGTTAGGGTTTTTAATTAGGGTTTCCTTACCCAAACAAGTATGAACATATCTTTATTCAAGAAACCCTAAGCTGTTAATATGCACCTTCAAATCTACTCTCTAAAGCGTACAATCAATAACTAACAGCATATGCCCAACTTCCATGATGAATTAACAAGAATTGAACCAAAATCAAGAAGTTAAATCATGAAAACCCTAAAAATTTGAAATTATATACCTCTCTCTACAGCAGTTTTCTAGAATTTTTGTCTTTTTATTGGAAGATCAGATCGAATATCCCTCCGGTGAAACTCTTGCTTGACATGTTGAGAACCTCCAGTAAAACTTTCAGCCCGATCCAACGGTTAACGAAGGAGATATCGTGTCATGAAAACTGTCCTGCAGTGAATTACGAACATTGAACCAAATTCGATTTTTTCTTGTTTTCTTCGTTCTTCGACAAACCAAACCTTGTAAATCCCAGATATCAAGAGCCCCCGCTCTGATACCACATGTTAGAAACTAATAACGCCATAATAAAGTAGTTTCTAGGACCGTTTTGGCTCAAGACCGATTTGGTCTTAATCTAGGAATAATAATGTTCACATGATAAAACATAGCGGAATACGAACAATATTATAAACAAGGTTTCTCGTCATCATCTCTACTCTAACATACACCAAAGCCCCAATCCTATGTGATCAAGTGTAGCACGGTTACACTCTAACAACGATCTAAGATCGTTGAGGCTTAACACTAATCACCCTAGACGTTTTCTCATAAAACATCTCTACACACACACACACCTTTCTATGTTTACATTGTGACACTTATTGTAAAACCTATTCCCTGTATCTCTTTATATAATAGAGATACTAGGGTTACAAGCATACTACGAAGGACTATATTGAAATATCTTCTTTATAAAGCAAGTCCCTTGTCTTTTGCATTCTTCACTTTATCTTCTTTAGTCCTTCATCTTTCATATTTTGTCAATATCAACTCAAGTATAAATCCCAACAATATCACATAACTAGCAAATCTAGCAACTTTGCAATAAAAACATAAACGGACCTAACAAAGTGAAAACCGATTTTAATAAGCAATAATAAATAGTGAAACTATTCAACCCCTCTCCCCTTCTAGTTTTTACAATTGGTATCAGACCTACGTCACTCAAGATATTTAAAGTATATTGTACTTTAAAGCTTGAATCGATCTATGGATTCTGAAAGAAATTTAGAATGGAGCTTTTTAAATGAACCACCATTTTTCGATAATAATAACGTTATTGAATGGAAAAATATATTTGAAAGTTATGTGAAATCAATAGATCATGATCTTTGGCATGTCATTTCAATTGGTGATTTTCAACCAATGGAAACGAATTTTGAAAGTCAAAATGAATTTTTCAAAGAAAAGTTTTGTAAAAGTTTAGAGGCAAAAATAATGATTTATAAAACCTTGCCGAGAGTTGAGTAGGAAAGAATATTCTTTTGTAAAACGGCAAATGGCATATGGAAAAATCTCTTAAACTTTCATCAAAGGAATTGTCGAGCCAAAGATGATGATATTAGTCTTGAACTACTCTTTACTTGTGAAGTCAAGTCATTAGAAAGACATCTTGTTAAGATGGATACATGTGCTACTAGTTCAATTGATTTTGATATAGGTAATGGCATCGACAAAGACCTCAAAAGTAACTTTGGAAGTGAACTCATCAATGAGTCTTGGAGTGATGCAGATGAAGATGACAACGTACATATTGAATGTGAAATATGTTACAAGATGGAAACTTCAAGTGAGGTACACTCTAAAAATGAACATCTTTGTTATGACCCATTTATTCTAGAGTTTTCAAACTTAGAAAATGAACTTAATGATCTATGCAACATAAGCAGAAAATCTTTTTCGGAAAATAATTCTTTAAGGACATGCGAAAGTAATTTTGAAAAAGAAATTATCTTACAAGATAAAATTTCTAGACTTGATAGTAGCATAGAAATTGATTTAGAATGTGAAATGTGTAAAGACTACAAAGATGACATTAATCAAGCAAATGAAATGACTAATATACTCTCGAAATTTGAAATGAGCTCTAAGTCTCTTAAAAACTTGCTAAATAGTCAAAAGAAATTTGCAGATAGAACCGGCTTAGGTTATGACTCGGGTGAATCATCAACAAGCAAGTCTAAGCAAATCAAATTTGTAAAACCTCTTAAACAAGACTAGTTGTAGTCGTCTTGAAAATCAAGTGTTTTTAAAACCATGGTCATCACTAACAAATGTTAAGAAAACCGTCACTAGTGAAATTGTTTAGAAATAAGGATGATATGTAAAGGAACATTATTATCTTTTGTTAACATCCACACCATGTGCATATGAGTGCAATGGATGTCTTTGACTAGCCATCTCGAACCCATGAGAAACTGGGTACCAAGTTTTCTTGCAAGCTATGTCTTTAGGTGTATGGTGTGTATTAATTTACACACCTTTTATAAGACCAAAACCGGAAAAATAAGACCAAAAACTGACCAAATATGCCAAATATATGTTGTTTTTATGTTTTTGAATGTGCAGGTATGGATATTTAGAAAACGGACAAAATCGAGACAAAATGGACAAACACGAGCATGAGGAATGGAAAAGGGATTCTAAGCCGAAGCCGGGGATGGATTTCTTGACTATGGATCACAATTTTGTTCAAAGTGTCAACTTTAGTCCTTAAAGAATCAAAGATTGTCAGAAAAGGCCCTTGGATATACTTTTCAGAGTTGGCAGGATTGGTCCCTTGATTTCATAAAATTATAACTTTGGTCCTTTGATATTAAATCCCAAACAAACCTTACCAAAACACAAAATTACAAATAAATAAACCCAAAACCAAGCAAAACCCAAGCCCAAAAAGACACAAAGCGCATTCCCATTTTTTATTTAACCCAGATCCACCCATCTGTCCAAACTGGTCAAACCCCCAATATTAGTCAAAATCAAATTAAAATATAAAATCACGAATAACACCTTGCCCTTTACTGTATATCTTCAACCTTCCACCACCAAAATACCGACCGTACCCTCACATGGAGTTTAGTACTAAGCATCTAATTGCTGACAAGGATGGAGGAGTGTGTGGATTGCCAGAGTGGAAGATTGAGATAATTTGATTGGTGCAAACACCTCATCTATACAAATCAAGGGCTGTGGATTAAGCTATGACGATGGGATTTAATCAAGGGCTGAGAATAGTGATTCGTGAAGCTTCTATTGGAATCTTAAGACTACCCAAGCTCGTGGCTATAAATAGAAGCCCTCACTCACCATTTGAAGCTTTTAGCTATTAGGATTAGGAGTAGGGTTAATATAGTGTAGTTTAGGAGTAGCTTAATTTTTAGCTTATTGTGTTGTTGCCCAAAGTTTTTTTTATTGTAATTTCCAGTTTTAAACCGTGTGCTCTTTCAGAATTTTTAATAAAATCAAGTTCTCTTTTAATTTATGTCTAAGTAGTTTTCAGTTTTTATTTTGATTTAATTTGTTTGAATTAACTCTTTTCCTGTTCCATAAGCTCATTGAAGCTCCTCCGTAGCTTTGTGTGAGACTTATTTAGCTCTTATATTCAGCCGTTTCAGATTTTACACTAGTAATTGTTAGTTTTCCTTTATTTCCATGTTTTAGATTATCTACTATTTTAGTGCGTATTATTGTTTTCTTGTTGCTTATTTTGCTTTTAATTGTCATTTAGTTGCTCTGTAGTTGTTTAGTTATCTTAGCTTATTTCATGATTATGTTCATTTACTGCTTCATCTATATTAGAATTGCACTTCTTATTTCATGGTGTTTACTGTTACATTTTATGGTTGAAATTGCTTCATAGATTGATATTAAATCTGTTTAGTATCATTGGATCATCAGTTTGTTAGCTTATATTTGCATTTGGTAGTGTTATAGTTAGTTGTAAGAAGTGTTTGGCTTAAGATCACTTTCAGTGTTTAAACTAGTTTAGGCCATAAGTCGAAACTGAGTTAGCTCTATTTTGCATTTAGGAGTAGTGGTCTGGTGAATTTGAGCATTTTGTGGTAGCTTGATAAGATCTGGACTCATAGTTTGGATTTGGAAGATCAGATCAGCTTTAGTTTCATTTAATTGTAGGATTTAGATTTGGATCTTAATAGTTATTTGAACATGCTTAAATAGGATATAAGTAAGGTTAGATATCTAGTGTTTTAGCTTTATTAGTTAATATACTCAGTTTCAACCATTTGCACCCATAACTGAATCAACCCCTTAACAGTCCTGCATCACTATTTTTCAATCTCACTTTCTAGCCTCTATACTTGTTCAAACAAGTAAGGCTGCGGCCGGCCGCGTTGCGGCCTGGCAATGTTATCTGTCTGCGTTCTTTTTAGCACAGAGCAACCGGTAAAACCAACTAAATATGTGCAACAGCAATTTAGCCACCGGTACCAATTTTGGGCAAAAAAAAAAAAAAAATCTATCATAGACATATAGCATTAAAAATGGAACAATGTGTTAAAGCCTTACAAATGGATCAATGGGTTAAAACCTCATATATTCTCTCGGCTCACTAAATGTACCAAACCAAATAGGTAAGTTCCAAATGATACAATTTGTACTACCAAACACCCTTTCGGGGCAGAAAATATGCAAACCAAACGCCCTTGATGGGCTGAAAATAAGCTGAACGAAACGCCCCTGATGGCTGATAATATGCAGCACCAAACACCCCTTTTGTGCAGAAAAATAAGCAAACAAAATGCACCCTTTTGTGCAGAAAAATCAGCAACCAAATGTACCTTTTTGGGCAGAAAAATCAGCAACCAAATGCATCCTTTTGTGCAGAAAAATCAGCGGCAAAACGGACCCCTTTGTGCAGAAACATCAGCAACAAAACGCACGTTTTTATGCAGAATAAGCAGATCCAACGCATACTCCAACCTACTCGACAGTATAAGAACCAAAGGCAAACACTCCCTAGCCTTATGTGGTCCAGCTGATGGCTTAGGAGCCTAAAACACACAACAAATAAAAGACCACAGATTAGAAAAAATAAATCAAAACATTTGAAAATTCATTTTATAGTAATGCGTTTTTATAGTATAATATATACTTACAAAAACACCAGTAGTTTTATCAAGCACCCAATGGTTAGGAGCGTTGATCCTCTTCATATATTTCTTCAATCCTGTTGCGTGCAATATCATTAGAATAATAATATTATTCCTTCATACTTTACTTAGCTATAGAAATAACAGTTTTAAATAAACTTTATGTTTAAATTGCAAAACTCAATATTACTAATATCTCAGTTCAACAAAAAAGAATCACATTTTCATTACCTTACTACATAAATTGAACAAACCATACACATAAACACAATATTAAAAAACCCTATATAACCGTTATCATATTATATTAATGATATATAAAAATACCTAAACGCCAATGTTACTTGCACCAAAGAGAGTCATTTTTAGGGTCAGATTTACGAATAGAGTAGGAGTACCAAAGAGCCGCCATGGCTGCAATCACACTCTCGGCTGATTTATCTGATCCCAATTTGAAGTCGGAATACATATCTGAAAATTGCACACCGAAACATACGAATGGTCATAAAAGGTGTAAATCAGGCTCAATATAAGACATTTACGCATATAAGCAAATAGTACTAAACATTATATACCTATCCACGGGTTCCTCCCCCCCCCCCCCCCCCCTTTTTTTTTTTTCAGAT
The DNA here is from genome assembly GCA_030686995.1 of Artemisia argyi. NCBI lineage: Eukaryota > Viridiplantae > Streptophyta > Magnoliopsida > Asterales > Asteraceae > Artemisia > Artemisia argyi. The sequence continues at coordinate 63,033,470 of CM060697.1, forward strand.
ATATGAATATTTATAAATCCTTGGGTCATCGTCGGAGATAAGTGACCTAATCATTTAAAGCGTCTACGCAATGTCGCCAACTGGTAGCATATCTAACAGGCGAGCTGGAGGTGCTATCATTAGGCGTTGTCTTCTGAAATTATATGATTATATCCATTAATCATTAGAAATTGAAACGTGTAAACGTATTCTTAAGTGTAAAAATATGTTGAGATGTTTGACTTTCTGTCAGTTGTAAAACCGTTTACCTTTTTTTTTCTCTTTTTTTTTTTTTTTTTTTTTTTTTTTCAAAATTTCAAAGTCAGCAAGGTTTTGGATAAATATTTAAGGTAAGCTGTGGTTGTGGCAGCGGTTCAGGAACTTACCAACGCTTAAATTTGCATGTTTTTGTCGCAAGAAAATGTTATAGTTACTTCCACGTTTATTACCTGCGAACACCAATTGAAATAATGGATTCAAGAGTCAAAGGCAGAGCATAGAAGAAAAACTAAAAATATACAGTATAATCAATCTATGAACAAATTGAAATAGATCATGACCAGTCAAAGAAGAAATAATGCTTACAGATTCTTCGATTGGACAGTCGTAATTGCTGAATCACTGAGACCACCAGCCTTCTTAGAAATTTCAGTACCTACAAATAAAAGGTTGATATAAGTCAATAGATAGACACTTCTGAATTCTCATCATAACGATACCAAAGCGTTGTTTTTTTTGTAACTCTTAACTATCCTGCCGATGATGTTAATTGGCCAAAAAAATTATATACATAAACAGCTACATTTCAAAACCAAAAAGTTCGTGAAACTACATCCTATACACCGGAAAGGTTACGTAAGGTTTTTGACGTCATAGACAGAATGCCTTTAACTTTTAAGGAGCAATAAATGAATACACATAAGTTGCTTTACGAATACTTGTACCTGTACGGGAGTGTTTAACTGTTGGACTTTAGAGTATTGATCTAATATCATTGTACAATATATATAGAGTGGTGTACATATAGTTTACATGTTACGACCATTTTTTTAGAGGCTTTAACGACAACTACTATCTGATGTAGAAGAACTATTTATGTAGGTTGTTCAAACAAATGAATTTAAAAATGACAAAGAAATTAAGACCTTGATGCGTAGGGATTGCACCAGGCTTTATCTCTCGAGGGATCTCGAGAAGCTTACAACCCCCACCAGGCAGTGTACCTGATCGATGTAGTATAGTATAATGACAAGTACCGGGGGATTGATCGTTCAGCTAGGAATAGTGTCGCTAGGATTAGAAAACCTAAAGACTAGGTCTAGAGATGAGGGATGATTCTTTTTATATTTTTATATTTTTTAGAAAGCAAGTAAAAATCTCGGGTTTGAAGGAGTTTGGCGGAATTAGTTGCTATTCAACTAACCCAATACTAAAGATGCAATCAAAATAAAATACTAAAAATGAAAATAAACTATATTAAACTAAAGTTGTGAGCAATATGTGGGAGAATTGTGTTTACTTAGATTTCTTTTACACGTTAGTTACTTGTTATAGTTGCGTGGATGACGGATTGTATTCCTTAATACCATTCATGGGGTGGCGTACTTACTTCCCCAATCCTATGAGCGCCTACTTCACTCCTATGTCGAGCCGGCTAAGAAGCTCCTAACATGGGATCACTAGAATTTGCTCATGCATTCAATACAACCAATAAAACCTAGTACACATCGGTTCATGTTTCCTAAGACGTTCAAGCATGTTACACAATGGAGATCTGCCAGTTTTCTTAAGCCTAACATTGAAATCATTCATCCAATACAACCATAAACAAGTAATCAACACATAATTAACATCTAGGTTTCATTAGATCTAAGCAAACACAAGATAGATCTAGCCTAGCATGTTGAAATCAAGACAAGCAAAAGATATAATCAACCAACACATAGACATATTGATTGAATTAAGAGAAGACTTATCTCAATTGAACATGAAAGGATTCAAGGGGTGAAAACCCTTGAAAACACTGTAAAATATGACCTAGGGTTTACAAAGTTCGGCCCTAGTTTTCTCCACACAAGTTCCTCTTTAATGAATGAAAAATAGAAAACTATATATAGAGTTTGATAGGTGACGGCGTCAAGAACAAATGTCTGACGCCGTCATCTCGCTGCCAAATAGTTCCTCGGACTGCCTAGATCTGGGTCTGACGCCGTCATGTATTCACCTTATGCAGGCCGTCACCAATTTAACTCTTGACGCCCTTGTTGTGACGCCGTCAGGTTTGCACGGGGTCGTCATGGAATTTATTCTTGACGCCGTCAGGGTTTTCCTCTTGACGTCGTCAGGTACTGTTCTCAGCATGGAAAATTAAGTCTTTGGCGTTTTCTTCACTTTTATGCTCCAAAAACGTTCGAATTACTTCCTTTTCCAGAATTCACTCCCAAAGTACCTAAAATCACAAAAGGAACGATTTAGGGTAATATTTGATCAAATAATTCAATTCCGGGCTTAAATGACCCCCTAAAAGTGGTTCATTTTTCGCCTCATCAGACCTTGAATGCATAACGCAGAGGGTTCTTTTCCTTTACTTCTTCTGTCAAAAGTACTCGATTCTCTTTCTCTACATTTGAAGGTGGCAACATATCAAAAACAATGATATCTAAAAGCTTGGAATCATAAGGATCTTCTAATAAAGCCAAAAATTCAGGTTTTAAAACTGCCCAAACCTGAAGCACAAAAAATTTTAGATAGGGTCACTTACTAAAATGAAAAATATCTTGTTTTTATATAAACTTACCTTCTGCCAATTGTTTTTGCAGCAACAGCAAGGTGACTTCTTAGGAAGGTGACTTTTTTATAAGATATTTGCTGTTCTCCTCAGGAAGGTGACCTCTTTCTACCGTTGTCCTCATTATGCACATGAATAGCTCCATTATCAGGTTCATCTTTATCATGCACAACTGTTGTCTGGTCTCCTAATCCTATGTGTTGAAGCCAATCGTTAACCTTTGGTGATCATAGTGTTCAAAAAAATCAATAGATAAATAAGGAAAATTTGAAAACCGTTGTTCGGTATCTAAGTAAAAAGCGCTTTAGAAGCAGTTTCATATAAGGTATGTAATTATCGCGCGATAATCCATTTAGATTTATTCACATAGAGAACATCGTAACTGACGGATACTGGAGAATACCTATTCTTGCTTCTCATGAATTTCCTCAACTATTGCAGGTTCCTTCAATGCAAAATGCAAGTATATAACTTGTGATGCCTTCTTTAGTAAACACCACTTGAACTGTTGGAGTAGAGTTGGTTAGTTAGTTAAAATTATTTATCGATTCATGCTACTAACTAATAATTTAAACCTCAAGCTGTAAAAGCACAACACAGAAATGCATAATGTATATTACACAGATTCATTACCAAAGCTGTAGATGTTTCTTACTGGTGAAGTAACCGGAAATCCCTACACATCGAGATAACGTTTTTAAGTCGTGAAAGCACAACTCACAAATCGCAAGTATTTGGTTAATCCCTTAAACTTTTAAAAATTCAAAAGGAAAAATATGTTAAATGTTAGTTACCTGTAGTTGGGAGTTGATTGTCGATCGAGATCTTGGCATAAAGGCATATGATCTTCGTCTGTTCTTCACGCCATCTTCTTCATTCTCCATCTTCCAACAAAACTAAAAAAATTACACCCTAAATAAATAAATTATAAATGCATTTTTCATTTAAGAATTTCATCAAACACATGGTGTGCAAGCAATTTCCTTCATAAACGTTCTTTCATTGGGTGTTTGTAATTACATATCGAAGGTGCATATTTCTTAAATAAGCAGTTTAGCATAAACAACTCCTAAAATTAAAACTTCATAACAATTGAATTTGTCAAATAATCAAAGCTTACAACTAACCTATCTAATCAAAGAAAAGTTAAAAAAAAATTAAAACTTACATCTACCTTCTATTTGTTTTTGGTACATGTACAACAAACACACATCTTGAATCTTTTATCAATAAAATCTGTTACACAAAAAACTTGAAACTTCCTCATATGGTACGGATGACACCAATCGAGTAAGATACAAAAAATTTATGTACGAATGGTTAGTGTGATTTGACTGTAACATATCTTCCTCATACGCCATTAGATTATCTGATTTGACTGTGTGTGTATGTGTGTGAGATTAGGATAGTGTTTGTGTGGTGTCGAGAATGTTCTATCGATATCTAACGGCCTTGGTATATGGGGATGTAGGCAGGCCAAAGCAACATTGGACCAAACTTGGGCCAGTAAACATGGGCTCAAGGAGCCTGGGTGATTTTGGCGGGAAATCCGGGACGTAAAATGACGTCGCCAATGTTGATTTTTAATATATACTTATAATTACTTAGTTCTTGTTTATATGTATGCTCTTGCTGCTTATATAGATCAGTGTCATGCTTATTCCCCATAGCTTAATCTTTAGGTGGTTTTAAATTCAACTTAAATAGCCTCCTCTAGGCCTGATTTGTAGCATTTTCAGGCTGTGTTACTGATGCGTGGGGATCGCACCAGGCTTTACCTCTCAAGGGATCTCGAGAAGCTTACAACCGCCACCAGGAAGTGTACCTGATCGTTGTAGTATAGTATAGTGACAAGTACCGGGGGATTGATCGTTCAGCTAGGAATAGTGTCGCTAGGACTAGAAAACCTAAATACTAGTTCTAAAGGTGAGGGATGATTATTTTTGTATTTTTATATTTTTTAGAAAGCAAGTAAAAATCTCGGGTTTGAAGGATTTGGGCGGAATTAGTTGCTAGTCAACTAACCCAATACTAAAGATGCAATCAAAATAAAATACTAGAAATGCAAATAAACTAAATTATACTAAAGTTGTGAGCAATAAGTTGAGAAAATGTGTTTACTTAGATTTCACTACTCCCTAGACATCTTTTACACGTTAATTACTTGTTATAGTTGCATGGATGACAGATCGTATTCCTTAATACCATTCATGGGGTGGCGCACTTAACTCCCCAATTCTATGAGCTCTTATCTCCTCCTATACCAAGCCCAACACAACCATAGGGATTATAAACAGTGGCTCATGCATTAAATACAACCAATAAAGACCTAGTGCACATCGGTTCATGTTTCTTAAGACGTTCAAGCATGTTACCAATTGGAGATCTGCCAGTTTTCTTAAGCCTAACATATAAATCATTCATCCAAGACAATTATAAACAAGTAATCAACACATAATTAACATCTATGTTTCATTAGATCCAAGCAAACACAAGATAGATCTAACCTAGGATGATGGAATTAAGACAAGAACAAGATATAGACAACCAACACATAGACATATTGATTGAATTAAAAGAAAACTTATCTCAATTACACATGAAAGGTATCAAGGGCTTAGAACCCTTGAAAAACCTGTAAAATTCGCACCAAGTTCGTACTAGGGTTTCTCCAAAACTTCTCTCCTTTTTAATGTGAAAATTAGAAAACTATATATAGGAAAAGGGGTCTGACGGCGTCAAGACCAAACTTGTGACGCCGTCACCTCGCCGCCAAAACTCTTCTCGGACTGCCTCGATTTACTTTTGATGCCGTCATGTGTTGTGCATTTCCAGGCCGTCATGACTTTTACTCTTGACGCCCTACTTCGTGACGCCGTCAAATCTGTACTGGGTCGTCATGGAAAATTGCTCTTGACGCCGTCAAGGATTCCTTCTTGACGCCGTCACCTACTGTTCCCAGCAAGGAAAATTAAGACTTTGGCGTTTTCTTCACTTTTATGCTTCAAAAACGTCCGAATTGCTTCCTTTTCCAGATTTCACTCCCAAAGTACCTAAAATCACAAAAGGAACGATTTAGGGCAATATTTGATCAAATAAGTTCAATTCCGGGCTTAAATGACCCCCTAAAAGTGGTTCATTTTTCACCTCATCATATACCCTTACACTTGAGATTTGCTTGTCCTCAAGCAAATGCGCTTTTATTCTACTCAAAATACAAGTTAGGGGTCATTTAACACTAATATAAAAGTAATTACAACAAATAATCGTTCCACTAAAGACCAATAGACAAGCACGGAGGTCATACACTAGCACCTCACAAATAGTGTTTAGATACTCACATCTCTCGGGTGTAATAAAGTGTAAATTACAATATGGAAACGGAAGATATCTCTCACTACCTGTCATAGCAAAATAAATTACCATAGGCTTGGGAAAGGATCAAACCTCCACCACATGGCGTAAGCACCTAGGATAAACTATCAAAAAGGTCTTTTAAAGGGTGGTAACATTAGGTGTAGGGATATGAAATACACAATTTTGTTGGATAAAGGAAGTTTTACTGGTGGCGAGTTAACAATCTTGGTTAATTACATGTACAATGTGGCGTTGCTAAGCCAAGACTAGACTCGACTTAAGCTAATAAATGAAAAATAACAAAAACATAAAATGAACATAGAATGAAACGGGATGGTAGTCCGTATGTTTTTTCTCTTTTTCTTTTTCTATATATATATATATATATATATATATATATATATATATATATATATATATATTTTTTTTTTTTGCATACACTCTTACCCTATCATCCAAAATAATACATCATTGGGGTTGAACATTCCCCTTACACTTGAATTTTTACATATTTTACAATAAACTAATCTAATGACTCGGTTAAGAAAATCAAAACACTTGGAGCACTTTTTAAGATTAACGTACATATGGGGATAATAAATGATGTTCTTCCCCATTACTCCATAAAATAAGTACTTACCCATGAGTCCCAATCGTCCCAAAATAATATGTACAAGGATATGACTCGACTTAGCAACCATGTAATCAATTAGATAGTTAACTTAGGGTTTAACAAATAACAATAATGCACTAAAAATGAGCGCATACACGGAAGGCTAAGGCGATTTGGGTGTACATTTAAGTGGGGTGTAACAAATTCTTCCTTTAAGTAAGATGCTTAAAGTTAGAAACAAAAAGATAGGCTCGGAGGGGTGTACTAGGGGTTTCGTGTACTAAAAATGAGTACAACGCTAAGGGTGTGGGAAAAATTAGTTGACTTAACTAGCCAAGTAATATGACTTAAATGGTCAAGTAATTATAATACGGGTTTAACACAAGGGTGATCCTAATGCCTCTTATCATGTAGTAAATCCTACTACACGAATGTAGTCTCACTAGCGGTCTCGGGATGCATCACTAACGCAAGTTCTAGAATCTAAATGCTACCGGTACACTCATAAGCACTAATAGTAAATGCTTTTCCTATCAAATCTAAAGGCGAACCTCACATATTTGGTTGGAAATTTTTTCTGAATATACGGTTATGTGCTAGTCATACAATCTCCTATCCATGAGACGCTTGCTATGGCTAAAGTTTCACTCCTAAATGTTGTAAAAAATTTTAAATTTGGCGCTAAAATTGCACTAACAAGTATTTCTCATAGTTTTATTACACATCTACCATCAAACAAAACAAACTCAAGCGAAAGTGCATATGTAAGGTATCATCTTTTTACCCTCCCCTTACACTTAAGATGAACATTGTCCCCAATGTTCAAGTAAAGAATGTAAAAGTTAAAAAATAAAAAGAATGAAATCAAATACTCCCCTGATTCGCTCGGTATGGATAATAAGGTGGCCAGGTTAAATCTTCCTCCAAGAAAATGAACAATCAAAGCTTCCCTTCCAGAATGTAAATCATCTTCTTGTCATACATAACCTGTAAATCCTGAGAAATAGACAAAACAACCTCGCATAAAATCAGCGGCATCCTATATAAGTTACTAAATCTTAGAAAACAAGATAAGATATAATGCTTGTGGAATGAAGTTTGCAGATTTCCTGGAGATTATAAAACTTAATAATTCACAAAAACCATAAGACTCCGTTAGAAAAACAAAACTGGTAAAATTTCCAGATTTTTACACTTGACGCCGTCAAGAGTTAACTCTTGACGCCGTCAGAAATGACCTGCAGAAATTCTTATGTTAAGTTTCCAGGAAATTTCTGGAAAAACTTGGTCCTACTTCCTGGAAAATCCTGCAAAACTTCATTATGACTCAATGCAAGCATTTGACTCTAACAAATACGAATATACATGTTCATTTAATATTGTGAAGAATCATGATCGGTTTGTTTCTTAAAAACATATTTGGGGTTTCCCCTTACACTTATCTTTTGCAAAAATACTTTTAGGTGGAGTTAAGACTAGGCCAAAACAACAAAGTAAAGTATTTCCACTATTTAGTTTAGAAACATGATCAACCAACAATATAAATAAAGCATGCATACGGAAGCAAATAACAAGCAAACAAAATAAAATCACACAAAACATGGGTTGCCTCCCAAGAAGCATTTTTTTTTATTTACGAGTCTTGTAGCTAGACTCAAGGTCAAGGGTTACTACGTGACCTCGTCATCAAACGTCACATCCTCCTCACTAATCATTTCATTGTTATTTTCTTGATAATGTTTTACATGTTGTATGTTAACGGTAAATTCCCTGCCTTCATCATCCAATAACACCACAACTCCAGTTTTGGAGGAATTCTTCACCGTAAACGGTCCATACCATCTAGACTTAAGTTTTCCCGGAAATAATCTCAACCAAGAATTGTATAATAGGACCTTGTCTCCATCTGAAAATTCTTTAGGTTTCTTAATTCTTTGGTCATGCCATCTCTTTGCCCTCTCTTTATATGTGATGGAAGATTCGTAAGCTTCTAACCTAAGCTCATCAAGCTCGTGTAATTGCAAGAACCTATTATTTCCAGCAATTGTGTAATCTAAGTTACATGTCTTAAGCGCCCAATAAGCCTTATGTTCTAATTCCACTGGTAAGTGACATGCCTTACCATACACCATGCGGAACGGGGTCGTTCCAATAGGTGTTTTGTAGGCGGTTCGGAATGCCCATAAGGCTTCGTCGAGTTTAAATGACCAGTCCTTTCTATTTTGACTAACCGTTTTTCAAGTATTCTTTTAATAGCCCTATTGGTGTTTTCGACTTGGCCATTGGTTTGTGGATGATAGGCGGTGGAGAACCGATGGGGTACTCCATACCTCTTCATGACCTTTTCCATTTGTGCATTGCAAAAATGGGTCCCCCTATCACTGATGAGAGCTTTAGGAATCCCGAATCTCGCGAAAAGCTTTTTCAGGAAATGAATAACTACTATGGCGTCATTGGTCCTAAGGGCTTGTGCCTCAACCCATTTTGAAACATAGTCAATGGCGACTAATATGTATTCGTTCCCCCCTGAAGATGGAAAGGATCCTATGAAGTCAATCCCCCAAACATCGAAGACCTCACATACTTGTATAAAGTTCTGAGGTGCTTCATCCCTATGTGATGTGTTCCCGGCCCGTTGACATGCATCGCATGCCTGCACCATTTCTTTTACATCACGGAAAATTGTGGGCCAATAGAATCCCGCATCGAGAATCTTTCGGGCGGTAATGTTTATCCCATGATGCCCCCTAGAGGGACCAGAGTGACATTCCCTCATGATCTTCACTGCCTCATTTTCCAAAACACAGCGTCTTATAATTTGGTCAGGACACCTTCGGAATAAAAATGGTTCATCCCAAAAGTAGTATTTTAGCTGAGAAAAGAACCTTTTCCTTTCGTACCTAGTCAGGTGTTCAGGAACAATTCTACTTGCGAGGTAATTAGCAAAATCGGCATACCACGGCTCCGAATCAATCATCAACATGAGTTGTTCGTCAGGAAATGAATCCCTAATCTCACTTCTATCGTGCATATCCAATGGGTTTTCGAGACGAGATAGATGATCTGCAGCCAGATTTTCTGCCCCTCTCTTATCACGAATCTCAACATCGAATTCTTATAGCAACAAGATCCACCAAATTAGTCATGGCTTAGCATCCTGCTTCGCAAAAAGATATCGAAGAGCCGAGTGATCAGTGAAGACGACTGTTTTTGAAAGGACAAGATATTGTCGGAATTTGTCGAACGCAAACACTACGGCTAAAAATTCTTTCTCGGTGGTGGAGTAATTCTCTTGAGCGGGATTCATGGTTTTGCTAACGTAGTAAATAGGTTGGAAAAGCTTGTCACGCCGTTGGCCCAATACAGCCCCGATAGCGAAATCGCTAGCGTCAGACATGATTTCAAATGGTAACTCCCAGTTGGGTGTGATCATGATTGGAGCTTGTGTGAGTTCCTTTTTTAAGAGATCGAATGCATCCTTGCATTCTTGGGAAAAATCGAACGGAGCATCTTTCACAAGTAATTGAGTCATTGGCCGAGCAATTTTGGAGAAGTCTTTGATGAATCTCCGATAAAACCCGGCATGCCCCAAGAAGCTGCGTATTGCTTTAACAGTCGTGGGGTATGGTAACTTAGATATAGCTTCAACTTTAGCTTGGTCCACCTCTATTCCGTTCCCTGAGATCTTATGCCCTAACACAATCCCTTCTTTTACCATGAAATGACACTTTTCCCAGTTTAGCACCAAGTTGGTTTCCTCACACCGTTTAAGCATCTTTTCTAGATTAGCAAGACAGCGGTCGAAGGAGTTCCCGAAGACCGAAAAGTCATCCATGAACACTTCCATGCTGTCTTCCATGAGTTCGTGAAAGATTGCGGTCATGCATCGCTGGAAAGTAGCGGGGGCATTACATAGCCCAAAAGGCATCCTTTTGTAGGCAAATGTTCCATAGGGGCAAGTAAACGTGGTATTTTCTTGGTCCTCAGGTGCTATGGGAATTTGAAAATACCCAGAAAATTCATCCAAGAAGCAATAGTACTCGTGTCCTGACAATCTCTCTAACATCTGATCAATGAATGGTAAGGGAAAGTGATATTTCCTTGTGGCATCATTGAGCTTTCGATAGTCACTGCATACCCGCCATCCAGTGACCGTTCTCTGGGGTAGGGGTGTAAACGAGCCGAGTCGAGTCGAGTATTAACATGCTCGAGCTCGGCTCGTTTAAAATCGAGTCGAGTCGAGTATTTTTCGAGTCGATCTCGAGTTGTTCGCGAGTTGTCTCGACTCGATTACACCCCTATTTACACACACACACACACACACACACACACATACACACACACACACACACACATATATATATATATATATATATGTGTGTGTGTGTGTGTGTGTATGTGTGTGTGTGTGTGTGTGTGTGTGTGTGTAAATAGGGGTGTAATCGAGTCGAGACAACTCGCGAACAACTCGAGATCGACTCGAATTGTATATATATATATATATATATATATATATATATATATATATATATATATATATATATATATATATATATATATATATATTGGGGTGTAAATGTGTAATCGAGTCGAGTCGAGTAGCTCGCGAGTTGTCTCGGCTCGTTTAAAATCGAGTCGAGTCGAGTATTTTTCGAGTCGATCTCGAGTTGCTCGCGAGCTGTCTCGGCTCGTTTACACCCCTACTCTGGGGCACCATCTCACCCTTGTCATTCTTAACCACAGTCATTCCACCCTTCTTAGGTACAACCTGCACAGGACTGACCCATGGGCTATCCGAGATCGGGTAAATCAATCCTGCATCCAGAAGTTTGATAACTTCTTTCTTTACTACTTCCTTAATGTTAGGGTTCACCCGCCTCTGGGGTTGCACGGTATGTTTATAATCTTCTTCCATGAGAATCTTATGTGTGCAAAAAGTTGAGTCAATCCCCTTAATGTCGGCCGCACTCCATGCGAGCACCCTTTTGTATTTCTTTAGGACCTCTAAGAGTTTACCTTTTTGTTCATGTTCCAAGGAAGAGTTTATGATTACCGGCAGTTGGTCAGCATACTCCAAATGGTTAGGAAGTTCTTTAAGATCTAACTCAGGAGGTTCGATAATAGAAGGTTTGAGCTTGTTTTCGGGCTTTCGGAGCTCGAGATGCTCCGTTGCCTCTTGTCTGGGGTAGAAGGAGACTGCACTAACATCCTCCGTCTTTTCTACCTCTAGCAAAGGCAGAAAACTCTCGTCCCGTATCCAGCCTTCATCGATCTGTTCATCGACACAACTATCAATGACATCTGTGAGTTCATCGACTTCCCCGATGAAATAGAGCCGGTTGGCTGCTTCGAGGGAGAGGTCCATAGAATCCTTAATGTCGAAGGTTGTGCTATCGGTTCCCACTCGTAAGGTTAATTTGCCATCATAGACATCAATGACTGCACGAGCGGTAGCAAGAAATGGTCTCTGTAGGACCTTAGATTTCACAACTTTATCACACACAATATAAGCACAATAAGAAGGAAAGATGGAAAGATGGTGACTTGTAGATGTCGTGTATGTGTAGAGAGAAAGAGATGAAAATGAGAGCTTTTATTCAAGAAACACACATAAATACACACACAAGCACACACCTCAAATGAGCCTTTGAGGTGTTTAAATAGTTCATAACATGAGATGCCCTATGGGCTTTCTATGGGTTTGGGCTTGGACTTGGTTACATGGTTTGATAACTAGGCTTATGAAACATAGCACATAACATATTAACTTGCCAAGTCCAAGGCCCAATGACTAAACTATTACTAATCTTAACAAATGATACAAAGTTACAATATGAGAATGACCATCACTTCATAATACATATTTTTAATGCTAACAATCTCCCCCTAAGGGGTGGTCATTCGAATGATGCTCCACGTGAGTGGGTCTTCCGTGTTCTTTGTCTTTAACTTTGTGTGTCGTTGTAGAATAGTCTTTAGTCTTTGTTCCTTCATGCTTTGTGATCTTTGATAACTGATTTTTCATCGTTCTTTGTTCCTTTGTGATGTGGAGTTATCTGCCATTCGTCACTTCTGCGTCTGTGGTGGTTGTTTGCCATTCCAACATGCTCATACATCTTTGGACATTGATATTCATATGCACGTAGTTCCCTTTCTTTCACTTTGATCTTTAGTCTTTATACTTTGTAGATTCTTCTTTTTGGTGTAGAATCTTTCTCTTAACTTTGTGTTGTATAGATCTTTGAGGGAGCTTTCTTTAACTTCCAGATGTATGTATGAGCATGTGGAATCTGTCGCCATGGAGATGAAGTGTCCCTGCATATAAACAGTTAGCAATAAAACATCCGGTACTTACAGATAAGAATTAGAGATCGTCAACAGCATAGTGTGAAGACTCCTTCTAACCCTTACCAAGGCCGTTCCCATGTCAGATACTCTTGAGAGAGCTTACAAGACCTACTTAGTAGCTCAATGACTGGGTGAGTCGCTGGGGATCACTCCACGACTGTAGACCGTTTGAAACCACCGCGAACACTAAGCGTAACCCATAAAGAATTACCGAAGTGACTTGCCGTCAGGGCTGCTTGATGTTGACCCTGGCAGGAATTTCCATTCAATCATTGAGAATCACAAATGTGAATCCTCTCATAAATGTTCTGGCAGATTGCTAAGATCTGTGTAGGACTCTAAAATTTACATCTGGCGTCCTTAATGATGAACAACCAGTGTATAAATATCATGTGTTCCTATGAGATCTTTTGATGAATCTCGGGGCCCTAGACTCGATAAGTGCACATTTGGTTTCCTATGCGGAGATTAGGGAGAGGTCTCCTGCTTCAATATCAACCATCTCTAAGAGACAGGTCGATAGATTAAGTCGGTTCCCCGTGAGAATGAAACAAGCTCTTTTAAGAGAACTTGAGTGGTTAAGAAGGTTTAGTGCAATGCGTCACTGGGTCCATGACGTCTTTGTCTTCAATACCGGAGTCACCTTAGTAACAACCAGTAGCATATGAGTTGAACCTGGTGTCTGCCCTAAGGTTGAACATTTGGAGGGCTATTTCTTTTCACCTTTTTTCATAACTTTTCTTTTTAATTCTTTAACCCCTTCTTTCTCCTTTCTCATTTTCTCCTTTTTTCAATCATACCTAAGGACTTCTAATTCTAATCTATTGGAATTGTCCTTGGGTAGATCCCTCCGGCTCTGGCGGATCATAGGACGGTTTTTCCTAACCTTAGTCACCTTATAACTCTATGACTATCCTATTGTTGATCACATGCCATAAAACCTTTTGTGAAAATCTCTTAAAGTGTTTATGAATATAAAACACATTTTGTTGACACTTTGAGAGTTTTTGCATTTCTTTTCAAGGACTCCCCCTTCACATGTGCTCATGTAATTTTTAAGAAATTTTCACATGTGGGAGGAGTTTGCACTTTTTGAATTGATCCACTTTCAGTGAACATGACCGATTTGAGACACGCTTACATCACTAGTTAGACTAGCTTGAAATTATTACCCGTCCTGGTCAAGTCCAAAGAAAGTCTATCGATATGGTACATTCTACTCAGACAAGTCCTATTCGAGACACGCTTACATTACTAGTTAGACTAGCTTGAAATTATTACCCGTCCAGGACAAGTCTTTTCGATTACTGACATTTTAAGCTTCGTCAATTCATTGGTACTTACTGAGTCGAGCTCTTCTGAGATTCAGCCACAATCTTTAAACATCTTTGATCACATTTTAATCATGTCTTCTTCCCCTCAAAAATAGCATAGCGTGATATTTTGATATCAACTGATTAAGAAAAAGCTTTTGGAGAGAAAGACAGATTTGATTTTGCATGAAATCGGAACATTTTAGTTGTTTATACTCCCCCTTATTGATAGCATATTTAAAATTACTTAAGGGTTTTGAGGGAGTTATCTTGAGCACTAATTTTGAGAGATTTTGAAAAAATCTTTTGAACAATCTTGAAAAAGTGCTCAAGAATTTTGTTTGAAAACGAGTTTATGCTTGAAATCTTTTTCGTTTGTTTAGACTCGAACATTTTGAAAAAGAGTTCGTCATTGAACGTACGAGTCCTTGATTTGAAAATAATCAGAAGTCGTCATTAGCGTCCGGGTTTCGTACTGAAGGATACGAAAGCCATAGTGAAGAAACTTTTGAGAAACGACATGTTTTAGAAAAACATTAAAAAGAACTCCCGCTCAAGCATCTGTACATGTCCGTATCATTGTTGAATGACATTTCTAGAAACGTACAGAATATTGATTTATACGAGAGACATGTCGTGAGAAGATTTTTTTTTTTTTTTTTTTTTTTTTTTTTTTTTTTTTTTTTTAATTTTTTTATATATAGTTTTTGTTTTTTTTGAAAGTTTTAAATTTTTGTATTTTGTTTTTGTTGGTTTTTCAAATTTTGTATTTTCTTTTTTCAAAAATATTTACAGCGAAGCGATTTTGAAAACATTTTTCAAGAAGATTCGAGAAGACGTTCTAGCTCCTCAGGAGTTAGGCTTCGCATGCCAATTCGTCGAACTAAATAGTCAAACCGTTCTTTTGGAAGGGATTTAGTAAATAGATCGGCGAGTTGATAATCAGTCTTAACGAAAAATAATTCAACAGTACCCTCTTCCACGTGTTCTTTGATGAAATGGTAGCGGACTTTGATATGCTTCGTCTTAGGGTGATGTACGGGATTGCACGAGATGGCTATGACACTTTTTGAGTCACAATACATAGGTATTCTGTCAAAAGTAAAGCCATAATCTGTGAGCTGTGTCCGCATCCAAAGAACTTGGGCACAACACGCAGATAGAGACACATACTCGGCTTCGGCGGTTGATAGCGCAGTACAATCCTGTTTCTTTGAAGACCAGCTTACAAGGTTTTCACCCAAAAATTGTGCTCCACCTGATGTACTCTTTGCTGTAACTTGATCACCAGCATGGTCTGCATCTGAAAATGCTGTTAGATGAAACCCTGAATCCTTCGGATACCAAAGTCCCATGTTAATGGTGCTTCGTAGGTACCGAAAGATCCGTTTAACCTCTTTGAGGTGAAGTTCGGTAGGCTTTGCCTGAAACCGTGCTAATAAACAAACAGCAAATTGAATATCGGGTCGGCTAGCAGTTAGGTACATGAGAGAACCGATCATGCTCCGATATTTCTTCGGATCGATAGGTTTCCCAAACAAATCAGCACCTATTTTTGGTGAAGTGACCATTGGTGTACCAACAGAATCACAGTTTTCCATTCCATGTTTTTTCAAAATCTCGATTGTATATTTAGCTTGATTGATAAAAATACAACAAGGGGATTGATGTATTTGTAAACCAAGAAAGAATTTTAGTTCCCCCATCATGGACATTTCAAATTTACTTTTCATGAGATTTTCAAAATGTTTTGAATGGTTAGGATTGGTTGATCCAAAAATAATGTCGTCCACGTAAATTTGAACGATCAAAATGTCATCTTTGAATTTTTTGATAAACAAGGTGTCATCAACCGTTCCTTTTGTGAAATTGTTTTTGAGCAAGAAAGATGATAGTTCGTCATACCACGCTCTTGGAGCTTGTTTTAGACCATAAATTGCTTTGTTAAGCTTGTAGACGTAGTCTGGATGATCTTTGTCGATGAATCCCTCTGGCTGACTCACATACACTTCTTCTTTCAGAGTTCCATTCAAGAAAGCTGTCTTAATGTCCATCTGATAGACTGTGATGTTTTTGTGAGCGGCATAGGCTAAGAAAATCCGGACTGCTTCAAGTTTAGCTACAGGCGCGAATGATTCTTCGAAATCTATCCCTTCTTCTTGTGGATATCCTTTAGCCACGAGATGAGCTTTGTTGCGAATAACAGTCATTTCCTCATCCAGTTTGTTCTTCCACAACCACTTGAGATCAAGAACTCGTTTATCAAGTGGTCGTTCAACAAGTTCCCAACTATCATGTAACAGGTATTGAAGAAATTCCTCCTGCATCGCTTCAATCCAAGGGTTTTCTGCCATTGCTTCCCGAATGTTCTTTGGTTCTTTGAGACTGATTGAGCAAACGTAGATGCACAATTCGAGATCGGTGGTAAGTTGTCTCCTTGTCTGAACTGGCTTTGAAGGATCACCAATAACATGTACTAACGGATGGTCTTTTGTCCATTGAAACGTAGAAGGGTACCTTTGATTGAACGAGTGTGTGTTAGATGGTTCTTGTAACCTTGAAGAAGATTTAGCAGAGTCTGATGCAAACGGGTTTTCAAATACTTCTTCTTCTTCTTCTTCTTCTAAGGCAACATCGTTTGAATTATTTGTAGGTTCTTCTTGAAAATTAGCGTTTTGGTTTTGCTCATCAACTCTTGGTTGAACAGTTTCAAGTACTGGAGTTGCTTGAGTAGATGTAGATGATGTTGATGTAGTTGGTGCTTCAGCTTCGATTATGGTAGATGCATCCTGTGGTGGTGGTGGTGGTTGATTGTTTTGAGCGGGTGCAGCGGAATGTTGTTGAGATGCATTTGTCGAAGGTCCACCATAATATTCATCAAACATTAACTCGAAGAAATTTTCCAGTTCTTGTTCTGAAGGTTTATCCGTGTTTGTTGACTGAGCTCCTTGAGGCACGAGTCCTGAACTAATGTATCCAGAAGTCTGCTGGTTTGGTGCGGGTCCTAATCCGTTTTGATTAGAAGCCATCGGATTAAGCGCGGGTTCTAGAGCGTATCTCTCAGAAGCCATCTGTGGAATCTCGTCAAACTTCACATTCATCGTCTCCATTATCTTTTTCGTTCTTCTATTATACACCCTGAATGCCCTCGAGTTTTCTGAATATCCAATGAAGATTCCAATATCACCCTTAGCTTTTAACTTTCCTAGATCTTCTCTATCATTCGTCGGATAGCACAGAGCGCCAAATACGTGAAGATAAGAGATGTCAGGTTTACGGTTTTTCACTAGCTCATATGGGGTTTTATTGAATCTCGGATGGACTAGGGATCGGTTTTGAGTAAAACAAGCAGTGGCTACAGCATCTGCCCATAAGAATAGAGGTGCACTAGAAAAAATTAGCATTGTGCGAGCAACTTCCACAAGAGTTCTATTTCTTCTTTCAACTACCCCATTCTGCTGTGGAGTTCTAACAACTGATGTTTGGTGAGTGATTCCCACATCTTCAAAGTAGTTTCTTAACTCCTGATTAGTGAATTCTGTGCCATTATCTGTTCTTACAATCCTTACTGGAGCTTGAAGTAGAACTTGAATATGCTTCAGAAAGGTGATGGTGATGCCTGGTGCTTCGTCTTTTTATCTCAAAAACTTTACCCAAGTATATCTTGAATAATCATCAACAATAACAAGAATATACTTCTTCCCATTAATGCTTTCAACTCTCATTGGGCCACATAAGTCCATGTGCAACATATGTAACCTTGCTTCCGAACTAGGTATGGTTTTGGGTTTATATGATGCTCTTTTACTTTTTCCTTGTTTGCATGATGGACATAGGTGTTCCTTGGTGTATTTGAACTTAGGAAGTCCGGTGACGATGTTCTCTTTGGCTAACTTGTTGATGGTGTCGAAATTGAGATGGGATAAACGTCTATGCCACAGCCAGGACTTAGTTTCGGTTGCCCGTGTCATAAGACAAATTGGTGATGTAGAAGCCATTTGGTTGATGTCGATAGCATACAAGTTTGTACCACGATTACCAGTTAAGAGATCATCACCAACCAAATTTTTGATAAAGACCGTGTTTCTTCTGAATGCCACTTCTAAATCTGCATCACAAAACTGCCCGACTGAAAACAAGTTGTGTCCCAATCCTTCAACATAGTAAACCCGAGTGATTAAAATATTCCCAAACCGAAGATCTCCATAACCCTGAATAGCTGCTACATGATCATTTCCAAAGCGTACAGTTCCCATGAATTTCCAGACGAAATTGATCAGCAGCTTTAAATTCCCGGTCATGTGTTTGGAGCAACCCGAGTCGACGATCCAAAGACATATTTTGATAACCTGCCAAGAACAGAAGAGTTTGTATTTGGAAACCGTGTTGAATTTGGTTCCATGGGGTTAGGAGTAAAAGCATAATCACACTCATAGACAGTTGCTACTTGTTTAGCTTGAGCTATTTCTAATTTGCCGTCCTGAAGAGTGAACTCTCTACCCGTCGGAATCCACATACAAAACTTAAGATAGTTCCTAGGCATTCGACTAATAGTGGTAGTCCTAAATCGTGCAACTAATCTTTCTATAGATCTGGATCTAGCACTAGGTCTTTTTGGAACATTCTTCTGTTCAGGCGAAACATTCACATTCTTAGAAACACATTCATCATGAACATTTGCATATTAAACAAACAGAGTCATTACATGCATTAGAACCAGTACTTTCGACATTACATTCAGATGAATCATGTTTCTTATTACAAAGCGATAAATTCCTAGGGTGTTCTTCTACTTCTTCAACTTTATTCTTGCTACTACTCGTAGAGACAAGCGAGACTCTATTGTTCCTTGTATTGCTCCTAGGCTTTAGTCTGCTGCTCCTAGAGGTGCTTTCTAATCCTGTAGAAGGTAAGGCAAACACATTAGGATTTATATTGTTGTCCTTTTTAGCATCCCTAGATTCTTTAGAATTAGCCTTTATGCACTTGTCATTTGTCTTAGATGTTGAGGCAGACGCACTAGTGGGACTAATCCTAAAAAGGCCAGGTGCTAACACTTTAGGAGTTTCGACAACCGCTTTTCCTTTATCAACAATCTTATCATTTTCACTTTTCATGGGCAAGGGTGTTGGAGTGACTGGTTTTGTCAAATCCTTTTTCTCATCGACTTTTGGAGCAAACCGTGAAATTGACATTTTAGGTTTTTCAACCGTGTTAGAAACATTTGGTTTCTCCAAAGTCAATGGTTTTGCAAACTTAGTTTCCTCACCCTTTCCTTTTTGACTTTCAAGCTGAGTCTTCAAAAGATCATTTTGCTCTTTCATTTTCTTTAAGTCACGCTCATACGACAATTTGTCATACTTCCATTCTTCCTTTTTTCAATCAAGTTGTTTAAAATATGACACATTTTCTTTTTCAAGCTTTATGAGAGCATTTTCATATTTTGAAACAATTGCGGAGGTCTCAGCTCTTAGTCGTTCATCGTCTTGAACAGAATATGTTTGTAAAATGATGGACATAATGTCAGTGGTCATAACAGCTTCGAAGAGAGAATCATTTAGGTTTTCCAAAACATTCATGTTTTCACGAGCATCATTAGCTTCGTTTACCAGGGATTTGTAATCCTTGACAAAGTCTGCCATTTCTTTTAAGAAAGCTTGTTCAAAATGGATTACCCTTGCACTGATGTTATTCAGAGGGATAGTAATTTCGTTTTGAAACACCTTTTTCTATTCGATATGAAAACTAGAATGCCAGTTGTTAATATTGATGGTAGTTTTTGAAGCCACAATATTTTGAAGTTCTTGAATTCTCTTTTTAATGTCATCCAGAATTTCTCTAGCCTCACTTGTATTAAAAGTGTTGTTAGAGGACATTTGTTCTATTTTTGAAAGAGATTTGGAAACAACTTTCTTTTTAGACAAGAATTTCGCAAATGGTCGTTTTATGGAAAACGCAGATGGTTCAGTTTGTGGAACAAAAGTGATTCCCGAAAGTTTGTTCAATTTGTTGTAATCAATGGGTTTCAAATCCTTTTGTTTCATTTTATTAATGCTCTCTTCGACATGTTCAATCGTTAGCACAGAATCCCGAACGACGGGAGGATTATGTTTGGTGTAAATCACATTACGATTTTACAAAACATTCTGTTCTTGCTGAGCTTTCTTGAGATTACAAGGGGTGTTGTTACCAAGAGCCATTTTATGTTTCGTATGGTAAATCGGATTAATTTGATTTGAAATCATTTTCATTGTTTGACTCGACTGACCCGACTTAACCACTAATTCTTCTAAATGAGCAATCATGTGTTCTGACTCTACAATTTCTTCCAAAAGTTTGTCTTCTTTCTTTGCAAAATCCTTTTTCAACTCATCCATTTCTTTTTTCAAGATTGGTATAAGCTGTTTTTTGTTTAGAAAGTTGGTTTTGTAAATCAGAAATTTCCGCGTTTAAAGTATCTTTTTGAAAGAATTAACATCAAGTGTATCAAACTTGAGTTGCAATTGTTGTTTCTCTGAAACGGAATTTTGATAACCAGTTTCTAATTCAGACAATCTTTTGTTATGAAATTCAAAAGCTTTAACGGTGGATTTGTAACTCTCAAGCTCAGCGGTCAATTTAACATTCGCGGCCTTAACATCGCGATTGACCTTTTGTACATTCTCAATTTCAATACGACAATTATTCAATAATGATTCAAACAAAGCACGCGTTTCCTCATCATTCTCAGCATGCTGTGAAACGAAGCCTCCATTATGATTCACATCTGGAGTTGCTGAAGGAGTATTGCTACTACTTGGCGTGTCCAGGAATGTATCATAAGTGGGTGCGTGCTTCTCAAAATGCTGTTCCTCATGAGGAGACATATCAAATATATCATTATTGTGACATGTGTTGGAATTAGATACCTCAGATGGTGCATTGGTGTCATAAACAGGAAGTGTGTCAGAATCCGTGTCATACTTAGCTTCCTGAAGATTCGCCATGAATATGCAGTTCGCATTGATATCTTCTCTATCTTCCATGTCATCCATAAGAGCCATAAAGTCATTCTCCTCTGCATTCAACTGAAATCCTGCCTCTGCCTTTTGAGCCAACATCACTGCTTTCTGCAAGTACGCTAGATCTTTCTTGTTTGGCTTAGTAGGACAGTTCCTTGCCATATGACCTACACCCTGGCAGTTGAAACACTTTACCGGATTATCCTGATTCACATTTCCCAAATTCCCAACTACTGGAGCTGCAACATTTCTATTCTGATTACCCATTGCCTGATTACCAACATCCTGACCCCTCTGATTCCCTGCATACTGACCTGCATTCTGCATATTCTGATTGCCCATATTAACTCCCGTAGCATATCCTTGCTGATTCCCATAAACTCCAACCATTTGGCCTCCGTTGCCCATATTGAAACTCGGCTGAGCGATCTGCCTGTTGCGAGTATTCGATGAAATCCTTTGGTTGTTGTTTGTTGGTGTAGAATAGCGCCCTTGGAATGCCTTTGACAGAAAAGCAAACGCTTGTGTCAATGTTGCAGCAGCTTCATCATTGTCAGTGAATTCTGGTTCTTGGAAGTGTGGGTATTGCTGTTGTGGAATAACTTCATGATGTTGTGGGTAGAACTGTTGTTGGTAGACCGGTGTAGGTTGTTGAATGCATGATGGTTGCATGTAGTTGTGAATGGATGATGATGGTTGTTGAGTGTTCACTTGTAATGGTGTTGGTGTATTAGCAATTAGTGCGAGAGGATCATGATTCTTTGCCAATCTTTCTTTCCTAACTTCATTAGCCTCAGCTTGGTTTTGCTTCAGAAAGTCATAGAGTTGATCATAATTCACCTGATGTAAGTCCTTTGTCTGATTAACAATTGTAACATAACGACCCCATTCCTCTGGAAGGTTATTGAGGAATTTGATGTTTGTTGCAATTGCTCGTGGTGTCAACTTGTTTCTGATTAACTCATTCATCAAAAGTGCAAAACCTTGTGTAGTAAGATTCAATCTGTTCACCTTTAGTGGATGTAAAGTTCTCCCATTCAGTAAGAAGTTTGTTCTCAACATCTTGTTGTCCAATTTCTGTTCCATGACATATTCTTCTAACACGTTCCCACATAGCATGAGCACTTTCATAGCTGTCGACCGCAGCAAAGATCTCCCGTGGTAATCCAAGTTGGATTAAATGCATTGCCATATCATCAGCTTTGATCTGCGTCTTGTCTTCATCAGTGTAATCTGCTTCTGTTTGTATACGCACTACTGGTTCAGTAGGAGGTGTTGAATTTGGATTACCTTGAATTTGAACTTGTCTTGGCTGAAATGGAGCATTTTCTATGGATTTGATCATTAGGTGCCCGGTATCCTTTGTTTTGATGTAACGAAGCATACGGCTTGTCCATGGGAGATATCCACCTTTTTCAAGCATTGGAGGTCGGTTTTCCGCACCGGCTGCATGAATGTCTTGCTGAGTTGCCATTGATGAAGTGTAGATGGATAAAGTTGATTCTTGGATCGTTCCAACGAAATAGGAGTAGAAGTTAGAGTGAGTTGATGCAAGTATTTATGGTGAAAATTTTGACTTAAAACCTTAAAACCTCAATAACTTCTTCTCGGAGCGTTTTTAGGCCTCGAAACTTCGCCTAAATCGATAAATCTATTTAGCGTGTCGTTCTCCTCTGTCTCACGGTCGTTTTGACAGCTGATTCGTCGAAAACGGAGTTACGATTCAAAAGTTATGGCCGTTTGAAGTTTGGTCGTCAAAAACCTCACTTTTGTCAAAATTCTCGAAACTTTGCTGTGTTCTCGAAACTTTGGGATTTCAAAACTTTGTGATCTCGAAACTTAGGATTGCGAAATTTGGATCTCGAAATTTGTATTCTCGAAGACAGTGTTCTCGAAAATTTAAGTTCTCGAAAATTTTTGAATTTTTCGAAAAATCAATGTTCTCGAAATTTCTCAATTTTTCGAAAACCTTGCAATGTTCTCGAAAATTGTTATTTTTTCGAAAACCCAATCACACAAATTTCGAAATTATACAATTTCGAAATTTAGCCACAAGTCGAAGTAATTTCTTTCTTATACAAGAGAGAAAATACCGAGTATCCAACTATGATCACGAAAGGAGCCGATACTTGTGTTCTCGAAAATCTGACAAGATTTCGAAAATATGGGAGGTGATTTCGAAACTTTGTCAAAATTTGATAATGCTTAAAGCTCACCCAAATGAAGTTTGTAGTCCAAGATTCTTGTACTTCTAGGCTTAAAAACACCAAAACTTGAAGAAAGTTCCAAACTTGATGATTTTTATAAAAACTTTTTGAGATCTCGAAAACAAGTACAAAAACCAAATCGAAATTTTTAAGCTTGAAATTTTCAAAAAGATTAAAACTTTCTTGTTAGATAAGGTTTATAACACTAGTTTGTAAGCAAAAAAGTGTTAAAAACCAAGAAAAACAAGAAAAGTGAGAAACTTTTTATAAAAAACTCGTGTATAAAGCTTAAAAAACGAAACACAACAACCCCTCAACCCTTCTAAATCATTGTTAGGCGATTGATACCACTTGTAGGACCTTAGATTTCACAACTTTATCACACACAATATAAGCACAATAAGAAGGAAAGATGGAAAGATGGTGACTTGTAGATGTCGTGTATGTGTAGAGAGAAAGAGATGAAAATGAGAGCTTTTATTCAAGAGAAAACACACACAAATACACACACAAGCACACACCTCAAATGAGCCTTTGAGGTGTTTAAATAGTTCATAACATGAGATGCCCTATGGGCTTTCTATGGGCTTGGGCTTGGACTTGGTTACATGGTTTGATAACTAGGCTTATGAAACATAGCACATAACATATTAGCTTGCCAAGTCCAAGGCCCAATGACTAAACTATTACTAATCTTAACAAACGACACAAAGTTACAATATGAGAATGACCATCACTTCATAATACATATTTTTAATGCTAACAACCACACTCGAGAGTTTTTAATCACTATGTCAACACACTCCTTCAGGCGGAGCAATCCGTACACAAGCTTACACATAGTTTAACGACACTAAGCAGAATGTCGAGTTCTAATCCTAGCTAGAACCAATCTACACCAAAGCCCACGTGGCTACATGAACAAGCACTCTTGTCCCTCTTGGATCGACACACAATCCAAGTCTTCACACTAACGAGCACTCCCGTTCACTTGAACCTTCACCTGATTCAAGCCTTCATACACGGACTTCACTAAGTCCTAATCTTCACACTAGAACTCCACTAAGTTCTAGCCTTCACACCACAACACACAACTATTACAAAGTCTAATCTAGATACAACACTTCTTGGACTATCACCTTTGTCCAAGTTCACCCTAACACATCTAGTCATGACTCACACAAGTCGGATTCACAATATTACAATATTTACAAATGAGAGAGTTGGAGGAAGGATAGAATCGTAACACTTGTTACATTTGTGCGTGGACTCAATAACACATCGATTCTTGATGACTTTGAGTGTTCTTCTATTGCACTTTGATGTAGAGGATACGAGAATCACTTATAAACACATACCGATATGTTATAGTGATCAAAGAAGAATAAAAAAAAGAAACAGAAAGTTTTTGTGCAAAGAGGCTTTTTTTCTTAAAGGAAACAGTTCTGTATTTATAGGCGCTAGGAGAGGAGTGGGCGGTCCCTTAAACATGTAACGGTAATTTATCACTAAGGGACCGTCAGTTGATTTAAACGACCGCCCCGACGGACGCTCCTCTTTTTGTCCTGACGTGGTGAAAGTTTATCTGGTGAAAACTTTACTGTTTTGGGCGGGAAATATGGTTGTTACAGTATTTGAATTTCAATTTATTTTCTTAATAAAACATTTATTTTAAAAACACAAAAATACTTTTGTGAAAATATTTTGTCATACATAAAAATGTAAGGTTTTGTGAAAATAAACTCTTTGATCACTTTACTAATATCGGTATAGAGTTTTTTCATACCTAAGGTGATGTTGTAGAAGATACGTTGAGTAAACGAGTTATCTCGATCAAAAACTTATTAACCGTAAGTTTACGTATCATGTTTTTATATTTTGTGATTATCAAAACATGTAGAGACCGAATAATGCAAATAACGTTTTTGACATTATTTGTATTAACAATCTCCCCCTTTTTGATTATTACAAAATATAAACTCATGTTAGGTAAATTTACGTGTTTATACACTTTTAGATGAGTTATCGTTCACTTCTCCCCCTTTTTGTAGAATCAAAAAGTCTTCTTCAAAGAGTAGGAAGAAAGAAATCGACGGAATTTGAAAGCTCCCCCTTGCTTAGTGCTCCCCGTAGATGAGGGCACCAGGGAATCGAGCTATGGTGTTGTGCTACAAAAACAAGTTAGAAGACAAAGCACATACACATATATAGAAGAATATAGAGGATTGAGAAGAGAAATAGAAGGATATGATAGATTAGAAAGAAAGGATGTGAAATGAGAAGGAACAGGGCATGCAAGAATCAAGTTTTAAGCACCACTGGGGACGATCCCGTAAACATATGGACGATCCTTTATCAATAAGAGACCACCACTTTGATAAGGGACCGCCGCCAGTAGGCGTTATATTTGAGAGGTGTGTTGTGAGTTAAGTGTTTTCCCATTTTTATGTTTGATTAACATGGCATTTTAAAGACAACCATTATAAATAACACAACATAATGTCACCACAATCCATTCATACATAAGAAACATACAAGATTAAGACAAACATCTCCTAACACCGTAGATTCATACAAAAAATACTTAATAAAAGCTACTTCTAGAAAATCCTAACTTCCTAGAACATGCTTGGCCCAAAAGCTAGTCTTCTCGCTTATTTAACTAAACATATAGAGATGTTTAGTTTGAAGGTGGAGGATAAGAAGATGGAGAAGATGGTGGAGCCTAAGGTGGCATGGAAGCAAGAGGAGTTGGTTGTATGATGGGTTGAGAAAGGAGATACTCAAGGTGACCAAACATGGTCTAAAGTTCATCTCTTAGAGATGAGATGAGATGAAAGTTGTGAAAGCAACATGCACAACTCATGGGATGGTTGTTCACAAGATTATGGGGAATGGGAAACCCCATGATAGGAGAAGGTGGTGGAGTAGGAGGAGCATGGTCCAATGGCCCATTTGGTGAGATATTGCCTTGATTTGGAGAAGATGGAGGTGTGAGAGAAGGAGACAAGTTGCTCACAAATAGAGTGTATGCACCCGATCTAGATTGAATAAGCAAGGGTGATAGGTTTTTGATGAATGATGATAAAGGTGATGAGGTTGGCCTTGAGGAAAATGATGGTTTAGAGGAAGAGAAGGATGTTCCATTTGTGGATGGAGTTCTGAGAGGTGCACTTGGTGCTTGAGGAGAGGATAATGGAGACTTTGTAGAAGGGGCAGAGTCTTCTTGAGTGAGATCAATGAAGTTTGTTTGAGGTGGAATGATGGTGATCTTAGGCCTTTTGTTTGAGCTTGATTGAGGTTGGATGAGAATGTGGTTAGGCCTTTTGTTTGAGAGAGACAATGAGGTTGATGGAGAACCCATTGTGGATGGTGAGAAGAAGTGAAAGGTGAAGATGAAGATGAGATGATGAAGATGAGGATGAAGAGTTTAAATAATCAAAGGTGATTATGGATTGAGCAAAGCATGCATTAGGAAACTTTTAGCACATAAGTTTGTTTATCTAAACGTGGAAAAGGTGATGATAATCATGCAAATAGGTTCCAGGTTTGCTAGAAATGAGAAACAGTGCAAGAATCCATGACCTATGCCAGACGGTCTGTTAAATCCCAGATGGTCCTTTATTGATAAGGGACCACCAGGGCGATAAGGGACCGCCGGCAGTGAGTTTCTAGATTTTTGCCCAGTTTTTCATTTATGCAAATGTGCACCTGTAACTCATTTTAACATATCATATAGAGATGATACTTATGCAATCATATTATTGACAAACATGATATTAAAAGAAAAGCATTCAATCATGTTATCAATTCAAATTTGTTCAAAAGATGAACATCAAATAATCCATAATATAACCAAGTCAAGTACCAAACATACAATCATTAATACAATCAAGTCATAAGAAACATATGTCATAAGAACACCTTTCAACATTCATCAATTGACTTCTAGGTGCCTTGCCGTTTTGACTTCAATTACTCTCCTCTGATGCGTCTCGCACTTGTCATACCATCAATGCATGTTTTCATAGGTGTAATGAAGGATGTTATATGTGGTCTAGTTATGGGCTCTAAGACTCGATTTCTAAGGAGGTAGTGATTATTTTGGAGGTATGGATAAGTTCTCATGAAGTAATTGAAGAGACGGGTTAGGAACATGCCATAAGGCATAGATTTATTATCATAGTCCTTAAGATGCATGATTCGCATAGCGAAGAGATAAGCGAGATTGTATGGCTGTCTAGTGAGAATACAATAAAGCATGTGAGCAACACTTGCAGGTATATACTCATGATCTTTTACTAGACCCAACACATTTTCTCGCAGAATAACTGCCATAGGTTGAAGAAAATGACGGAGCTCAAATAGGCAAATTCTATTAAGATAGAAAACATCTGGTGAGTTACAGAGCGAGTTGATTAACTCAGTTTGAGAAGGAATATAGGTCCGATATGGACCTTCATGTTCTCGATTTTCGAGAAGGGAGTTAAGATCAAGTTCTTCTGAATAGGCACATTGCCCATGACATGGAAGTCCAAGGATTTAAGCAAATTCTTCGAGTGATAGTGCAAACCCGAAGTAGCCTACCCTACAAGTAAGATGTATAGAATTATCTTGAATATGTTTGATTTTGACTTCATTAAAGAATTCTAGTATGAAACGAGGACAGATGGGTTCATTAATAATAAGAAGACACTCAAAGCCTATTGTTTGAAAAGCTCTATCAATATGTTCCTGAGCTACATATAAAGGGTCGCCAGTTCGACCTTCATGGATGTAACTAGATTCAGCTTCTCTGAAGCTCTGAACAAATTCGGGTGGTGTATAGGGTTCTAAAGAGACTTTTGGAATATATGCGTGGGTGAGATGAAGATCAAAGTCGAATATGTGTGGCATGTTTACACCTATACGAATAACAATCAAGACATTAATATGATAAAAAAATTTCAGGTTTTCTAATCTCCTTTTAGAGCCGAAAGAGCATTGTTTTGATTATTACAAGACATACTGAATCTCAGTAAAATTTCAACTTATATTTATGCATGGTTGTGAAAATGTTTTTGACATGTATTGATAATGTATGATTACGTTTTTGTAACATTTCTAAACATGATTAATGACAACACATTCGGATTGGGGATAATCTAATTTTTTACCCTTTTTCAAAATTGACTAATTAGACTAATTAACATGTCAATTCAAGTGTTATTAGAGATACATTGTTGAGATTTAATGTTTGGAGTTGTTAATTTTATCAATAATCGAAAATCCCCAATTTGTAGATTTATGTTCATATGAACCCTAGTTTGTAATTAAGAGTTAATTGGGTGAAAATGACTTACAATTGATGATTGATATGCAAGAGTAATGGATGATCTTGAATTGAAAGACTTTGATTTTGATTTGTAATGATTAAGGTTTAAGGATTTGGGTATTTTGGATTTTTCGCTACTGCAGTAATACTAGAGGTGTTTTGTTTGTTTTACTGAGTGAAAATGAAAGAAAACGGGTTACTCTAGCAAAATGCTTGACGGTCCCTTATTAATCAAGGACCGCCACTTGGTCAGGGACCGTCGGCAGAAAGATTTGAAGTTTTGACATGTTTTTTGTTTTAGTCTTTAGAAATGTATTTTTGTTAAGGACTCTTGAAAATAAGATTTTTGACAACATGTGGTTCTAGACACAATACGCACGAGTAGGTTAAGGAATGGGTATTGAGTGTAATCGAGACAGAAGAAGTAGAGGAGACTCGATATTGACGACACGCTGAATTAAGAGTGGAAACAGAGTCGAAACAGAAGAAAAGAAGGAGATGTGAATGAGGCGAGATTCAAATGCGAGACTTGCATCGAGTAGGCTAGAAGTCAATCATGTCAACACCATGAAACATTCATAGACGAGAAATAGAGAATAGAGAAGATGTAGAAAAAGTAAAAAGTGCACATCATCCATAGTGATTGATAGACGCAAGAGGTTGATATAATGGTTGTGGTAAGACCATTATTTCCAAATAATTGCTTGAATCCAATGAAGGATAAGCATTTAGACAAAACGTCTAATATCAAGAATTATCTAGCATAGCAATCAATACTTAATTTTCACATAGCACACAAGCATATAGCAAGCATTCATATGATCACATAAGCACATATCAATTTGGCTTATAGCAAGCAAGATAGTCAAAGTTGTAAGAAAGTGTACCTTGGCCGCTAGCTATCCTTAATGATACGTTACCGTGGAATGCAAGATTCTGTTTTTGAGGATTCTTCTCATGTGTGACAAAAGAGTGGATGTAGATTCGTATCCACGAGTAGCTTCCCTTGTACACTGATTTTAGTTGTTTTTATTATAGGTTTGTGTTTCCGAAGAAATACCGGTGAAAGTATTTCCCCGGGTCGTTCTCCCAACGAAGGTTGAATGGAATTGTGATTTCGGTTAGTGAATCGTGTAGTGATTAATAAAAATAAGAGAGATTTGATGGTAATTTTAACTACAGAAAGTAAAACGATATTAAAAAGCATAAAATAAATCACAAGAAATAATAACGTAGAGCTATTAAAACCTAAAACACAATCTAAACTATAAAACGTGAAATCTACTTTAAAAACTACGTAAGCGTGCAAAGTTAAAAGTGAATCTAAGGCATTACTAATTCTACGGACATAAAAATACTTTTCTTATGTTCTAAGCCATAAAAGAAAATTTTTGAAAAAGAAAAATATTTTTTTTAGTTTTTATTTATTTTCTATGAATTTATTTCTAATCTTGGAATTTAAAAAGTAATTAAAAATAAAAGAAAATGTAAAATAAATGGGAAAAATACAAATTTAATTTTGAAAAATCTAAAATAATAGAAAGGAATTATCTAAATTATTTTTGGAATTTTAAAGGCTTTTTCTAATTTTTATTTGATTTTTATTTATTAAAAGGTATTTAAAATTGATTTAAAACTAAGAAAAATTAAGAAAATAGTAAAACAATTCAAAAAAATATGAAAAATTTACAGAAATTCTAAAATATTAAAAAGAACTAGGAGAAAATTTTTGAAAAAGAAATAATCTGGAAAAGTGCTTATTGGCTTAAAATCAGCTTAATACAAGTGCTTATTAATAAGCACTTGCATCAAAACTTTATGAAACTAGAAACACATGAGTATTAAACACAAATAAGCAATAAGTGACTAAAATCAGAATAGAAAAAGCACATGAATACAAGCAGTTGCTAATAAGCTAAGGAATAAGCTACACTAAAGCAGAATAAGCTAGAATATCAGATTTAATGTAAACCACTAAAACACACTTAATGAAACCTAGCAACAACAAATAAGCTCAGGAAATTCAAGTCCAAATCATAAAACCAAAATCACTTCTGCAAGCCTAACCCACATCAGCAAACAATCATACAAATCAGACCTAGAAGGCACTTATGGGATGCAAAATAAACTAAGCAATCAAGCTTCTAAAAAGGAAATAAGCTCAGAAAAATGAAGACTAAGCTACTAGCTATATGTAAAACCAATATCCAATCCTAAATCCTACTGATTACTACTACTAGAACAAGATCAAAAGGGAATTTTAGCTGATGTGCAGGGCACAAAACATGTCCAATGGGCTGATATGAGCAAGTAAAAGCTAGGGAAAAAAACTATTAAGAGGACTTTTGATTAAGTAGATAAGCTAGAAATTAGGCATAAAAGCCTCTATGCTGAGACAGATCACAAGTAACAATAGGCCTGCATTTGCAGGTCTAGTGTGGGTGAAAATTCAGGTTTTGACTTTCTAAATACATTTTATGTTTGACTGACTCTGATTTAAACGGCCAATTGCTAGTCCTAGATGTATAATAAACATGATTAACCACTAAATGTACAAACACAAACATAAAAGGCAGCAATTCAAACAAGGGTAACTGATGAGGCGAAAAATGAACCACTTTTAGGGGGTCATTTAAGCCCGGAATTGAACTTATTTGATCAAATATTTCCCTAAATCATTCCTTTTGTGATTTTAGGTATTTTGGGAGTGAAATCTGGAAAAGGAAGCAATTCGGACATTTTTGGAGCATAAAAGTGAAGAAAACGCCAAAGTCTTAATTTTCCTTGCTGGGAACAGTAGGTGACGGCGTCAAGAGCAATTTTCCATGACGACCCAGTACAGATTTGACGGCGTCACGAAGTAGGGCGTCAAGAGTAAAAGTCATGACGGCCTGGAAATGCACAACACATGACGGCGTCAAAAGTAGATCAAGGCAGTCTGAGAAGAGTTTTGGCGGCGAGGTGACGGCGTCACAAGTTTGGTCTTGACGCCGTTATACCCCTTTTCCTATATATAGTTTTCTAATTTTCACATTAAAAAGGAGAGAAGTTTTGGAGAAACCCTAGTACGAACTTGGTGCGAATTTTACAGGTTTTTCAAGGGTTCTAAGCCCTTGATACCTTTCATGTGTAATTGAGATAAGTGTTCTTTTAATTCAATCAATATGTCTATGTGTTGGTTGTCTATATCTTGTTCTTGTCTTAATTCCATCATGCTAGGCTAGATCTATCTTGTGTTTGCTTGGATCTAATGAAACCTAGATGTTAATTATGTGTTGATTACTTGTTTATAATTGTCTTGGATGAATGATTTATATGTTAGGCTTAAGAAAACTGGCAGATCTCCAATTGGTAACATGCTTGAACGTCTTAAGAAACATGAACCGATGTGCACTAGGTCTTTATTGGTTGTATTTAATGCATGAGCCACTGTTTATAATCCCTATGGTTG
Organism: Artemisia argyi; assembly: GCA_030686995.1. Classification (NCBI taxonomy): domain Eukaryota; kingdom Viridiplantae; phylum Streptophyta; class Magnoliopsida; order Asterales; family Asteraceae; genus Artemisia; species Artemisia argyi. The sequence goes on from CM060697.1 coordinate 63,065,841, forward strand.
TGATGGGCATGGTATAGGAGGAGATAAGAGCTCATAGAATTGGGGAGTTAAGTGCGCCACCCCATGAATGGTATTAAGGAATACGATCCGTCATCCATGCAACTATAACAAGTAATTAACGTGTAAAAGATGTCTATGGAGTAGTGAAATCTAAGTAAACACATTTTCTCCACTTATTGCTCACAACTTTAGTATAATTTAGTTTATTTGCATTTCTAGTATTTTATTTTGATTGCATCTTTAGTATTGGGTTAGTTGACTAGCAACTAATTCCGCCCAAATCCTTCAAACCCGAGATTTTTACTTGCTTTCTAAAAAATATAAAAATACAAAAATAATCATCCCTCACCTTTAGAACTAGTATTTAGGTTTTCTAGTCCTAGCGACACTATTCCTAGCTGAACGATCAATCCCCCGGTACTTGTCACTATACTATACTAAAACGATCAGGTACACTGCCTGGTGGGGGTTGTAAGCTTCTCGAGATCCCTTGAGAGGTAAAGCCTGGTGCGATCCCCACGCATCAAGTTTTTGGCGCCGCATCCCGGGGAATAGTTAATGTCTAGGTTAGAATCTCTTTTTATTAGGTCTACTTGCTAGAGTCCGTTCTAGTAAGATTTTATTTTTATTTTTAGGTTTGTTTAGTCTATCTTATTTCTTTGTGTCTTTGTTCGTAACTCTTTACCACCTGCCATCATGGCAAACGACGAATCCGTTAACCTTAGGATCACTAGGAATCGTAGTTCCACTAGAAACCTTGTCTTGCCTTATGCGGAACCCGAAAGAGAAATGCATAGATTGAGACAATATCACTCAACTTCTCAACCATCTAGCATTGCCATCGATTTTGATGCACCCCTTTCTGAAGAAAATTCAGAAAATCATGTCACAACCCCTAGTTCCCAACCCAACGACGAGATGAGTACCCCCGCAACTCCCATTCCTAAGCGCCTTAAGGACTACTCCTCCCCAACCTCTCGTGGCTTCTCAAACGCCATTGTCTACCCAAACGAACACACCAACGAGGTTTTGCATGCAAACGATGTTTGGCTTGTCCAAAGTGTGTGTAAGTTTTGCGAATTAGATGAGGAAGATCCAATCCAACATATTAAAGACTTCCTGAAAATAGTAGACACCCTCCATACGGATGGGGCTACTAGAGACACGTCCCGATTGCGATTCTTTCCTTTCACCCTATATGAAAAAGCCCAAGAATGGTATGATAAACTCCCTTCTGAATCTATTTTCACATGGGAGCAACTCATATCCAAATTCTATGAGAAGTTCTTTCCACCTGGAAAAATCTCAGCGTTTAGAGATAGGATCCTCCGTTTCCGAAAAGGGAAGGACGAACTGTTAGGTCACCATTTTGTAAACACAAGTATGATATTGATAGAAATGAGATGAGAAAAGAGATTGGTTGATTATAAGAAATGAGAGAAAAATAAGAACAAGAGTTTCACTAAGATATTCAAATAACCAACAAATGAAAAGTTTACATAAGCTTACTATTTATAAGGGAGGAGTAGGGCAACACTCCTTACCTCCCTCATCTAGCTTAGACGTGGGCTTTAAGGCCCATTGGTCTTACATTCTTAAGCCTAGTAACATGAACAATGTAGAATAAATAACTAAGCAACCTATTACAAAAGGTAATGACCGAGACTTGACTAAAATACAAAAGTATGATCCCAACAATCTCCCCCTAAGGGTCGGTCATCACGGTTGCTTGACGTCTTCATCTTTGTCGTTGACTTGTGACATGTAAAGCTTTAGACGTCTTCAAAATGGTTGAATGATAATGAATGTACTTTGCTCTCTGTCTTTGTTCTTTGGTGATGATGTAGTGATTGTGTCTTGAAGTAGTCTGCCATTCGTCACTCCTGCGTCTGTGGTGGTTGTCCGCCATTCCAACATACTCATACATCTTTGGACTTATTCTTTCTCGTGCACGAAGTTCCTTTTCATATACTGAGATCTTTAAGTCTTTATACTTTGTAGATTCTTCTTTATTGACGTAGAATCTTTCTTTGAACTTTGTGGTGCTGAGATCTTTGGGGGAGCTTTCTAATGCTTCAAGATGTATGTATGAGCATGTTGGAATCTATCATCATGGAAGTGAGGTACCTGCAAGTAAAAAGTTAGCAATAAATATCCGGTACTTACAGATAAGGATATAGAGTTCATCAACAGCATATTGTGAAGACTCCCTCTAATCCTTATCCAGGCTGTTCCCATATCAGATACTCCTGAAGGAGCTTACGAGACCTACTAAGTAGCTCAATGACTGGGTGAGTCGCTGGGGATCACTCCACGACTGTAGACCGCTATAGAACCACCGCAAACACTAAGCGTAACCCTTGTGGGGTTACCGAAGTGACCTGCTGTCAGGGCTGTTTGATGTTGACCCTGGCAGGATTTCCGTTCAATCACTGAGAAATACGTTTGTAATTCTCTCATAAACGTTCTCGGCAGATTGCTAAGATCTGCGAAGGACTCGATAATTTACAGCTGGTGTCCATTGATGTAGAACACCAGTTGTAGAAATACTAAGTGTTCCTAAGAGATTTTTGATGTATCTCAAGGCTCTAGACTCTATAAGTGCACACCTAGGTTTCCTATGCGGAGACTAGGGAGGGGTCTCCTGCTTCAATATCAACCGTCTCTAAGAGATAGGTCGATAGATTGCACTGGTTCCCCGTGAGAATGAAACAAGTCCTTTTAAGAGAACTTGAGTGGTTGAGAAGGTTTAGTGCTTTGCGTCACTGGGTCCATGACGACTTAATCTTCAATACCGGTGTTGTCTTTTGCAACATCCAGTAGCATACGTATTGAACCCGGTGTCTGCCCTAAGGTTGAACATATGGAGGGCTATTTCTTTTCACCCTTTACTTTACTTTTCTTTTTAATTCTTCAACTCCTTCTTTCCCTTTCATTCTTTTCTACTTTTTTTTTTTTTTTTTTTTTTTTTTTTTTTTTTTTTCGTATCATACCTAAGGACTTCTAATTCTAACTATGGGAGATGTCCTTGGGTAGATCCCTCCGGCTCTGGCGGATCATAGGATGGTTATTCCTATCTTAATCACCTTATAACTCCGACAGTGGCCAAGAAACCTTTGATTGAAAATCTCTCAAAGTGTTTGTGATAATCAAATATTTTGGTTAACACTTTGAGAGTTTTGTGTACACTTTTGAAGGGCTCCCCATGCACATGTGCTCATAAGTATTTAATAAATTTGCACATGCTGGAGGAGCAAGCATTTTGAATTGATCCGCTTTCCGTGAACAAGACCGATTCGAGACACGCTTACATCACTAGTTAAACTAGCTTGAAGTTATTACCCGGCCTGATCTAGTCCACAGAAAGTTTCTCGAGACGGTACATTTCTACTAAGACAAATCCTTTTCGAGACACGCTTACGTGGTTAGTTAAAGAGATACATTGTCAGCTTTTAGGTGACAACTAGCCCGTGTAACTAACTTGATGTTATTACCCGTCAAGGATAAGTCTTTTCGATATTACTAACTTTTATTGTCTCGTCAATTCCTGGGTCAATACTGAGTCTAGCTCGAACATGATACAACTTTTAAGCTCTGACTTCGTATATTTTAATCACTTTTTCATTTTCTCCCCCTCAAAAATAGCATATAAAATGATGTTTTTGACAATCTTTTAGATTAAAATATGCCTTTTGAGTCTTACGGGGAGATTCACCAAGAACTTTTGATTTTGAGCAAAGTATTTTTGTTTTTACAAGTGCTCCCCCTCAACAAGTGATTAGGTCTTATTGAGGTGAAATACTTGTCCTTTTGAGCAGAATTATGAAAATTCATAAATATTTGATTAATTCTACTCAAAAGTAAGAAGCCTTCGCTCCTTATATTTAGGATTGAGGCACTGATGCGTACCTCAGGGTCCTTTCTTTACAAGTTCGGGTTGTACACTGTAATGCGTGTACAAGCCATTATGAAGTATATAATTGACAATTCAAATCAAACTCTTACAACTTTCTACCAATCAGGTCTCTGAAATGTCAACACCGGAAACTTTTGTCTGCCTCCAACATAGCTTTCCAATCTCCTGAACTGATCCCTTCGCTTCAACCTGTTCTCAATCCTTAGAATGAATCTGCGAGAGTCTCTGGCCTCATTGGTGTTCCACCTTTTAGATTTACCCAGTGCTATGTCATCCAACCTGCTTTTAATTCCATCTCTGACGAACTTCAAGGTTTCATCACAGAACTTATGTATTTCTCCATAGGCCATGAAGCAGTTGCGACTGTTTACACTGCGGTAGGTGAACCCAAATGCTGGATGCCTTATCAAGGTGTATTGAGGTAGATGTTGAAGGTCGGGGATGTCGAACATGTTGGGTTTGGTGAGATTTAGCTTCTTCTGATAACTTTCCACTCCCAATTGAAGATCTTCTACTCTTTCTCTGATGACTATCTGCCTAATGAAGATTAGGAGAGCTTGGATAAAGGCAAGCTGCATCTCTTTAGGCAAGTTACAGAGCTTTCCTTGAACTTTGAGCAGGTACATATCTTCGATGTCATTGAGAAGTAGTCGTGGAAAGTCTGACTCGGAAATATCGTACTCCTTTTCATCAAGTCTTTTCAGTGTGATTTTGCTGAGGAAGGGGTACCCAAAGTGAGTGACAGTCAAAATGAACTGAATCGAGACTATCTTCAAATCACTTGCCACATCACCCATCGTCTGATTGAGTCTGCTGCTTCGATAGTACTGAGCCCGGTTTTCTGGCCAATGATGTATACCGTAGAGTGCGTTCCGGTCATATTCAACAACTTTATCGATGAATAAGGCTGAGGCTTCTTCTTCGATGGCATTGTTGAGATATCGAGCTGCAGGGAGAAAGGCGAGTGATGTAACGTACTTCTTCTCAATCTTGCTGCCAAGTTTCAGAAATTCCAAGTCTGTGTTGAAGAAGAACTTGTAAGGGATCTTCGGTTCCTTAGGCTTCCCAATCATCGGTAGTGGTTTGGACCAGTCAGTAATGTAAGGTGATGACTGTGAAGATTCAAGGTTGGTGGTAATTTCTTTGTCATTTCCTCTTTGTGGTTCGGGTTGATCAACTTTTGTAGCTTTAGCTGCTTCCTCTTTCAATCTCTGTTCTTCAGCCAGTCTTTCAGCCTCAGCCTTAAGCCTTAATTCTTCTGCGAGCTTGGCTTCTTGTTCTCTTTTCAACTTTTCTTCTGCCAGCTTGGCTGCCTCTTCAGCCTTCCTGCTTTCTTCCATACGTATTGTCTCTTCCAGTTTGGCTTATGCAAGCTCCTCAAGCCTAGCCTCTTTAGCTTCTTGCTTTTTCCTTAATTCTTCTTCTTAAGCCCTTTCTCTGAGCTCCATTTCTTCCATAGACATCAACTGTGGAGCATCTGTATCCATGGGATCTTCCTCTTCCTCTTTTCCCGTTGCTGGAGCATTAGCCATTTCTATGTCTGTGGGAGATACCGAAGGATTGTCATAGGCGACTAAGTCAGTGTTGATCCCTGTGTCAGAATCAGGAATGCTGCTAGATCCGCCAGCTTCGGTAGTTTGAGAGAATATTGGAGGTGGAGGTAGATCAGCATTGAATGCATCTATCTTGCTATGGAGGAGACCCAGCTTGAGAGCTCTTTCATTTTCTTCATCAACTGAAAGGCCTATATTGGATTGGGCAGACTCTTGTTCAGCAGTCATGGGTTCCTTCATTTTCTCTCTCCTGATCCTTTCTTCTTCTAATATTGACTCAGCTTCAGTGAACGGTCTTTGATTGAGATATGATGGGTATTCGGCATTATCAGCAAACTCATCAATATTTTTCTCCCAATCTTCGAAAGTCAAGTCTTTGTCATCAATGTCATCAAGATTCACATCCTTGTCAATGTTAGCATAAGCTTCCCTATACACTGGACCTTCATCGGATTCTGTTTCAGAGTTAGATGGTTTTGGAGAAGGTGGTGAGGGAAACCACCTAGGTTCAGGAATGGATGCGGGCTTCTTGGCAGGAAGTCTTCTCTTAAGAGTATCCTTCTTCTTTTGTTTAGACTGGGTAGAACTGCCGGAGCTCCCAGTCTTACTGCCTTTCTTTCCCTTCTTCTGCATGCACGAGGGTAGACTTATTTCGTCTAAGAAACCAACTTTTTCTTCCTCAAGAGCTTGAAGGTAGTACTTGTAGTTCTTGCACAGCTGCACTTTCTTGTTCAAGAGACAGTCGGGAAATTTCTTGCCTTGCTTGCGGGTGCTGGTGTCGAGTCTCTTGATAATCTTGAGAGTGTCCTCATTTCTGAAAGTGTGCTTGGCTTCATCATCAAGTCTTTGAGGAATATCGTCATACTCACGAAGGAAGCTTTCGATGAGTAATTTTGTGAAACGGACAAATGGAATGTTGGTGGTCTTGTGTTGAATGTGCCACACAAGGTCTTCCCAGATAATGCTGGCATAATCTACTTTCTTTACATTTGCCACTGCCCAGAAGAGTTTGAGGTGTTGGAGCTTGGGGTGTTCATGGCCAGTGTCTCTGCCAGATAGGGATTTGGCAATCAGAATATACAGGGTTCTCCAAGGTTGTGGAAGAAATCTGATGTTGACCCTAGAATGTCTTGTGACTACTTCATCTGATTCATCATAGCCGATATCCTGTAACCACTCTATCAGCTCTTCTTCGGAGGGTACTTGATCATATTCTTCATCTGGGCCGAGTTCTGGTAACCCAAGAACATTCCTTAGTGTGTCTATATCCACAGTAACCTGACGGTTATGAAGCATACAGGTGAAGGAAGCCTCCCCAAGATCTAGCTGAAGTGTATGCCAAAACTGGTGGATGTAGAAGCAGGAGACTGAGGCTGACTTGGTGAATAACAGCTTGTTGGGGTGATATAGGAGAGCATCCACTGCAACAATACATGAGGATTCGTTGCAAGTGATTTTATTGAAGTTGATTCGTAGGTTGTTCTTGCCTATCTTCCTGGTGTAATCAGCTGGAAAGGTCTCTTCCCATGAAAGTTTTGGTTCAGGTTCTGGTCCATATGGAATGTCATTGTGTTCTGCCATCTGAATTGATCATAAACAAATACAAACATGGCAATGGTTTACTGTGTTAGCTCAGACATAAGATTACATGATTGTGCATATTATGAATTGATCAGTGGGTGTTTGTGTGTGTGAAAACTTTTGTTATATGACAAACTTGTGTTATTATCTCATGGTAGAAACTTCTAACTATTAAGTTACAACATTAATTTGTCATTACAAGAGATTACACTTTGGAAATTTTACAACACTTAGGAAATTTCATGAATTGGACAAGTTTACGCGTAAGTGGAACAATCTACGCATAACTTAGATTAAGCGTAAGAAGTGAAGTTAGGCGTAAGAGCAAAAGCTACGCGTAACATTATATGTTACGCGAAATGTAAATCTTATGCGTAGGCGCAATCTTACGCGTAGGATAAAATCTTAGGCGTAGGATATGAGCTTATGCAAAGGATTAACCTTAAGCGTAAGATATAATTTATGCGTAGGTTTTGACTTATGCGTAAGTTCAAGACTTATGCGTAAGATCAAAAGTTATGCGTAAGAATATCATTTATGCGTAAACATTGTCTTATACAAGACAATGTTTTTCAACGAGTCGAATCTTACGCGTAAGATTCAATCTTACGCGTAGGATGAACAACTTGCGCGTAAAAACGTCTTTTACCAGAAAAATCACCTTAAGTAATTTGAGTTGTTTGAATCCTGATAGTGTGCAAGCATAACCACTGATCAATAATCATATCAACACACTTAAACTCACAATATTATGCGTAAATGAGACAAAACTTGAGTTACGCGTAGACATGCATGAACACATAATCACAAACTGAATCAATCATGTTTCTGGGTTGAAATGAACTTAGGGCAAGTGTTCCTTACATCCTAAGGAACGTGTGGTTCAAATTATAACATCTTTCATCCACAAATTCAAAAGATTAAAACTGCTAGTGCATTCAAACCCTAAACCTATGATCCATGATCAAAATCAGTAATGGAAGCAATTGAGTCACATGATTGAGTTCCTAAGCACGTAACAACATAATCCCCATCATCAATTTCAAGCATTACACACAGAATCAAGAACCCCTAATTGACTCGTATGAACCCTAATTCCATATTAATCAATTCCGTGTTTCTGGGTGAGATTAAAGGTTAGATACATGATTATTAACATCTAAAGATCATATCCCACTAACAAATTTCATCATAACACAACTAGTTTCTGGGTTGAATCTTAACGCAACACTCTAGATCAATTATGCCAATTGAGACAAATTAAGCCGTTGGATTAAGTTAAGATTAAAAACCCATGTTAGAAGTCATGATCAAAACTTGTTACAACTTACAGATTAGAAGATTAATGAATGGATTTGATGAATGATTGTGGATCGTTGATTGAGTAGGTGAAAGTGATAAATATTTTTGCAGGTGGGAGTAAATGTGAGGTCAAACGTATTTTGACCGAGGTTAAATCAAGTTTGAAAGATTGACAAGTATGGTCCCTTAACCTTATTAACCATTTACTCTTAATGCCTAAACTCATTATCTCTTTTAACTTTCGTTAATAACACCAAGTTATGACAAGAATAACTTTGTTGAATAATACTCCCCCTCGACCTTAGACCGTAGTCTTAAAAAAATCTTAAAAAATTTATTATTTAGGTCAAGGTGAGTAACCCGAAACACTTTTGATGCATCCTTTTAAGATAAAAAACGAAATATTTTTGGTAAAATGCAAGTATAAAAGTTAATATTTTTTGTGAAAATTTTAAAATACTTTTCCTCCCCCTCAACACTTGTTTTGAATAATTAAAGACGTTTTTCAGAGAAATTAGTGTTGAAAAGAAAGGAATATACTTGCATTTTTTTATTATTTTTTTTAAGAATATTTACAAAGATAGTTTTGATGTTTGACGATCAATTGTGTTTTAAAAACTTTTCCAGATCATCTGGAGTCAAACATCGCATACCAATTTGGTGAACTAGACTAGCAAACCTTGATGGTGCTAAAGATTTGGTAAGTAAGTCCGCCAATTGGTACTCAGTCCCAACAAAATACAGTTCAACGGTACCCTTTTCCACATGCTCTTTGATGAAGTGATATCGGAGATCGATGTGTTTGGATTTGCAATGATGTACTGTGTTGCAGGAGATAGCAATTGCACTTTTGGAATCACAGTAGATAGGAATCTTGTTGAATAGGTAGCCATAATCCTTAAGTTGTGATCTCATCCAAATGACTTGAGCACAACAAGCAGACATGGCTACATATTCAGATTCTGTAGACGACAGTGATGTGCAGTCCTGTTTCTTTGATTGCCATGACACAAGTTTATCTCCGAGAAATTGTAATCCACCATATGTACTTTTGCATGTGTCTAGACATCCTGCATGGTCAGCATCTGAAAAAGCAATTAGTTCAAAACCAGAATCCTTCGGATACCAGATTCCCAAGTTAATGGTTCCCTTTATGTATCGAAGGATTCTTTTGACCTCACTGAGGTGTTTTTCAGTTGGTTTAGACTGATAGCGAGAGCACATGTAGACAACAAATACTATATCAGGTCTACTATCTGTGAGATACATGAGTGACCCAATCATACTTCGGTATTTGGTAGGGTCAACTGGAGTCCCGTGTAAATCAGCATCTAGTTTGTGGTATAGCCCATTGGTGTATTATAAGTATCACAACTCATCATTCCATGTTTCTTTAAAATTTCAAGAGCATATTTGGACTGATTTATAAAAATTCCACGGGGTGATTGATGAACTTGTAGTCCTAGAAAGAACGAAAGTTCACCCATCATGGACATTTCAAAATTATCTTTCATTAATTTTGCAAAATCATTAGAGTAACTTCTTTTTGTTGAGGCAAAAATAATGTCATCGACATATATTTGAACAACAAGTAAGTCCTCCCCGTAGGTTTTAGTAAATAGTGTTGGATCCACCGATCCTTTAGAAAATTTATTGGCCAGCAAGAAAGTGGACAATTTGTCATACCACGCCCGTGGGGCTTGCTTAAGTCCGTAGAGTGCCTTTTTGAGTCGGTAAACGTGATTAGGACGCTCAGGATCAACGAAGCCGTCAGGTTGGCTTACATACACTTCTTCACGGAGTTCTCCATTAAGAAATGCTGTTTTCACATCCATTTGGTAAACAACCATGTTCCTGTGTGCAGCATAGGCCAAAAAGATCCGAACAGCTTCATGTCTAGCCACTGGAGCAAAGGATTCAGCAAAATCAAGTCCTTCTAGTTGGGAGTATCCTTTCGCTACTAGACGTGATTTGTTACGTATGACAGTTCCTTCAGCATCAAGCTTATTCTTCCAGATCCATTTTAACCCAATGACAAAGACTCCGTCAGGTCTTTCAACTAATTCCCAGACTTCTAATCTTATGAATTGCTGAAATTCCTCTTGCATAGATTCAATCCAGTTGTCATAAGTCATTGCTTCTTTAATGTTCTTCGGTTCTTCGTGACAAACTGTGAGTGCATAGATACAAGTTTCTCCATCAGTGTGAAGTCGTTGTCTTGTCATTACAAGTGCATCTGGATGGCCAATAATATGAACTAGTGGATGGTCTCGAGTCCATTTGTGTGTCGAAGGGTGTAGTTGATAAGTATCTCGCATGTTAGCAGGATCCAAATTGCGTGTAGACGACTCAGCAATATCAGGAAAGGTAGGAGCCGGTGCAAACGGGTTAAAGAACGCATCATGATCATGCTCTGCGGGTTGTGGAACTGATTGTTGTGTGGGATCTTCAGCTGAATGACGGGAGTTAGAAACAGTTTGTTCTGCTGTAGATGGGGATGCAATTGGAGGACCGTCTCTCTCAACACTTGTTGTAGTTTGTCGAGGTGAGTCTGGTACTGGAATGTTATCAGGTTGAGCAGCGGAATTAGGTGTAACCTCAGTAGGACGGTATTCAATTGTGTCATCAAACAGTGGAGCAAACAAGGTTTCCAATTCTTTAAGGTTGAGTGGCAATGGTTCAGCCGAAGAGTCCGGAGAGTTAAGACGGTTGAATTCGGGTCCTAAGCTGTGTTTCTCATAAGCCATTTGTGTGAGTTCATCAAAATTAGCATGAATGGTTTCTTGAATTTCTCTTGTTCGACGATTCCATATCCGAAAACCTTTTGAATTTTCACAGTATCCAATGAACACTCTGATGTCAGCCTTTGCTTTAAGTTTACCTAAATCATCACGATCATTTTTCGGATAACAAAGTGCTCCAAATACATGAAAGTAATCGATATTCGGTTTTCTTTTGTGAACAATTTGATAAGGTGTTTTGCGATGGCGTTTTGTTATCATGCAATGGTTTTGGGTATAACATGCGGTTGAAACAGCTTCCGCCCATAAGTAATCCGGTAATTGAGCATTAATCAACATAGTTCTAGCAGCTTCCACTAACGTCCTGTTGCGTCTTTCAACAACTCCATTCTGTTCTGGGCTTCTAGGAATAGATGTTTGATGTTCAATTCCCACTTTCTCATAATATGACCTAAGTGTCTAATTCTTGAATTCAGTTCCATTGTCAGTTCTGACTATTCGTACCATGTTGCGTAACTGAACTTGAATTTTAGTGAGAAAGGTGATGATCATTGAAGGAGCTTGATCTTTACTTCGTAGAAAATAAACCCAAGTCCATCTGGAATAATCATCCACAATTACAAGAATGTAGCGTTTACCGTTGATACTTTGAACACGCATCGGTCCACACAAATCCATATGTAGCAATTGTAAAACATGATTCGTACTGTGCTCAGGTTTTGAAGGAAAATGAGCCCGAGTACTTTTTCCTTGTTCACAGGCTGGACATAAGTGATCTTTGGTAAAACGGAATCTTGGAAATCCATCAACAAGTTTGTAACGAGCAAGGTCAGTCATAGTTTTGAAATTCAAGTGCGAAAGACGTTTGTGCCATAACCAAGATTTTGTCGATTCTGCTTTGGAGAGAAGACATATCGGAGATGTTGCAATCATATCTGACATTGATATTGTATAAAGATTGGAGCCTCGTGAGCCAGACATTAGATCGTTTCCTTGTAAGTCACGAACAAAGCAAGTTTTCTCACGAAATGCAACTTCTAGATCCCCATCACAAAATTGACCAACAGAGAAAAGGTTGTGTCCAAGGCCTTCCACATAATAAACACGACTGATTTCAATGTTCCCACTGACATAGTCACCATATCCCATGATTAAAGCGTAATGATCATTCCCGAATCTGACAGTACCAATGAACTTTGAGACAAAGTTTTGTAAGAGTTTGAGATTGCCTGTCATATGTCGGGTGCATCCACTATCAACAATCCAGAGAACAATCTGTACCACCTGCATCACAAGAAGAAGACACGGATGGAACAGAAGTAAGGGTGGAACCCAATGAAAGTGCGGGTTCCTGTTGGTTAGAAGCACATGTATTCAACAATTTAGGAATCCATTTAAAGTCTGGTTTGTGTTGTAACCAACGTTGCCAATTCCAACTAGTTCGTGCTTTCTTAGATTTGTTCTCGGCACTTATGGGGGTAACTTCAACTACATTAGAAACCGTAGAAGGTGGCTTTCCTAAGTTAGACTTAGATGCAATAGTGGGCCTAGAAGGAATGCGTGTTCTACGTTTCTTATGACGATTCAGAAGAGAATTAGCTATACATTTTGTATGATCACCAGATGATACGCTTTTACGACAAAACACACAAGATGCATTAATATTCAAAACATTCAAAGGTTCATCATTCGTTACATTTAGATTTTGATTACAATTTGCCAGATTAGAATCTAAATCTGATGCAACATGAGTTTTATTCAAATTCCTAAGTTGATCTTCTACTTCTTGTCCTTCTAGTGATCCTCTCTTACATTGCCAGAGCCTATTCTTCTTTTTACTTTTTCGCTTGGGTCTGCTAACGCTATTAGTGGAGACTAGTCCTGTAGAAGTGGAGTTATCAACATTAGTATTTTGAACAATATTTCCTTTATCAGTTTTGTCTATTAGATACAATCCTGGTGCTATCACCGTGGTGTCAACAAACTTTCCTTTTTGGAGTATCTTGATTTTCTCATTCAAATCTATGATGATGTGATTTTTATCCTGAATATTTGACTCAAGTACACCATTGCAATATTTGATGTCTTCGTGGTTTTGTTGATATGCAACGTTTTCACTTTTTAAATCCGCAATTTTTTTCTTGTATTTGAGACACAGACTTTTGAAAGACTCATTGTTTTTGCAAAGCTGACAAGAGTTTGAAATATTTTGACTTTGAAGTTTCAATTCTGTTTCAAGACTTTGAGCTTGACACCATTCAAGCCTTTGTTTGAGTTGACAAATTTCTTTAGAAAATTGTTTTGTCACATCATCATTTTGTATTCTCAGCTTATCATTATCATGTTTAAGTGTCTCAATTTCCACATTCAACAAGTTATTATCAACACAAAGATCATCCATAAGCATAGAAGTACCAGATTTATAGAGATCATTCATGATAACAGACAAAATATCAGCATTGAGAACTTGTTCCAAGAGTTCGATCAGCATCATTCTTTAAAATTCGATTTCTTTGCTTTTGAACCAAAATCTCATTTTCAGTGGAGTTGAAAACGTTTATCATATTTTTGACCTCGTTTTGAAGTTCCTGATCCCAACGTGTAGCACAGAGATGGAGGTGTTTGACAATTGGCAACATTTGTTTTTGAAAAATATCTCTCTTTTCTCGCTCGTAAGCAGATTGAAAAGTTTCAATTTTTATTTCAGAATTACATTCAATTGTTTCCTCCAAAATTTCGATGTCTTCCATAAAAGTTTTGAAATAATTTAAGACACGACAACTTTTCGGTAAAGGTGTAAGTTCACCGGATGATGGTAAAGGACCATTAACTTTTGCTACAGTTTGGATAGGGGGCGCATTAAAGGATGAAACATATGACTCAGTGACATACCATGATTTCTCAGGTAATTCCTTTTGAGGAACAAAAGATTTAGAAATGTGTGGAGCTTGTGAATAATCATATGGTGTCCAATATTGAACATAACTCATTTTTTATCGACTCTCGTCTTCAAGTTCTTCTTCTTCCTCAGTATAAAAAACAACAGCACGCACAATCGTATTATCAAGCATGTGGTCTATACTGTAAATCTTAGGATTTTCTTTGAATGCTGTGTGAAGAAACATTGATTTGAAATCGCAAAGTGCAAATCCTTTATAGGGTCTCGGTTTTAAAGAAAATTTCTGTATTGTTGTGACAGAGTTCCCGTGTTTGTAAACAATGTTACGAAATTCTTTGAGTTGTTTTTCAAGATCAACAATCTCACCGAGTAAGTCATCTATATACTTCCTTTTTCGTATTTTATGTTCACAAAAATCCTTTTTACAACTTGACAATTCTGTTTCTGTCTTTGAAAGTACTGTTTGAAGACGTTCAACTTGCATTTTCAATTCACACTTCTCACTTTCAAGTTTAGAAATCAACTTTCTGTTTGACTCAATTAAATCTTGCATTTTGTGTTGAAGATCTTGCTCTTTGTTATACGAATCTTGAAAAGCTTTTTCAAAACTTTTTGCATGTTTAATCTTGTCTTCCTGATTTGAAAGTTGAATTTTATAACACTCAATATCTCTTACAAGTGACGCATTTTGTTCTTTTAAAACTTTGTTTTTCTCGTTGCATTTTATGATTTGCAATTGTTGTGCATCCATTTGTTTAGATAACAATATTAGGTCAGGGTCTGGATCAAATGATGGTTCATGTTGTTCTATATGATCATGTTTATCATTCTCAATAGGATCATCAAATGAAACAACTGTGTCATCATCAAATATGACAACTGTGCTTATTTGTTCATCTGTTTGAGAAGATGAAGATGATGTAGATGGAACAACTTGCGCCAAATCTGATTCAGAAGCAGAGGATGAGGCTATTTCATGTATTAGGCATGCTTTTTGGTCATGTAACTGAGACAAGCCGTCAGTGTCATACAGTGGACCTGAATCATTAAACTGAAGTTCCTGCATGTTGGCCATAAGCATCACAGCTGCATTGGCTTCCAGATCTTCCATGTCATCATCATTGTTCACATTTGCCATGAAGTTGTTATCCTGTTCAGGGAAATGTCCATCTTTTTCATCTTGAAGAGCCATGAGTAATGCCTGCTTGTGAAACTTACTCCCCCGAGTTCTCGGTTTGGGACATGCTTTTGCTATATGACCTTGTTCATTACAATTATAGCACCATACTGCATTCCTTGAGTTGGAGTTCCTAGTTACAACTGATTCAGACCTTTGCTGAGAAGACCCTGAGTTGTTCCTGAACCCCCCATTGTTATTAAACCTCTGACCATTTCCAAAATTTCCTGAAGAACTTCCTGAACCAGATCAACCATAGTTACGATTCTGAATTTCCACCCTTCCATCATTGACAACAGCTTGATTCCTTGTGTTAGAAGATGAACGTTGACGGTTGTTTGTTTTGTTGGAGAATTTGCTAAAAGCACGAGCAATAAGAGCAAGTCCCTGATTCAACGTATTAAAGTCATCATCGTCATCGTCATTGGAATTTGAATAATACACTGCATCATTGTTGTTTAATGGAACAAGTTGAGTAGAAGCATTCTGTGGAGATGAATCATAAGGGACCATTTGGTTCGAGGTAGAAGATTGTGGATAGCTGAAGTAGTTTTGCTCTTGAACATATGCATGATTTGACATTGGTGGTGGAGCATAGGGAGATTGAGCTACGAGTGCCAAAGAATTTGGTGTTGGTGTTGGTGTGTATCCTCCTCGTAGAGCTCGATCTTTTTCAACTTCAGGTTCATGGTGTTTCAGAAAATCATACAACAAACCATACGGTGCATCATGAAGATTTTTTGTTTGACGAACAAATGTCACATATTTATGCCAATCAGGGCCAAGACTACCAACAAATTTGGAGTTCACTGCGATCCTTGGTACCGTGATTTTGTGACGTTCCAGATCATTGACCACATTTGTGAAACGATGATAGTAGGATTCAAGTGACTCTCCTGGTTCAATTGTGATGTCAGTGTATTCCATGTAGAGTTTGGATTCCATATCATCTTTGTTCAATTGAGTGCCTTCCATAAGGAGATGAACATGTTCCCACATAGCTTTGGCTGTTTTCTGAGCATCGACACTTCGATAAATTGGATTAGGTATACCTTGAAGTATATAAGCCATTGCATACTCATCAGCTTCACGATGTAATTTCTGTTCTTCTGTAAGTGAAGATTCTGGAAGAGGTCTATCACCAGGAGGACGTGGAGGATCAGCATTTGGATCACCAATTTCAAATCTTGTTGGCCACTCAAATGGTCCTTCAAGTATCACTTGTTTCAAGAATTTCCCATGAGGTTTCTTTAGTTCAAGAAATCGTAAGAATCGACTTGACCATTGAACATAGTTCCCAGGTGTTAGCATTGGAGGTGTTTCAAGTGATCCTGCCTCATGTCTGGATTGTTGAGTTGTAATAACTTCACACATTCTATCAAACCAGTGAGGTTGTTTGGAGGAGAACTAAGTGTTTTGTTGGGACATTTGATATGGTTGTTGTTGAGGAATGATTTGATGTTGTTGCATCATGAGATATTGTTGTTGTGGATTAAACGGTTGTTGTTGAAAGTGTGACTGTGAAGGTTGTTGATATGATTGTTGCTGATACTGCTGATGTTGTTGCTGAGGATTAGAGAAGTAGTAATGTGGTGGTTGAGACATCTTTGAACACTTGTGTAGAAATGGATCTTTGTAGAAGATTGAAATGCACGTTCCTTTGGTTAAGTTCAAAATACCTGGGGTAAGTTGAAATCTTACGCGTAATGATGAAACTTAGGCGTAGACTTTAAAGTTACGCGTAAAGTATGATCTTATGCGTAAACTTGTGAGTTATGCGTAAGATATAACCTTATGCGTAAGTTTTAAGCTTATGCGTAGGATTCTTATGCGTAAGGTTCAAAAACCAAACAAATCTTTCAAACTTATCCAAGCTTGAAAGATATCCGAAGTCGAAGTATTCCACTAACTTATCCAAGCTAGGGAAGTACTGAGTCACCGTAGCACGAAGATAAAACCTTGGATGAAGTTTTGCGTACAAATCTGAAACTTACACGTAAGATTAGACTTATGCGTAAAACTTAGGCGTAGAGGCAACTTCTGCGTAGGATCTGTCTTCTGCGTAGGAACTTAGGCGTAGGAACTAGACTTGAGCGTAGGATTTAGGCGTAGACTTCCAAAGTTACTCATAAGAACAGGGTTTTGACCTATGTTACTCGTAAGAAAAGGGTTTTGGCCAAAAGTTACTCGTAGAAAGGACAAAAAGTACTGTTGACAGCTTTTGAATCATACTATTCAGAAAAGTTACGCGTAAGGTGGTCAGAAGCTTGAAAAATCTCAAATTTTTTAAGAGAAATGCTTAGAAATAAGGTACTTTTGATCAAATAACTTCACCAATACTTAGAAAACACTAAAAGATGAAAGATTTTGCTACCAAAAACTAGTTTTCCAATATTAAAGAAGCTATAAAACCTTACAAAAACCTTAAAAATCAAAACTTTATGCAAAAACTAAGCTTCAAATCACTATATCAACCTTGAAACTTGTCCAAGCTTCAAGATTTGAGTGAAAGAAACAAAGAAAAATGCAAAAAGAAGCAAAACAACACCTAGAACCCCACGTTAATCCAAAGAAACACACTTCAAACTCTATTTGGCGAATGATACCACTTGTTAGGTCACCATTTTGTAAACACAAGTATGATATTGATAGTAATGAGATGAGAAAAGAGATTGGTTGATTATAAGAAATGAGAGAAAAATAAGAACAAGAGTTTCACTAAGATATTCAAATAACCAACAAATGAAAAGTTTACATAAGCTTACTATTTATAAGGGAGGAGTAGGGCAACACTCCCTACCTCCCTCATCTAGCTTAGACGTGGGCTTTAAGGCCCATTGGTCTTACATTCTTAAGCCTAGTAACATGAACAATGTAGAATAAATAACTAAGCAACCTATTACAAAAGGTAATGACCGAGACTTGACTAAAATACAAAAGTATGATCCCAACACGAATCCTTCCATAAATCGTGGATTAGATTTAAAGATTTAATAAGACAAGTTCCCCATCATGGCATTGAGCTTTGGCTCTTGGTCCAAATCTTCTACGATAATATCTCCTCTAATGACCGAAACGGAATTAACCAATCTAGAAAAGGGAGATTGGCCAATCTTAGTGCCGAAGAAGGATGGGATAGGATTGAAGAATATGCTCAAGACCAGGATGACACTTGGGATGAACCTGAGTTGACTGTCAGCATTTCTGAAATCACCTCAGATCGGTTGAGAAAAATTCACAAAAGAGTGGAATACCTAGCTGGATCGCAATTACCTAAACAACTGTCGAATCCTTACTTAATCTGCGATTACTGTGAGGGCCCGCATGAGGTAGAAGAATGCGGAGGAGCAACCACGACTGAACATGCATGCTTGTCAGGAGGGGACATTTATGCTGATCCCTCCCTTTTGCCTTTTTACCAAAATGACGATTACACCCTCTGGGGAAATCTGGTAAAGAGAAAAGAAGGAGAGCAAGGCCCTGAATTCAAGATCAGGAGCACTTTTGAAGATGACCTTGGTCACTTCACTCACGAAAAAGGCTTGCAAATGAAAGGTCTTAATGAGCTTTTCGACGAGCAACAGGATGACATTGGATAATTTTTCAACAAGCTTAACTCAGCCCTAGATAACCTTGAAATGCCATCAGTAAGCAAAAAAGACCCCATGCTCGCGATAACCACTCGAGCTGGAACAACAACCAAGGACCCACCTTACCCAAGCTCGTCCCCCATCACCCCCGATCCAAACAAACCTGGCGAGGAGGAGGAGGATGTCGGCGGCAATACCCCCGGCCAACCGCCCTTGACGACCCCTTCCCCATCAACCCTAACTAACCAACCTGTGAGAATCCCGTTTCCATCCCGATTAAGGAACCAGAAAACTAAGAATGACAACAAGAGATTCTTGTCATATCTAAAAGACTCGGTTGTCACCATACCCCTCCTTGATGCTTGCTATCACATGCCAAAGTATAGTGCATACTTTAAAAAACTATTTGCTAACCGGAAGAAACTCGAGGGTCTTGTGACCCTGGGGGAAGAATGCTCAGTGGTGACCCATCGAGGGCTACCAAAAAAGGTAGACGATCCGGGCAGCTTCACCCTGCCTTGCTCCATAGGATCTCTATCAATCAAGAATGCTCTTGCCTATTTGGGATCAAGTATCAATCTCATGCCTCACTCTATGTTCCTTAAATTAGGATACTCTGGATTAAAGTCTACCCGTATGAACATCCAACTAGCTGATAGATCAGTCAAATACCCCGTAGGGATATGCGAGAATGTGCTAGTCAAAGTTGGGAAATTCAAATTCCCAGTCGACTTCGTAATCCTGGATATGGAGGAGGATGACTTGGTACCCATCATCTTAGGGAGACTGTTAGCCTCGCTATTTTATTAAGATAACGTCACACACGTGAAATGGACTAGATATGTAGCAAGTGGTGCCATTAGGGACTACTTATGTTAACTAGGCAAACTTGTAATGTGTAGAGCCTATAAATACCCCTCATGACTCTCCATGAGGGGTGTGGGAAATTATGTATTGTTCTTTCATTCTTAATAAACTTCCATTTCTTCACCCTCTCTCTACTTTCTCTCTCTAAAACTAAATATGGAGTTCATCAATAATCATCAACCAAGACCTCCCGAATCACATAAATCTTCTATATTTTCGGTCCTACAATTGGTATAAGGAGCTAGGTTATTACTTGTGGATTTTTTTGTGATTCGAATCATATTTGAAGCTGTTTTCTTTGTCCGTATTTTTGGTATTTTTGGATCTGAGAAAATTTTTTTTCTCATCTTTTACGGATAAAAGTTTCATAACAGTTTTCATTTATGTCTTTTGTATCCAATATATGGTCAAAGTACAATTGTTTTCTTGTGTCTTTTTTAGTCCAAGATAACAGGTTATGCAACTCATATCATTTTATGTCTTGTCTTTGTCCAT
Source organism: Artemisia argyi (assembly GCA_030686995.1). NCBI lineage: Eukaryota > Viridiplantae > Streptophyta > Magnoliopsida > Asterales > Asteraceae > Artemisia > Artemisia argyi. The sequence continues at coordinate 63,085,962 of CM060697.1, forward strand.
TACCGTGAATATACTGGTCAAAAAGGGTCATAACATAGTCGGAAAATTCATCGGATACTTCATCGGAAACTGGGAAATGGTCGCCGGAATTTCATCGGAGTTTCTTGTATAAGAAATCTCGATATGTACCTGTTTTCGAGAACACATGTGGTTTTCGAGAACACATACCCTAGTTTTCGAAATCATGTTCTCGATAATGTTAAGTTTTCGAAAAACCTGTTCTCGATAAATGAAAAGTTTTGAAAATGAAAGGTGCAATTTTTCGATAAGTGACCAGAAAAAGTTTCGAAAAGAAGATGAAGATGAAGAGACTACGACCACAACCAAATACCAAACTCAAATGTGACCTCAGTCTTAACCATCATCAGTCAAAAGCCAAGAAAAGATAACATAAAGAATAAGAAGGAAGAAGTGCCGTGCCAAATATAACTTATCCATAATCATACTCCAACAACATCAATTCTATTCTATCATAATCCCACAACCTCCTACAACTCCTCATCTTGAAGCCTTGGTCATACATATATCATTCGTCACTATACTCCTGTTTGTCGAGAGTTTTGAATACAAACAACAAGGTTTCATCTGATTGAGATATCAAAAGAAAAAGGCTTAGGTTATTTGTGTTGTGATTTATGCTACAGATATCACGATTAAGGATGAAGTGATGGGAGCTTGATGGTATTCTGAGTCTGTTATGATGTGAGAAATATTTGGTGAGAGGAGCGTATAAGTTGGGTATGGGGGCGGACCTTTTTTTGTATGAGATTAGGTTTAGGGTAACTGTGAATATGTGCTGTTTTATAACTCAACGGTTAATAGTCTGGTATAATGGTTCGAGTGTTGGGCCTAGTTTCCGATTGTCAGAAAAATGGGCTTTGCATCCAGATTTTATAACTTAATTTGTTGGGCTAATAATTTATTAATAAAAATCTGGATTGCTAAAGGTTATGTACAACGTGGACTAGGCTAGTATATGGTTTCGGTTACGAAATGATTAAGACATGGGCTTACAGTGGAAGTATCAAATGTTAAGTTTTTTTGATAATAGAATGGTATTTTGGGTTACAAATTTCACGGAGGATACATATATTCACGGCTAGAATTGCTATGGTTTGACAAGAAAATGACTGCGGAGTTTTCGCATGATATTATTGATTTGACTTTGAAGTGACATTTCATTACGTTTACTTATTTATCTCAAAGTCTAGGGGTGGTTGGATGCACGACTTTTGAAGATAACTTGTCTGCGCAAAGTAAAAAAATTCAGTCTTGACAATCTAGTTATTACTGATGTAAGGAGTTACGTTGTAGTGCTCACAGTATAACTATCACTTAAAGGAGTTACATTGTAGTACTCAGTGTCACACGAAGTAGTGGATTGTTCAAGTGGCGAATATTTCGTGCAACCTCATACTTAAAGGAGTTACATTGTAGTGCTCGGTATAGGTATTAAGTCACATCTATCGTACAAGCATTAAGTCACAAGATGGGATGATTACTTCTTTTTCAAGCTGGTCATATTGGGCAGTCTCCATATGTGGTCATTACTAGTAGCCGGTGAATTACAAGGAGGTTCGTTAAAGGTTGATTTGAGAGAATAGTATTGAGAGTATATTTTTGTGACATATACTCACAAATTATGCTTACACGGTCTATCTATATTGCATCAGAAGTGTAAAGTACGGGTAATTTTGGCATGTACACATAAAAGTATGATGATTTCGATACATCGCAACCATCAGGAGGGAGAAGAACATGCCAAAAGAAGTAGTGTTTCATCTCTAGTACGTTGGTTGTTCGAGGGAATTGTGCTTACACTGGAACCGAAGAAGTACCAATGATGTGTACATCGGAGCGTATTACCAACCTTCTGTGCAATGTTATGTGAGTTATATTGTCATGATGCTCCCCGAACGACAACCATGTGCCTACACTTTTGAATCTACTTTATCCGCTGCGTGATGAAAAGAGAGTTGTCAGTTCAGGAGGGAGCAGGAAAAAGAATAAAGGCTCACTAGTTAGGAGGGAGTAATAACCTAACTAGACCATTACAGTTGAAGTTCAGAGCTACAAGTTCCTTTGCTGTCAGTGTCAAAGACCATACGCCGAGATCGTCGGAAAAGAGAACTTCAAGTCTGCCTCAGTATCTAGACTACAGAGACTCTGCGCTTCAACAACGTCAACATAGTTTACTATTGTTGTAATTTTACATTGTTAATGTATTTATAGGTCTCATTGTAACCATTCACGTGTGACGATATCTTGGAGGGAGATTGTTAGCCTCGCTATTTTATTAAGATAACGTCACACACGTGAAATGGACTAGATATGTAGCAAGTTGTGCCATTAGGGACTACTTATGTTAACTAGGCAAACTTGTAATGTGTAGAGCCTATAAATACCCCTCATGACTCTCCATGAGGGGTGTGGGAAATTGTGTATTGTTCTTTCATTCTTAATAAACTTCCATTTCTTCACCCTCTCTCTACTTTCTCTCTCTAAAACTAAATATGGAGTTCATCAATAATCATCAACCAAGACCTCCCGAATCACATAAATCTTCTATATTTTCGGTCCTACAGTGGTACTCGGGGAGTAGAGTAGGACAAAGAGTGAGCTTTGTGCCGAACCACTATAAACCTCAATGTCTCATTTGGTTGTGTTCTTTCCTTTATTTCCTTTACACAATTTATGTTTATGCATCTAGTTAACTTGATATCACATAACTAGCAAATCTTGCAACTTTGCAATAAAAACATAAACAGACCTAACAAAGTGGAAACCGATTTTAATAAGCAATAATAAACGGTGAAACTATTCAACCCCGCCCCCTTCTAGTTTCTACACTTTCTTTAGAAAATAACCGAGCAATAACCCGATTTAGCGAAGGTTTTCTAAAAATAAGTCATCGCTGTCCCAAAATTTTGCTTTAATGAAAACCAACACTTAACACTTGTTTCTCGTACCAGAACTTTGAAATAATGAAAATGGACACGTTCATCTAGGTTTAGAAAGTTTAACGAGAAAAAACGAACTTAAAACGAGTTAGAAACACGCTTTCCAAGAGAGTTAAACACGACTTATGTGACTTGAAATTTTTAGAATTTCTAAGTAACTAAAACGCGTTTTGAAATATATTTCTTAAACGACTGACTCGTGTAACATGTTAAAACCTCACTACAAGTATATAAAGGTGTTAAACTTCATAAAACTCATAAGCATGTAGTACGTGTTGCATATTTCCTAAAACGACTTATATTTCTAGGTCGCATTAGGATTCTTGGTTGATTTCATTAATTTACACTTTCACGTGTACTTTGAATACTTGATGTGAGTTTATAGCCCACTCTTTAACTCTGCTTTGCAAAACTTGGGGTGAGAAACATGCAAACTCTTTTATGGACCAAACTGAAACTTATGCTTTATTAAAACTATTACGAGCTAGCCTAAGCTTTATTTCCCAAACTATGCCCGCCTTTTATATACCATTAATTCCTGCAGGGAAGCGTGATTGTTATAAATAGATCTATTGAAGGGGACTCCTCCGTCCGGGTTGGTAGCTCCAACTGGACCAATTTTGGATTTACGGACGTATGCCATATCGGGATTTAAGTGCTAATGGGAATACACACTTACTAAGGGCATAACTTTATTGTATGCTTTAGAGCTTGCATAATAGAATCTACTTTTGAATTGACATTACGTATGATGTAATGTGCACCTACTTGGTTATGGTCTAACTTATTGCTTTATACTTAAACCTATGAACTCACCAGCATTTTGCTAACTTTTTAAGCATGTTTTCTCAGGTGCCTAACTTATTGATGCATGATGATTTTTCCAAGGTGTGGCATGGCATGGCAAGGTCATAGACACTTTTGGAATGAAATAATACCCACACTTGACCACTTTTGTGATTAGGACAACTAAAATCTTTATAGGCCTTGTACTCCAAGTTTTGACTATGATGTCAACTTATTATTTAAATTGGTGTATGATTTTAAAATGGACTTGATAATCCGTTCTTTATTACCTAGTGTTGTGAATACCAATTAAGTAGCACCCCATGACCCAAATGCTTCCGCTAAACCAATTTTGGGGGTGTAACGGTGTTACAGATTGATATCAAAGCCTTGGTTATAAAGAACTAGGTACATATCGTAAACTATAACCACTTTTCATAAAAACATTTCCTTATGACTGGCACCCGCCTGCCAGCCTTGCTTGCCACTTTACTTACTGTTTACTTAACATAAATACATGTTATGCTTTGCTATTGTTGGATTATATTTTGCATATACTATATATAATATAAGTATTTTCTATATGCTTACATATACGTTCCGTCTTCGTGACGGAGATATGTCTTCTTCATTCTACCCTATACATTAAAAATATCAAAACATACTTTTAATAGTTTCTAGACTATAGCCATTTATGCCAACATTCTGCTGCGAGTCCGCACACTAAGTCACTAAATTGTCACACATACACATACACTTCAACGGGTTCTAAAACTTTCTCAAGACATTGTGAGTTACACAATAACGACAAGAAAATTGGAGCAAGAATATTTATGTATAGATTCGGATATTGAAGCAGGTACAAAACAGTAGACTAACTAAATGATCAAACCATTATTAGCCATATGTCCACAGAAAACTTTTGTCTGTCTTGTGCATAGAACTTCCACAATACCAACATCAGCTGTAACATACAAAGATCACTTCAGATATAAGAACACCTCCTTAATACTTCAACATGACTTCACTAAAATTGAGTCAAAATCGCACTTAAGCATCCCACCATTTTGCACAGACCCAAAAAAACAAAACTTTAAAGATTTTAAAACACAAATTGTAGCACCCATAACCACAAATCACAATCTAATAGACATGAAAAACTCATACAAACACAAACCAACATTTAGAAATCCACTAACAGCAAACAAAGTACTGAAACAATTATGAAAGACATCAAAAGCAAATAAATCACAATTTGTAGCACAATGCACAAATTTAGCGCAAATGATCGCCTATGAAACTCATTAGAAAGCATTAAACACAAACACATATCCACGGATCTACTAATAGCATACAAACCTAAAAGAAACCGAAACACAATTCATTAACTACAAACACACATAACAACATATCAAGTCCATCACAAAAGCATAAACATTTGAAGCTCATTGTTTCCTTTTGCAAGATTCAATTTTCCATTCATATTTTAAACCTGACACTACTTACAAAGAAGCATTAAAAAAATCTCCTGGAATATGAACATACACCCTCAACAACCCAACTCCGGCAAACAGTCTATCTATAACAACAAATAGCACTGATACAACATATATTCAGTTTAACCTACTCTAACCATATATAAATAACAAAGCAAAAAGTTTCACATACCAGTAACTCAAAAGACGCGGCATTGTAGCTTAACACCTCCATTTGCACCGGATCTAGAAATAATAGGTCTAGAAATCTCCCACCCCAACTGACTATATAAGATCTCTTGAAGTATGCTAACATAATACAGATGAAAAACATTTGGATAACCATATAAATCAAACGTCACCTCAATACAAAACCCACCAACATGCACCGAACCAGAAATTAAGCGGAAAACCCACTAACCATTATAGATTAGCGGAAAACCCACGAACTATTATTTTAATCCCTTTAAGTCGACGGCTCGGCTCGGCGTGTGAATAGTGTCGACTCGAGCCATGAATCCATAGTGCACCAACCCTCAAGACAATATCTTAAGCGGCGGCTTCGGAACAATGCCGGCTACTCAAAAAACTTCAATGAATGTTATATATTATAATAACAATCTTAACATTATCTATTATGTTCGAAAGGAATATAAGAAGATCCTAATACATTTTGTTATTATAATTATTTGTTTGATTTTACCTATTTGAAATGAGTATGTTAAATTTAAGGAATTTTCATGATATTTTATTTAGTTATACGTGTGAATATTTGTGTGTATAAATGTCAAAATCTTAATAGATTACAATGCGTGTTTACTGTTTTATATAACTAAAGATAAATTAGAACTCTAGTTCAGCTTCGTATATTCACCAACACATTATGGACCCAAAAGCTCATAAATAAGCAGAGGTAGCCTTATATAGCTAAGCCATTTCAAAATAAATTTTTATTTCTAGTTAGCACAAAGTTTTAAAAAATTGTATTAATTACATTTATTTAAAATATTTTAAAATAACAATGTAAACAACTATTTTAAAACATTTTTACCACACATAAAATTAAAAAAAAAAAAAAATCTTACTTATTACACTTGTTTAAGGGGGTGGCATCGTAGTCGGTATGGGGCTCGGGGTGGCTCGGCGTGGATCGGCAAAACAAAACCACAAGCTCGGCATGAGCTAATCGGCAAAGCAAACGGTATACATTACCTATTCGGGGAAGAAAATGGCATTTAATTTTTTGTACCGTTGCATTTTTTAGGGAGTTACCGTTTGAATTTTTATTACATTTTCAAAAAAAATTACCCCCTTTAAAAATCACAATTCACTTATTCACAATCACATTTTACCATCTTTTCTTCAAATCACATATTCAAAATCACCAATTCACTTTAAAAATCAAGATCATGGATCCAAGTAAATCCCAACAAGGTTCAACATCAAAAGGGCGAAGTCGTGGTCGTGGTCGATGTTGATACAAGAGTTGGGCTTACCTTGTTTGTATTCGTGCTCTCGTACCAATTAGAACTTTTAGTGCTTGTGAAACCTGCGCACTAAGAAAGCAAACAACACCGTTAGGCTTATCGTGGGATTGTCTCCCACGATTAGACTCCGGCGTGAGAGTAAGTAATCGGTTTTAGGGTTTGTAGAAGAGTTAGGGATTGTGTAAATCGTACCTTTCAATGAGAATATGTAATTCTATATATAGGACGCAGAAACCGTGTAGGTATCTTGCTCCTTACTCTTCGCACTCGTGGTGCTTATCTGGGGTAAGGATATCTATCCCGTGAATAGAAGATCCTTATCCCTTAATTATGCATATCGGTTGGGCTTTGGGCTTCGTGAGCCCAAGCCGTTAGTATTAATGGGCCAAGTCATTTGTCATGATAGCCCACTCGTGGTGGGTTTGGGCTTAGTAATGTCTATAATTTGGGCTCGTTGCCCAACTATAGGCTATACGTCATCATGTCCCCCCAGTCTAGTGTGCGCGACCCATAGCCGCAAATACTAGACTAAAGGAACGAGCGGTAAGCGTGGCGGAAAAAAAAACGAATACTTCCCGCCCAAAAATAGGAACAATGTATCAAGTCCCTATATATCATGAGATGTGCTTCGAAAAACGGGGGAAGTATCCACGTGTACCTAGGTAAATGGGAAAAGTGTTGTACTTGCTCCTTTCCTATCCACACGATCTGTGAGTGGGATCCACGTGGTATCCCTTTTTAGGGTTTTGGGTACTTATATAAAGTCACCGCCTCCTTTTCACCGTGAAACACATAGTAAAACATTTCCGCCATTTTCGAAAATTATCAAAGCTTTTTCCTTTCCTCGATCCACTTATTCGATTTAGGTAACTGCGTGTGCGCAATCCTTGTGATACACCGAAAATGGTTGTTGCTCAGTTAGATGAGTTTCGCTCCTTGATGGATGAGGATGAAGTACGTCAGTTTGCTTCTGACTACTTCATTCCTCTCGACGTCCATCCGGAGGCCCCAGATGTTGACGCGTGTATAGCTGATTTCCCCGATGGGAAAATAGGTTTATATACACGCTTTTTTGACTATGCGAACTATCGCATACCCATTTCCGTGTTTTTGAGCAACGTGCTCAATTATTATCAGCTCCATATATCGCAGCTGCACTGTATAGGTGCAGCGAAGATATCTAATTTTGAGATTAATTGTCGGCTGCTTGCCATTAACCCGACTGTCGACCTGTTCCGTGCGTTTTACCATTCTACATGGGCGAACGGATGGGTCTCATTTGCCAAACGCTCAGGGAACCTTCAATGCTATACCGTTAAGGTAGATTCATTAAGGCGTTGGAGGGAATACTTTTTCTAGGTGGACGATGTGGTTTTCCCGTCGCGCTTTGGGTTCTATGCTCAAGGGACGCTGCCGAGGGATGAGCATCCTATCCCTGGTTCGTACAGCCTCGCGGATGCGGATACAATTGATAGTAACCGTATTCCCATTAACTCCTATCCTGAGGAGTTTTTGGTGCACATGGGGCTGAGCCAAAATTATTTTGATGGTGCGAACGAGGTTCCAACCTTTCTTGATGAGAACATCCAGGGTGGGTGCTCATCCTTTTACTGCGTCTATAATGTAAGTGTTTTTCTTCTTATCCTTTGAATAACTAACTTTGTTCTTTTGTTGTTTATCTTCTGTCTGTCGTAGAAATGGATTTGTTCTCTGTTGTGAAGCTGAAAGAACCTAAGCGCGTGACGATAGGGGTGCGTCCCCTGAGGCAGGGTGAGCAGCCCATATTGCAGGCTACTGCGGGACATCTGACTGTATTTGGACCTGTTGCGCAGCAAGACTCTCCTCCTGTAGCTGTGCTTGTCGCGCCAGTGCAGGTTGTCCCTCCTGCTGAGGAGAGGTCTCCCGTGAGGGAGGAGACTCATGTGGAGGCGTCTAACAGCGTGGAGATTTTGGAGTTCATGGAAGTCCGCAGGAAGAAGCGCAAGGAAGCATTTTCTGGTGGTTATGTGGGTACCTCCAAAAGGAGGCGTCGTTTGATTGGGGAGGATGAGTCGGATACGCCTGATGAGATGTTTGCTACCAGCGCCCAGAAGAATAAGGCCGAATCTCCACCACTTGTGTAAGTATTAACGACTGTAGCTTTCTTTTATTTGCCGTTTCCGCGTACTAACGTCATCTTCTTTATTTTATAGGGACCATGCTGCGGAGGGTGGTGCGGCTTTCGCTGATCATACCGCGTCGCCTGAGGTTGCAGATGTGGAGGAGCCTTTGAAGGCTACGGCGCAGATGTCTGCGCAGGAGTTGGTTGAGGAGCTTGCTGGTGTTGCTACTCGCCAGGCTGAGTTGGTTACTCAGCTGAAGGCGCGGACCGTCGTTGAGGGAGGTAGCCTTGCTTAGAGGGATGAGCAGATTGCGCAGCTCAAAGCGCAATTGGCGAAGGCTCAGGCAGAGGTGTTAGCTGCCGATGAGCGCGCCAAGAAGGCAACTGAGGAGAAGCTGGTAGTGTTGGCTGACCTACAGCGCGAACGTGGGGAGGCACAGCAATATAAGGCTGACCTCGCCTGGGGGGTAAAATATCTCGAAGAGAGAAAGAACGAGCTCTGTAGTCAGCTGGCTCAGTTCGGCAAGCAGGTAGAGGACTCTGTGGAGGCGCAGGAAGAGAAGCTGCGCCGGCTCAGCATAGAGTATGATGAGGAGCTGTATCCCCATCTGATGTCGACTATTGCAGAGCGCAGGTACTTGTTGTACCTTAATTTCTTTGTATATTTTGTGTTTCTATTCTAATGCCTTTGTCATTGTTTTCGCAGGTGGTTGATCAGCCATGGCTTGCGCTTGGCTGCCGTGGGGACATTGGAGTCCCCAGAGGTTGTGAACGCCTTTGGGAGGGTGGTGCAGTGCGCCGTTGCTCGTGGCAAGGCGCGGGCCGTTGAAGAGTTGGCTGAGGCGCAACTGCTCAAGGTCACTCCCTCTGAGGTTCCTGAGTATAAAGCTGATGCCTACGATGAGCTTGTGCAGGCAATGGAAAAGATGAGGCTCTTCGAGCTTCCCCACATTGCGCAGCTGGAGCGCAACCAAGATTATCCCATCCGAGTGATCATGCAGGGATTAACACTTGGGAGGCATATAGCCGAGAATGCAGAGGCCGAGGCTGATTTCTTCTTAAAGCCTGACGAGTCCCAACTGCAGGTGCCAGTGTTCGCGCGCCCGCGTGCTATCTTGAACCCCTTTGCACTTGAGACAGAGCTGCCACTGAAGGAGGTTTTGGAGCGTCACACAGAGAGAGCGGCCAAGAAGAAAGGTCTTAAGGGGAAGGCCACTCTCTGTGGTGTGGGTGCTGCACACCTTCCTAGGTCAAATGGTGTTGCCGTCAGTGTGGCGACCGTGTCACAAAGGGATGCATTATTGTCGAGGAAGCTGTAGAAGTCGGGAAGCTCAGCTGTGCCAGAGCCTCCCACGGAGCGTGTCCATAGTGTATAGATGTGTATAACTCGTAGTTATAGCTTTTTGTAAAAACTCATAGTTTTTTTTAGTAAATAAAAATATTGGACTCTTTTGTGCACATATGTTGTTTTTGTACTTAGATTTGTTCCTTGTCTTTATTACGTGAAAGATTTATCTAGAGTAACAAACGTGCAAACAATATCTTGTATTTGAGCCCAAAATTTGTTTGTTAAGTTTGTGACTTAGGAAACGTTTGCGGTCCATAACCTCAACAAACGTGCGAGTAAATGAGTAGCGTACTACGTTTATCATTTTTGGTGACCAAGTGTCTTGGTTTATTAGTTCGTTTTCAACTTGTTGTTGCGCATTCGTTGTGAGATGCGTACTAAAGTCATGAGCTTGTATGAAGTTAGTGTACGAACTTAGGAGTTAATTGTTTTGAATTCATGTGGTGGAGTGCAGCGTACTGCGAGTTCCACTATGTAGGAGTCAATTGTCTTGAGTCCATGTTTTGTTAAACGCGCACCGTGTGCAATAAAGTGCATCCATCGTGGGATGTACTTATGAACTTACTCCAACGTCTTGATAGTAAGGTGTTTAACAGGGATACGTGATCCGATGTTGATGGGTTTGCAACCCTCTTACTCAACGAGTACTTTAGTAGGTTTACTCATCCTCTCTGCCCTCGTGCGGTCTTAATATGTGCATGCACGCCATGTAGGCAATAATATAAACAGAATTGAAACATAAATGAATAATGTAAGCAATAATGTTGAACTGTGTTGTGGAGTTAGCTAGAAACCACAACGTTTTATTAATTGTTGCAAGTGCAAAAAGGACAATTTCCTAAAAAAAATAAAACAAATACACCAACATTTATTGAGCGCTTACTAAAGTGCAGATGTGCCGGTGTGCGGCTCGTGGCCTAGAGGTAGCATCTCTTGAGATTGCAAATGTTCCAGGTGCGCGGTAACTCGTGGCCTTTCATATCACGCACTCTGTACGCAACGTCGCCCAATGCCTCTGTGACCTCGTAAGGCCCTTCCACTTTGGTCCGAGCTTGCCCGTGTCTTCTGCGTGGCTGGCATCGTTGGCGCGGTATACAAAGTCCCCTGGTTTGAAAGAAGTGTTTCTGACTCGTGCATCATAATACTTCTTCATCTTTGATTTAGCTTTCGCTTCGTGGATAGCCGCCCTTTCGCGTCATTCTTCCAACAGATCTAAGTCAATGCGACGTTCATCATCGTTTGTTGCAATGTTAACTTCCGATGTACGGATTGTTGGCATTCCAATTTCTGCTGGTATAACAGCTTCTGTCCCGTAGACAAGAGAAAAAGGTGTATCGCCATTACTGACTTTGATTTTTGTGCGGTGAGCCCACAAAACATGCGATAATTCGTCTACCCATCTTCCTTTATGTTTGTCCAAGCGCGCCTTAATTCCTTCACCCAGGCTACGATTCGCGCGTTCTACCAATCCATTTGTTTGTGGATGTTTGACTGACGTGAAGTGCTGCGTGATGTTTAACTGCGCGCACCAATCTTTGAATGGGTTATCACAGAGTTGTTTTCCGTTGTCCGAAATAATTTTTACAGGTAGGCCAAAGCGGCATACAATGTTATCCCAAACAAATCGTTTGACCTGGTTACCTGTGATACTTGCCACTGCTTTTGCCTCGATCCATTTGGTGAAGTAGTCAATGGCGACAATGAGGAACTTGAGTCCTCCTGCCGCGACTGGAAAGGGTCCAGCAATGTCAATTCCCCATTTGTGGAATGGCCATGGTGAGGTGATGGGTGTTAGCTCATGTTGTGGCCGACGCGGAATGGGTCTATAGACTTGGCAGTCGTTGCATCTTCTAATCATGTCTCGCGCGTCGCGGTGCATGGTAGGCCAATAGTACCCGGATCGCAAAGCACGCGCTACAACAGACCGTGGTCCTGAGTGCATGCTGCAAGATCCAGCGTGGATTTCCCGGAGTACGTAATCTGCCTGAAGAGGTCCGATGCACCTGAGCCATGGTTGTAGGAATGAACGCCGATATAGGATACCATCTCGAAGTTCGAACCTCTGCGCTGTGCGCCGTATCCGTCGAGCGTCCTTTTGTTTCTGTGGGAGTGTTCCCTTACTGATAAAATCCATGATGGGTGTCATCCATGTGGGATTGTCTTCCTCTATCACTGTGGATACCTCCATCTCGGAAATGGATTTGTTCTACAATGTTTCCACCAATACCTGTTTTGACAGGTGTGCAAAGCTTGTGGATGCGATTTTACTTAGCGCATCTACTTTTTTGTTTTCTCCTCGTGGAATTTGTTTGATGGAAAACTTGTCAAAATTCTTTATCAAGGATTTGGCTTTATCGAGGTATTGGATCATGTGTTCTTCTTGAGCCACATACTCGCCTAACACGTGGTTAGCTACTAAGCGTGAATCCACATTAGCTTCTAGGTTACGTACGCCCATTTGATTTGCTATGCATAGTCCAGCCAGCAATGCTTCATATTCTGCCTCATTGTTTGTGGCTGTGAATTCAAAGCGTAGTGCATAAGTGTGTTATGTTCCATCTGGGCTGGTAAGGATAAGACCTGCGCCTGATCCTTCTGCGCATGAGGATCTATCTGTAAATAGGACCCATGGTTCTTGTAATAGTACTTCAATCTTTGGTGATGGAGTATCATTATCTGGCTTCTCGATAATGAAGTCAGCCAATATCTGTCCTTTGATCGCGGTGCATGGCCTATAGGAGATATTATGTTCGCTCAATAACACACTCCACTTTTGAAGCCGCCATGATGCATCAGGTTTAGAGATAACATGCTTGATGGGTTGGTCCATGATTACAGTTATCGGATGCGCTTAGAAGTACCTGCGCAGCCTTTTAGCTGCGAATACTAGAGCTAGGACCAGTTTCTCCATAGCGGTGTAGTTAGTCTCTGTCTTCTTGAGTGCATTGCTTACGAAGTATATAGGTGTTTGAACAGAGTTTCTGTCTGTCAGTAGTACCGCGCTGACTGCTCCATGGGTCGCTGAGAGATACATGATCAATTCTTCCCCTTGTCGGGGTGCGACAGGCTTTGGTAGGTCTGCTAGGTTTTGTTTCAGCTGTTGGAAGGCTTCTTCCGCTTCTGGAGTCCATCAAAAATCTCCCTTCTTTGTGCACTTCGTGAGTGTTTTAAAGAGAGGAAGTGATTTGTCCGCTGATTTGGACAAGAATCGGTTCAGCCCGGCTAATTTGCCGTTTAGTGACTGGACTTCTTTTAATGTGCACGGTGAAGGTAGTTCGATAACCGCTCTTGTCTTTTCTGGACAAGGTTTAATACCATCGGGTTCTATTAGGTATCCAAGAAACATGCCTTCTATTGCTCCAAAAGTGCACTTCTTAGGACTCAATTTCATGTTTATTCTTCCCAATGTTTTAAACGTTTCTTCTATGTCACGCACCAATTCCTCTTTGGTATGGCTTTTAATGACTAGGTCATCGACATAGACCTCCAAATTGCGTCCTACTTTCTTCTCAAATGCGTTGTCCACTAACCATTGGTATGTGGCTCCTGCATTCTTTAAACCAAAGGGCATTTTTGTGTAGCAATACACCCCTTGACTCGTGTGCAAAGCTGTTTTTTCTGCATCCTCCTTGGCCATTTGAATTTGGTGGTATCCTTTGTACGCGTCTAGGAAGCATTTAAAGGGATACCCGCATAGGGATTCTACTTTCCAATCGATTTCTAGTAGTGGGTAGCAGTCTTGTGGACATGCTTTGTTGAGATCGGTGAAGTCCACGCACATTCTCCAGCTACCATCGCTTTTCTTTACCATCACTGGGTTGGAAATCCAATCGTGGTAATAGACCTCTCGCATGATCCCTGCGTCCACGAGCTTGTGTACTTCCTCTAGGATAGCTTTTGCGCGTTCTGGAGCTTGGCCACGTTTCTTCTGGCGTATTGGAGGATATCCTTGTCGGATTTCGAGCTTGTGTTCAGTAATGGCTCTTGGCACTCCAGTCATGTGTTTGGGTTCCCATGCGAAGATGTTTAGTTTCCTTTGTAATAATGCGCACACAGCTGCTTTGCCCTTGTCGGACAGTGATCCCCCGATTGATATCTGATGAGGCGAAAAATGATCCATTTTTAGGGAGTCATTTAAGCCCGAATCTGACTTTATTTGATCAAATATTGCCCTAAGTCGTTCCTTTTGTGATTTTAGGTGTTTGGAGAGTGAATTCTGGAAAAGAAGCTATTTTGGACGTTTTTGAAGCATAAAAGTGAAGAAAACGGCTAAGTACCAAATTTCCATACTGAAAATACAAGGTGACGGCGTCAAGACCACCATCTTGACGGCGTCAGACATGAGGAATTTAACACCGAAGGTGGTGACGGCGTTAGAAGGATTCGTGACGGCGTCAAAGTGGCAAAATTAATATACCGTGGGTGGTGACGGCGTCACATAGGCCGTCATAAGTGGATCAAGGCCGTCCGAGGAAGTATATGGCGGCGAGGTGACGGCGTCACAAGTAACTCTTGACGCCGTCAGCCTGTTTTTCCTATATATAGTTTTCTAGTTTTTTCATTAAAAAAGAGAGAAGTTTTGGTGAAACCCTAAAGACGATTTTGGTGCCTCTTTTACAGGTTTTTCAAGGGTTCCAAACCCTGGAGACCTTGCATTGTAATTGAGATAAGTGTACTTTCAATTCAATCAATATGTCTATGTGTTGGTTGTTTATCTCTTGTTCTTGTCTCAATTCTACTATGCTAGGCTAGATCTCTTTTGTGTTTGCTTAGATCTAATGAAACCTAGATGTTGATTATGTGTTGATTACTTGTCTATTCTTGTTTTGAATGAATGATTTATATGTTAGGCTTAAGAAAACTGGCAGATCTCCAAATGGTAACATGCTTGAACGTCTTAAGAAACATGAACCGAGGCGTACTAGGTCTTTATTGGTTGTATTTAATGCATGAGCCACTGTTTACAATCCCTATAGTTGTGCTGGGTCATGGTGTAGGAGGAGATAAGAGCTCATAGAGTTGGGGAGTTATGTATGCCACCCCGCGAATGGTATTAAGGAATACAATCCGTCATTCATACAAGTGTAACAAGTAATTAACATGTAAAAGATATCTAGGGAGTAGTGAAGTCTAAGTAAACACAATTTCTCCAATTACTGCTCACAACTTTAGTATAATTTAGTTTAATTTCATTTTCATTATTTTAATAGCTTTGGGTTAGTTGAATAGCAACTAATTCCGCCCACTCTTCCAAAACCCGAGATTTTACTTGCTTTCATAAAAATATAAAAATACAAAAATAATCATCTCTCACCTCTAGAACTATTAATTAGGTTTTCTAATCCTAGCGACACTATTCCTAAGCTGAACGATCAATCCCCCGGTACTTGTCACTATACTATACTACAACGATCAGGTACACTGCCTGGTGGGGGTTGTAAGCTTCTCGAGATCCCTCGAGAGGTAAAGCAAGGTGCGATTCCCACGCATCAAGTTTTTGGCGCCGCAGCCCGGGGAATAGTTATTGTCTAGGTTAGGATTTCTTTTTATTAGGTCTACTTGCTAGATTCCTTTCTAGTAAGATTTTTATTTTTATTTTTAGGTCTTCTTTAGTCTATCTCATTTCTTTGTGCCTTTGTTAGTAAATTAACCCCATTGACTATTCCGTTGACCATTATGTAAAACGCGAATCCACCCCTTTCCCCTGAAGAAGTGGCTGTGTTACGTGAACAGATTGAGAGTGAGATTAGAGAGCTTAGAGAGCTTAATAGGTTGGTTAAGATTGAACTCGAACATACATTTAGTGACCTGGCAACCGCCTTGTATTCAAATAAGGACCTAGGGCCTAATAACTTTGTGAATATTGTTGAGAGACTAGAAGAGGAAGCAATGGATCCGAAGCTTAACGACTAGTTTAATCTATACCCCACTAAGGAGGAGATTGCATATTATAATAATCTTATTGATAACCCGCGATCTCCTTTCACCATAATTGAACCTAAGATGATTATGGGGGCAATTGAGAAAAAGGTGATTGGTTTCTACAAGGAATATCTACAATCGGAGAGTGAAACCAATGATGAGATCATGTAGTAACCCATGACTTTGAGTCTAGCTACAAGACTCGTAAATAAAGAAAAGCGCTTCTTGGGAGGCAACCCATGTTTTGTGTGATTTTATTTGTTTGATTGTTATTTGCTTCCGTATGCATGTTTTATTTTTATTGTTGGTTGATCATGTTTCTCAATTAAAATGTAAAATACTTTATTATGTTGTTTGGCCTAGTCTTAACTTCAACCTAAAGGTATTTTTGCAAAAAGATAAGTGTAAGGGGAAACCCCAAATATGTTTTTAAGAAACAAACCGATCATGATTCTCCACAATATTTAATGAACATGTATATTCGTATTTGTTAGAGTCAAATGCTTGTATTGAGTCATAATGAAGTTTTGCAGGATTTTCCAGGAAGTAGGACAAAGTTTTTCCAGAAATTTTCCGGAAACTTAACATAAGAATTTCTGCAGGTCCATTCTGACGGCGTCAGGGTATTGCTCTTGACGGCGTCAGGAGTTAAAATCTGGAAATTTTACCGGTTTTGTTTTTCTAACGGAGTCTTATGGTTTTTGTGAATTATTAAGTTTTATAATCTCCAGGAAATCTGCAAACTTCATTCCACAAGCATTATATCTTACTTTGTTTTCTAGGATTTAGTAACTTATATAGGATGCCGCCGATTTTACGCGAGGTTGCCTTGTCTATTGTTGTCAGGATTTACAGGTTATTTATGACAAGAAGATGATTTATATTCTGGAAGGGAAGCTTTGATTGTTCGTTTTCTTGGAGGAAGATTTAACCTGGCCAACCTATAATCCATACCGAGCGAATCAGGGGAGTATTTGATTTCATTCTCTTTACTTTTTAACTTTTACATTCTTTACTTGAACATTGGGGACAATGTTCATCTTAAGTGTAAGGGGAGGGTAAAAAGATGATACCTTACATATGCACTTTCGCTTGAGTTTGTTTTGTTTGATAGTAGATGAGTAATAAAACTATGAGAAATACTTGTTAGTGTAATTTTAGCGCCAAATTTAAAATTTTTTACAACATTTAGGAGTGAAACTTTAGCCATAGCAAGCGTCTCATGGATAGGAGGTTGTATGACTAGCACATAACCGTATATTCAGAAAAATTTTCCACCCAAAAATGTGAGGTTCGCCTTTAGTTTTGATAGGAAAAGCATTTATTATTGGTGCTTATGAGTGTACCGGTAGCATTTAGATTCTAGAACTTGCGTTAGTGATGCATCCCGAGACCGCTAGTGAGACTACATTCGTGTGGTAGGATTTACTACATGATAAGAGGCATTAGGATCACCCTTGTGTTAAACCCGTATTATAATTACTTGACCATTTAAGTCATATTACTTGGCTAGTTAAGTCAACTAATTTTTCCCACACCCTTAGCGTTGTACTCATTTTTAGTACACGAAACCCCTAGTACACCCCTCCGAGCCTATCTTTTCGTTTCTAACTTTAAGCATCTTACTTAAAGGAAGAATTTGTTACACCCCACTTAAATGTACACCCAAATCGCCTTAGCCTTCCGTGTATGCGCTCATTTTTAGTGCATTATTGTTATTTGTTAAACCCTAAGTTAACTTTCTAATTGATTACATGGTTGCTAAGTCGAGTCATATCCTTGTACATATTGTTTTGGGACGATTGGGACTCATGGGTAAGTACTTATTTTATGGAGTAATGGGGAAGAACATCATTTATTACCCCCATATGTACGTTAATCTTAAAAGTGCTCCAAGTGTTTTGATTTTCTTAATTCGAGTCATTAGATTAGTTAATTGTAAAGTATGTAAAGACTCAAGTGTAAGGGGAATGCTCAATTCCCTATGATGTATTATTTCGGATGGTAGGGTAAGAGTGTATGCAAAAAAAAAAAAAAAAAAAAAAAAAAAAAAAGAAAAAAAATAGAAAAGAAAAAGAAAAAAAAAACATACGGACTACCATCCCGTTTTCATTCTATGTTTATTTTATGTTTTTGTTATTTTTCATTTATTAGCTTAAGTCGAGTCTAGTCTTGGCTTAGCAACGCCATCTTGTACATGTAATTAACCGAGATTGTTAACTCGCCACCAGTAAAACTTCCTTTATCCAACAAAACCGTGTAATTCATATCCCTACACCTAACGTTATAACCCTTTAAAAGACCTCTTTGATAGTTTATCCTAGGTGCTTACGCCATGTGGTGGAGGTTTGATCCTTTCCCAAGCCTATGGTAATCTATTTTGCTATGACAGGTAGTGAGAGATATCTTCCATTTCCATAATGTTATATTACTTTATTACACCCGAGAGATGTGAGTATCTAAACACTATTTGTGAGGTGCTTGTGTATGACCTCCGTGCTTGTCTATTGGTCTTTAGTGGAACGATTATTTGTTGTAATTACTTTTATATTAGTGTTAAATGACCCCTAACTTGTCTTTTGAGTAGAATAAAAGCTCATTTGCTTGAGGACAAGCAAATCTCAAGTGTAAGGGTATATGATGAGGCGAAAAATGATCCGTTTTTAGGGGGTCATTTAAGCACGAATCCGACTTTATTTGATCAAATATTGCCCTAAATCGTTCCTTTTGTGATTTTAGGTGTTTGGAGAGTGAATTCTGGAAAAGAAGCTATTTTGGACGTTTTTGAAGCATAAAAGTGAAGAAAACGGCTAAGTACCAAATTTCCATACTGAAAATACAAGGTGACGGCGTCAAGACCACCATCTTGACGGCGTCAGACATGAGGAATTTAACACCGAAGGTGGTGACGGCGTTAGAAGGATTCGTGACGGCGTCAAAGTGGCAAAATTAATATACCGTGGGTGGTGACGGCGTCACATAGGCCGTCATAAGTGGATCAAGGCCGTCCGAGGAAGTATATGGCGGCGAGGTGACGGCGTCACAAGTAACTCTTGACGCCGTCAGCCTGTTTTTCCTATATATAGTTTTCTAGTTTTTTCATTAAAAAAGAGAGAAGTTTTGGTGAAACCCTAAAGACGATTTTGGTGCCTCTTTTACAGGTTTTTCAAGGGTTCAAAACCCTTGAGACCTTGCATTGTAATTGAGATAAGTGTACTTTCAATTCAATCAATATGTCTATGTGTTGGTTGTTTATCTCTTGTTCTTGTCTCAATTCTACTATGCTAGGCTAGATCTCTTTTGTGTTTGCTTAGATCTAATGAAACCTAGATGTTGATTATGTGTTGATTACTTGTCTATTCTTGTTTTGAATGAATGATTTATAAGTTAGGCTTAAGAAAACTGGCAGATCTCCAAATGGTAACATGCTTGAACGTCTTAAGAAACATGAACCGAGGCGTACTAGGTCTTTATTGGTTGTATTTAATGCATGAGCCACTGTTTACAATCCCTATAGTTGTGCTGGGTCATGGTGTAGGAGGAGATAAGAGCTCATAGAGTTGGGGAGTTATGTATGCCACCCCGCGAATGGTATTAAGGAATACAATCCGTCATTCATACAAGTGTAACAAGTAATTAACATGTAAAAGATATCTAGGGAGTAGTGAAGTCTAAGTAAACACAATTTCTCCAATTACTGCTCACAACTTTAGTATAATTTAGTTTAATTTCATTTTCATTATTTTAATAGCTTTGGGTTAGTTGAATAGCAACTAATTCCGCCCACTCTTCCAAAACCCGAGATTTTACTTGCTTTCATAAAAATATAAAAATACAAAAATAATCATCTCTCACCTCTAGAACTATTAATTAGGTTTTCTAATCCTAGCGACACTATTCCTAAGCTGAACGATCAATCCCCCGGTACTTGTCACTATACTATACTACAACGATCAGGTACACTGCCTGGTGGGGGTTGTAAGCTTCTCGAGATCCCTCGAGAGGTAAAGCAAGGTGCGATTCCCACGCATCAATATCTCTTGGTCAGGATAGTCTGGGTTAATTGCAACTTTCAGGTTTGTCACCTTTTTCGTGTGCTGTTCTGGAGCGCGTGGAACTTCATCTGCCACTATGTTGCATTCTCTTGGGGATGTGGTAGTGTTGTAGTGGGTGACGATCCCTCCTTCCACTGGAAACTTGAGCATCCCATGTGCGGTGGATGGGACCGCGCGCATAGCGGATATCCCTAGTCTCCCAATAATGCCATTGTATGATGAGGGAGACCTGATCACCATGAAGTTCATCCCGGCCGTTGTAGAATGGTATTCATTACCAATGACTACAAGTATGCGTAGCTGCCCCATGGGCCAAATTTTTTCACCTGTGAATCCAGTCAGCGACGTCGTGGCCGGAATTAACTGGTTTTGTATCTCAGGTTTTAGCCTTCTGAAGCAGTGTTCATACATGATGTCCGCAGATGCTCCTCCATCGACATACATACGGTGGATCTCGTGACCTCCCGCTTGTATCTTGATGGTGAGTGGTTCGATTACTGCGTTGTCCGCAGTGAGGGTGGGGAAAGAGATATGGTTTCCCTTGGAAAACCTTTGGCTGACTTTTTGCTTCGTATTTCGCTGCCATGATTGTATCATGTATATTGTGTCAGCTTTATTTTTTGGTATCTCCTTTTTGGCCCCATCCTTTGTCTATCTTTCCCTTCTTTGATGTTTTTAACGAGGTGGTCCATCTTTCCTTCCCTCACTAATTTATCAATTAGCTGGCGTAGTTGAACGCACTCGTTAGTGGTGTGACCCTTCTGTCCATGGTATTCGCAGTATCCTCCTCCAACGCGCTTTTCTTCTGGGGTTAACATTGGTGGAGGTTTTGGGAAATTTGCTCCCTTTGTCGCGAATATTTCCTTAGGGGTTTTTGTGAGTGGGACATACTTGTCGTTATCCATTCCATTATTTTGGTTGCGGTAATTCCTGTTGCGGTTGCCACTTTGGTCATTGGATTGTCTCCTTGACTGTTCTTGTGGTTTAAAGGTTGAGTAACCTTTTTTGCTGTCTGCCGCTGCCGCTTCCCCTTGAACGAAGGATCTGGTGCGCTTTGTTAGCTCATCAAAACTTTGGGGTACTTTGTCATTTAGCTTCCGTATCAGCTCTGGGTTATTGATCCCGTTCATGAACCCTGAGATTTTTAGTACCTCGGGGCATGCCTTGACTTGCATGCATTCATCCTCGAAGCGCTCCATGTAAGCGCTTGTGGATTCCCCTTGGCGCTGTTTCACTCTGGCTAGTTCCACAGGGTTCTTTGCGCACTTCTTTCGTTGCGTGAAATTTAGGCGGAATGCTTTCCGAAGCTCTTCAAACCCATTTATGCTTCGTCGTGGAAGCTTGCTGAACCATGTTCGCGCATTCCCTACTAAGGTAGAGTTGAACATATGGCACCACACAGGTTGTGGCCAGTTTTCGATAGCAGCTGCTGACTCGAAAATTTTTAGATGATCATCAGGATCACCCGTGCCATCGTATGTTTTAACATTGGTGGGCATGCGCTTTCTCTTGTCATCTGAGAAGTCACTTATGCGTCGCGTAAACGCATCAATCTTTTGGCGACGCCAAGGAAGGGAAATATCCTCATCCTCGTCGTACCGGCGTCGGTTCTTAGATTTCCAATGTCCCGTCTCTCTGTCCTCGTTGTCTGAGGAGCTGCTGGAGGGGGAGTTGTTTCTCCTATAGCGCTTGCGCCGTTTGTCCTCGGGGTCCGAATTTGAAGGACTTGTACTTGGGGAGTAGTGTTTCCCCAGCCTTTCTTGGATTCTTCTGCTTTCTAATCTTGAGGTGCTTACGTTTGGTGAATGTTGTCGTCAAAGCCTATCTTGTATCCTGCGGCTACCAAGCCTAGCATGGACACTGGTGCGCCTCGCGTTGTCTTTGTAATCCTCCGAGTATTGTGAGTTGGATGCTGTACCAAGCCTATCATGGACGTTGGTGCGCCTCTCACTGTTTCTGGGCTCAGGGTGGCTCGGTGGAGATTTTTCTTGGTTAAAGTTTAGCCGATTTTGCGGGTTGCGGCTTGACCTTTTGCTTGCCTCCTCTTGCATGAGACGAGTTAAAGTCTCATAATGTTGGGACACGAAATCGTTTAATGCCACTCTAGGTGCATCCTCTTCTACTGCAAGGATGTCCGTCTCCGCATGGGGTTCCCTCTCTCTATTAGGTGCTCCCGGTGGCACAGTGTTGTCCACTATGGATGCCATCTGGTGGGGAGTGGTAAAGAGGGTGCGCTGAATGTCCTCAGCGCTTGAGACTATGATAGTAGTTCGGGTTGTTCCCAAAGGCAATTCTACCGCGGTCGGGGTTGGAGTTACGTTTGACTCACGATGACCAGGCGCACTGGTTGTTCCAGAGGTCGGCTTAGGAGTCGAGTCTTGATGCTCCTTCCTATGTGAATCATCACGTGTTTTCTCCAGCTGCGGAGTCCGCTGGCCTGAGTTCTTGTTTTTTGGCATTCTGGTCTTGAGTTCTTAGTGTAGGGTCCCACGGATGGCGCCACTTGTTGATACAAAAGTTGGGCTTACCTTGTTTGTATTCGTGCTCTCGTACCAATTAGAACTTTTAGTGCTTGTGAAACATGCGCACTAAGAAAGCAAACAACACCGTTAGGCTTATCGTGGGATTGTCTCCCACGATTAGACTCCGGCGTAAGAGTAAGTAATCGGTTTTAGGGTTTGTAGAAGAGTTAGGGATTGTGTAAATCATACCTTTCAATGAGAATATGTAATTCTATATATAGGACGCAGAAACCGTGTAGGTATCTTGCTCCTTACTCTTCGCACTCGTGGTGCTTATCTGGGGTAAGAATATCTATCCCGTGAATAGAAGATCCTTATCCCTTAATTATGCGTATCGGTTAGGCTTTGGGCTTCGTGAGCCCAAGCCGTTAGTATTAATGGCCCAAGTCATTTGTCATGATAGCCCACTCGTGGTGGGTTTGGGCTTAGTAATGTCTATAATTTGGGCTCGTGGCCCAACTATAGGCTATACATCATCAGTCGAGGTTCTCGACAACATCCCGTCCGGCCTCCACCACATGGTCAAGAAGCATACTATCCCCGACCTCCACCACAACCTTACTATCCTCAACCTCCACCACAAGTCTACTATCCGGCACCTCCACCATTGAATCCAAGTCACTATAATATAGCAATGACAAGCGAGTTCAACCCTTTTAATGACTTTTGAGACGGTCCACCAAGACGTGAACAAAGTGTCGAAAGAGAATTACCATTATACGATTATGAAGATGATGAAGATGAAGTTATTCCCGAAACCCAATTCCCAAATCCAATCGGTATATATATATATTTTTAAATCGTTATTTACAAATTATTTAAATCGTTATATATATATATATTTTTTTAAATTCGTTATAGTTTTTTTTTAAATTCGTTATATATATATATTTTTTTTAAATTCGTTATAGTTTTTTTTTTAAATCATTATGTATAAATTTTTTAAATCGTGATATATATTTTTTTTCAAATCGTTCTAGTATTTTTTTTCAAATCGTGAAGTCGCGGCCAAATATGGATGGCCTTGCAATTTTTAGAAATTGTTTTGTTTTTTTTTTCCTATCTATCATGTAACTTTTTTTTTTTTTAATTATTAATGAATTTTGAAGTTTTTAATTTAATTGTTAAATATAATTATGAGTAAAAATAATAATAATAATAATAATAATAATAATAATAATAATAATAATAATAATAATAATAATAATAATAATAATGTTTAGGCATCGATCGGCATAACATTGCTACTAAACATATGAACTTAGGCATCCAAATGCATGAAATGAGTTGGTTGAAGATGATTGGCTAATTACATATATTTTCTAGGTATCATTAGGCATGGTTGCCACCCCCTAAGACATCTTAAATAATAGGGTAAATTGCAAAAATGGTCCTTAACGTTCCACAAATTTGCAAAAACGGGACCGAGATAAAAAGTAGCGCAAAAAAGCCACCCACGTTCCACATTTTCGCAAAATCGCCACTGAGAGCCCTTTTCCATTAACTCCCGTTAGTTTTCCCGTCAGTCAAGGGTATAATCGCATGAAATGACAAATATACCCCTTTAACTTCAGATACAACCCTACCTCTTGCCGCCAAATCTTTACCAGTGCAATTTCCGCTTTAATTTCCCTCCTCTTTTGTGAGTTTTGTTTTCTTTCTTTCTTTTTTTTTTATTTGTTAAAGGTGTATTTGTTGTTAATGTTATGGACTTACAATTGTAGGTGGTCAGATGGGAAATGTGAAAGTAGTAGAGGTAGATAATGAAACAGAAGAACAGAGTGGCGGGAGTGATTCAGAGGATTTGGACTATAATTGAAATGATGATGAAGTGTTTGATGACGATGATCAGGTAAATGAAGATGTTCCCGTAAGTAAGTCTGATTTGCTATGCCATAAAGCTTGTGAAATTCAATCAGGTATACCTGTTTTTACCAAACATTATGCACTGATTAGAGAGTATGCCAAAGAGTTGGTTAATCAAAATCCAGGCACTACTGTTAGGATTGATGTACAGCTAGAACCAAATCCAGCTAGTTCAACAAGAACTTTTAAAAGGGTGTATGTGTGTTTGGGAGCTATGAAACAAGGTTTCAAAGCTTGTAGCAGAGAATTCTTAGGATTAGATGGATTCTCCATGTCAGGTCCTTTTCCAGGTCAATTACTAAAAGCAGTTGGGATTGATGCAAACAATGGGATTTATCTAGTAGCATATGCTGTAGTTGATGCACTAAATAAGGCAACTTGGTGTTGGTTTTTGAAACTACTAGGAGAGGATCTTGGGATAGAAACCAACTGCAAGTTCACTTTCATTTCTGATAGGCAAAAGGTGCACATTTCTATTATATAATTAATCATGTGTTTTATGCACAATGAGAACATGTAAAGTTTTAACACCATCCATAACCTTACCTGTTCACAGAGATTGATACAAGCTGTTGCTAGTGTGTTTCCAAATGCTGCACACAGGTTTTGTGTTAAGCATATTCATGAGGAAATGAAGTCACATTTGAAAGGAGGTGTTTACAAGGACATGCTTTGGAAGGCTGCAAGAGCCACAACTGTTGTTGAATTCAACAAAGAGATGGATCATCTGAAGAATAACAATGCTGCAGCTTATGATTGGTTGCTGAAGATCCCAGCTGAACAATGGAGCCGATCACATTTTTCAGGTAATTCATTAAGTGGCAGTGGAAAAAAGCATAATGATAATTGATCATATATTAATACATAATGTGTGATTTGTTCAACAGGCAAAGCCCTATGTGGGCTACTCTTAAACAACATATGTGAGGTGTTCTGTAGCCAGCTAAATGATGTGAGAGATAAATCCATCATCGTTTGTCTTGAATATATAAGGGAGTACTTGGTGAAGAGGATTGTGGTAGTTCAGCAAATAATAGAAAGGAGTGTTGGACAACTTACTCCTACTGTGCAAGCCATGGTTGATAGAAACAAAAAAGAAGCTACTGATTGTGTTGTTGAATGGATTGCAGCTTCGTTAAATAAAGTATCTGTGCCTAACGAGGATCATTGTGTTGCTAACTTGGATAGGAAGGAGTGTGGTTGTAGGATGTGGGAGCTGACTGGAATACCATGTAAACATGCTGTGGCTGCAATAAACTATATGAATGAGGATGGAAAAGGAGTTGTTGTGCCTGAAGAGTGGGTTCATGCTGCTTACAGCCTAGAAACATGGGCGCGTACGTACTCATTCAAGATCAATGGGTGTTCAAGCCGCAGATACTGGCCAAGAATTGAGTCTACAACAGTCATAGTACCACCCAATCACAGACCTCAGGTTGACAGGCCAACTAAAAAGATGAAGTCAAATGATGAGCATGCACTTCCAACTTCTTCATGTGTTACCCACTGATCTTTGAACAATATGTTAAACGTTATTGTCTGTTGGATTCTATATTTGTAATCTTTGTTTAACTTGATTGTCTTTAGAACAATATGTTTGAACCCATTGCAGTTGGACTTTCAAAAGTCAAACTTGCAAAAAATGTTTATGTTTCTGAATGTAATGGATTCTATATTCTGTGTTTGTTTGCATTATGTTTCTACCCATTGCATTTAGACTTTCAAAAGTCAAACTATAAATGTTGAATTGCATAAAGTCAACTTTGGTCCACACATGAAGACTACACAGTACTTGGCAATCTTTTATAAGCCCTTTTATAGGCAAACACATGAAGGCTACTAAATACGCATCTCTTAAAACACACACTTGCAAAACACAACTCCCTATTTCCTTAACCATGAACAACTCTGAATGTGATATTAATCTAAGGGTTGTCTGTAACTCGTATGTGCTAACTGAAGTAATGCTTGGCCCTTACCACACCGAGATTCTTCAAGACTTGCAGCAGGCACAGGATTTGGAGTACAAGTCCAAAAAAATTACTGAAAGGGTCGAACGTAGGGGGATGTGATTGGTAGACTTCGAAACTGCTCACGTGCAAGAACTGCAAGGAGCAATACAAAGAAGCTTAGGAGGCTACAAACAATTGATAAGCGTTGGGCAAATGCACTGTTGATGATGTCCAGGCAAGTCAAGGACAAGATGTTTAAGAAGATTGAGTTTGTTGTAAAGATGAAATATCCATGAGGGGGTTGGTTGTTTTGAGATTAGTGATAGTTAATGAATGTAATGGATCTCATGATCCATATTTTGTATGAATAATGTCTTCACATATGTTTATACTTCGTTATTGTATTTGATAGGTATCACAAACATAAACAAAAAGCTGACATTAATGAAACATTAAAACATAGACTAAACATAGTGATTCAGTTTCTGGTTTGGACATGCCCAAAACTACATCCTAGAAACACAGACTAAACATAATGATTCAGTTTGTGGTATCACAAACATAAACAAGAAGCTGACATTGAGTTGCATCTGCAGCACCCCCTGCACTTATGTTTCTACTTGTAATACCCAAACCAATGACACCACCACTTACTACCTCTGCCATTGCACAACCTGCCTGTTCAAGTATCACAACTCTATGCCTCCAACACTTAACATCCCCACAACAGATGAAGCATCTTTCGTACAACACCTCTATCTTTGCACCACCCCCTCCTGTTTTGTTCCCACTTCTGATACCGAGACCAATTACACAACTACTTACTTTCTCTACCTGTGTATTATTACGACTCATTTTCTATCTCTTTAATTTTTCAGTTGCAGATTCTGCCATATGTATGTTTTTGATAAAGTTGGAAAGTAGACTTTACTATACTAGTTGGTTGGATAATTTACTGCATTTTTGTGTGGTAGGTCAAGGAGTATTAACTTCTTACTAGTGCTATTCAATAAACCAAGTGAATTTCACCCGTTTGACTTTCACCTGTTTGACTATCTAATGCTTTCTGCATAAGCTGCATAGGAAGTACCCATATATTTCAAAAATGAAACACAAACATAAAGAAATGAAAATCGAAACACAAACATATCAGTAACATAAACATAAATACTTTCATTGATCATAGGAGTTCACAACCATTACAAATTTCCAACAGATATCTAAACAAACACTTGTTTAGTAGTTTGAACCGCTGCCCTCCGCATTACCCCTTTTCTTCTTTTTCTTCAATTCTTTTTCTTCCTTGTCCTTCTTCTCCTTTAGGTACTTGAACACCTTTTCAAGATTGGAAATCTTCTGTTCCAACTCATCAAACTTGGGTAAAACGGTATCCACAGGATCTTGCTTCTCCTCCTCCTCCTCCTCATCATCATCACTCAAAAGCGCTTCATAGTAGCCATCTTGTTTCCTCAGATGGGTCAGAATCTTAGTTCTTAACTCCTTAGGTATCTTCCTATAAGAACCATACTCATCAATTGGTTCTCCGCCAAATGCATCAAGAAGTAAATCGTTTAGATAATAGGTTCTTAAAACTTTATCAAATTCCTCTTCCTCCGTACCAATGTAGATACTCTTCCCTTTTTCATTGTTTGCCATCGTCGGTTGTTTTGATCGTTGGGATTGTGTGTGTTATGGTTGAATAAGCGGGATAAACGTGGACTTTATAGTCCTATGCAATCGATTGGGTTGCCGAGTTACACAAAAAAGAGGGAAAGGTTAATCGCCAAGTGTGCCTCCAAAATTAAGTTTTGTAACTTTGCAAATTTGGTCATTGAAATAAAGTTGGGGTAGTCAAAGGCGGGAAGCGAGTGAAATGGCGATTATACCCTTGACTGACGGGAAAACTAACGGGAGTTAACGGAAAAGGGCTCTCAGTGGCGATTTTGCGAAAATGTGGAACGTGGGTGGCTTTTTTGTGCTACTTTTTGTCTCGGTCCCGTTTTTGCAAATTTGTGGAACGTTAAGGACCATTTTTGCACTTTACCCTAAATAATAAATAGTTACTATCTTAAATAGTTACGTGAACATAGTTTATAACCACAGGAATATTACATTACGGGATGTGTTATAAATAACCACTACCTTACCTTTTACCACCCTCGCCCTCCGGCCTATTTTATTCGACAGTATAACACAATTTTTAATCAGTTTATAATTCGTATTATTTTTACAGTTTAATACTTTTGACTGGTTAAATTTTATATTTTTTATTCCGTATTTTCAGTTTTATAATTTTATAACAAAAAGATTAATAGATAAAAAAAATAATAATAATAAAAAATAAAAATAAAAATAAAAAATTAAAGAAATAGAGGGTGCCATTGGTGTTTTTGGAGGTACGGATAACTTCTCCCGTTACATATATGAGAGTTATAGTATTCAACACTTGGTGGTCCTTTTCAGAATAGAATAACATCAGTTACTATATTGACGAGTCTTGATAGCATCGTATAGATGTTATAAAAGTCAACGTTCCCAATCAGTAATCTTACTCACTCTCTTTAGAAAGAAAATAATGGAAACCTTTACTAAACTTGTGATCACCATTGTTGTAGTAGTGGTAGTGAGGTATGGATGGAAAGTACTTAACTGGGTATGGTTTAAGCCAAAGAAGCTAGAGAAGTGGCTTAGAAATGAAGGGTATAATGGTAATTCATACAAGCTTCTATTTGGTGACATGATAGAGCTTGCAACAATGGTGAAGGAAGGTAGATCAAAGCCTATGTCAATCACCCATGATATCACTTCATATGCTCTCCCCTTTGATCATCATATCATCACCAAATATGGTATCAACCCTATTTACTTTGTATTTTATTTTATTAGTTTTGATCATACTACATGGTTGACTTTTGACAGGGTGTTTAAATCTTAACAGGATGTTTAAGATCTAGATGATACTGTGAAAAGCTATTTTTAAAGCGTTGTTTAAATAAATATACGTATAAAATACTAAAAAACATCTTGCATCTTATGTAGACTTCATAGTAATAGATGTTGTTGCACTTGTAGAACAACAATACCCAATCGTACGAGGGAGATAACATGTAGCGAGACAGTCACACTCACACCCTACCCAAGGTAAAGGGACTAATTCTAGAAAGACTTTTAGCAAGAGGGTGTCGTTGTTGGAGTTAGAACCGTCGTAAAGACTCTACACCACTCCTGTAAGTAAAGAAATGATAATGTTAGGACTGGAAAGCCCGCACCTAGATCAAAGAGTGGTGTTTAATTCGCTCACTTTTGATGCGGTTTATAACCTGAGTACTGGTCTTGATTTTAATGTGTATAGATTTGGCTATAATTTGTCTCGGCACATTTCTCGTTGCATAGTCACATTTCTACCCAATACTAAGTGTGTGGATGTTACCTTGCTATCTAATTCTTATAAGTATAATTTTGTCATGTCTCTCTTTGAAATTCATTATGAATAATCACTTTGTAAATGCTTGTATAAACACTTGACCATTTCCACCAAAACTTTGTTTGGCAGGTGAAAAATCATTTATCTGGTTGGGGCCAAACCCAAGGATGTATATCAGAGATCCAGAATTGATTAAAGAGATATTATTAAGACCAGATGAGTTTCAGAAACCACATCCTGAGCCATTTCGTGATAGCATCGTTGGCGGACTTCTTGTCGCAGAGGGTCACAAATGGACAAAACATAGAAAAATAATCACTCCAGCTTTTAATCTTCAAAATCTCAAGGTTGGTATCTTTTAATTCCACTGTTTTCATTATAGGAGAAAAAAATCTACAGCTGAGTGCTATTCAATGAAAACTACATATTGATATCCTTTTTTAGAATTAAATTAAAGATAATGCATATGTACAATGTGACTAAAAAAAGGTTTTATTAGTAACCAGAAGACAAATTTTGTTTATCACGATCTAAAGCCATCTATACACTGACGTGTGCATAGATCATGTTCTCGGCTATTGGCGCGAGTTGTAATGATATGGTCCACAAATGGGAGCTGCTAACTGCGAAAACCGGTTCAACTGACGTTGACGTATGGCCTTATATCGATAATTTGGCTGGTGATGTGATTTCACGAACAGCATTCGGTAGCAATTACGAAGAAGGAAAGAAAATATTCAGAATCCAGAAAGATCAAATTGATCTTATATTCCAGATGTTGTTTATACTTCATCTTCCCGGGAGAAGGTAACTACGATGACTTCAATGTAGTATTCTAACATCTTACGTATGGCCATGTATGGGCCCATCTAATTATCTACGCCCCAAACTGTTATAAGAACTGATAATTTTAGGCTTGTATGGGAGCATCAGCCCCCCTACTAATTTCCGCGTGTTTGTATAAACATATAGTTATTTTGTTTTCACATGTAGATTTATACCCACTAAAGCAAACAAGAAGTTTGAAGAGAACCGTGTTGAGCTTCAAACTGTGCTAAGGGGCATAATTGACAAGAAGAAGAAAGCAATCAAGTTGGGAGAAGCTAGTCATTGTGATGACTTGCTTGGAATTTTGCTAGAATCAAATTCAAAAGAGATTGCAGAGGATGGAGTTGGAATGAGTATGGAAGATGTGATAGAAGAATGTAAGTTGTTTTACATTGCTGGGTCTGAAACAACCTCAAATTTGATTGTGTACACTATGGTTTGTTTGAGTTTACATCAAGAATGGCAAATTAAAGCTCGAGATGAGATCCTACAAGTTTTTGGTACCGGGGAACTTGATTTTGAAGGTCTTAAGAACCTTAAGATTTTAACAATGATACTAAACGAGGTTCTTAGGTTATACACACCTGTAATCATGATAACAAGAGCAACTGATAAGGAGACAAAGCTAGGAAACATGATGATACCACCGGGTGTGCAATTAGCCTTAGCCATGATACATGTTCATCACGACTGTGAAATATGGGGTGATGATGCCACTGAGTTTAAACCTGACAGGTTCTCGGAAGGAGTCATAAATGCAACAAGAGGCAAAGGATCGAGTCCATTTTTCCCGTTCTCTAGTGGTCCTCGTGTTTGCATCGGACAAAACTTTGCCATTACGGAAGCAAAAGTAGCCATAGCATTGCTTCTGCAGCGTTTCTCCTTTGAGCTTTCGCCTTCTTACAAACATTCGCCTTTTCCTGTGTTCACCATGCCACCACAATTTGGTGCTCACTTGATTCTACATAATATCTCATAGTTGTCTTTTTTAAACTATAAACTCAGGAACACGATTCTTGAAATAATAACTCGTGACGTTGGAAGTTTGCTTCTATAAGTATGATAGATATTAATATGTAGTTTCACACTTTCACAGTTTAGATATGACATTTGTTTTGGATATTTTCTTTTATCGATGACTTTTCTTCAAATTCATTTCGTTGGTCGTAACTTAGGATCACTGTAAACCGTGAAACGTCTCCTCCTCCTCCTTTTTTTTTTTTTTTTTTTTTTTTTTTTTTTTAGTCAGTTGTGTCATCTCAGTGTCAAATCAACAATTCCCAAACTGACACACCCGGTGGTGTGTCTTTCTGTGTCACTACATAAATATACTTCACAAAACACCCACACAAAACACAAATGGGCCGCGCACCTCTTGCTCGTCGCCAAACTGAATAAACTCCAACCGTGGTGGTGCTATCGGTGTCTGTAAACCGACGAGTGTCGGTTTGTAAATCTACACGCCCGTTGGGCGTGGTCTTATAAGTTTAAACATCTAGAAAAACATCTTCTTGATCCAAAAGCCCTAAAAGAAGTAGCCTCACATAACAAGTTTCTTTTCACATGTGACATAGGTATGTTTGGTAGAGGGGCTTACGGGGCTTATAGGGGCTTTAGGCTTTTAAAATAAGTGTTGTTTGTCATGCGGGCTTCTGAAAGGTCTTATAAGTCATAAGTCTTTATAAGCCCCAACCCTATAAAAGGGGTTAAAAACTTTAGACTGGGCTTTTGAACAATAAATTACTTATTTACCCACAAAAATATCTAATATATACAAAACTCATTTAATTATGTTATTTTTAGTATTTTGCAATAATAAGCCTAAGCCTAAGCTAAAGTGTCAAACAAGTTTACAAAAATACAAATTTCAATTTCGGCTTATAATATGTCCCAGGCCAGCCCTAGCCTTAACTCCTTTCGCCAAACATACCCATAATCATGAGGTATGTCATGGTTGAAAATTTGAAAAGTAGTATCTAGGGGTGAGCAAATATATCGAGAACCGAACTTGAACCGAAAACCGAACCGGAACTGACCCAACCCAAACCGACTTTTGAAACCGCGGTTCGGTTCTAGGTTTTTCAATATTTTAAATTTCGGTACTTGGTTCGGTTCAGTCTAGAACCGAGTGTATCAGAACCGAAGAACCGCCCAATATGAATTCTTAAGACCGGCTAATGTGAATTCTTAAGTGATGATGAAACGTGTGGTAGTGTCTAAATGTAATTTTTAAAAGGTGGCCAAATGGCTTTCTATTATCCAAACTATGATATATACACTTCAATTATGATATATAAATAAACTAGCAGGGTT
The DNA here is from genome assembly GCA_030686995.1 of Artemisia argyi. Taxonomy (NCBI): domain Eukaryota; kingdom Viridiplantae; phylum Streptophyta; class Magnoliopsida; order Asterales; family Asteraceae; genus Artemisia; species Artemisia argyi. Next base: position 63,119,001 of record CM060697.1, read on the forward strand.
ACCCGCGCGTTGCGGCGGGTGCGTTTTGTGTTTTGTATTTTGTCGGTTGTACGGTGTAATTAATAATTTTGTTATTTGAAATATGCATATGTTTACTTGGAAGCATAATTTGTTTATGTTTACGTTTTTTTTTTTTTTTTTTTTTTTTTTTTTTTTGCATTGCGGTTGAATTTTTTTTTTTTGTTGTTTGGGTATTTTAAAAGAAACAAATTTGTATAAGAATTTTTTGTAGGTGTATTATTTTTCGTATTTTTTTATTTTTATTTTTTGTTATTAATTTTTTTTTAAAAAACAAATTTTCATACGGAAATTTATGTAAAAAAAAAAAAAAATTGCAGCGAGTACTGTAGCGATGCGTTAAAAAAAAACTGTAGCTTTACTGTAGCATGAACAGTGGTCGGGCACTGTTCATGTGCTACAGTAACGGCCACGTGGCGGCGTCTCTTTGAGTGCCCGGGGTTTATATATATAGTATAATGACTTTCTATTATCCAAACTATTATTGTTTAGACAGTAAAACACATGCGTAAATAGTACGAGTATATCAAACTTAATGGATACATAAAGAACATTTACTACCATTACGGTAATTTAAAAACAAAAACTACTATTAAGATTCAATCGAATTGATAAACAAACAGTATTTATCTACAAATTTAAATGCACAAAACCACCGCGTTATACTCCAAATTCATAAGATCTATTTAGTATCACGCTTATTTGTTTAATGGAAAATAGTAATTGAAATATACTTCAAATTCAAGTGCACAAAACCACTACGTTATACTTCAAATTCAAAAAATCTACAAATTTCGGTTCCAATCGGGTAGACCCGCTAGGAACCGAACCGAACCGGAACCGAGACATGTTACTCGGTCCGGTTCTCGGTTCCTTGGCCATCCGTTTTTTGGCTCTCGGTTCTCGTGGTTCGGTTTGGTTATGTGCGGTTCCGGAACCCCGCTCACCCCTCATAATAAGTCTTTTAATTCAAGTTTTACCATTTGGCAAGAATGATCCCTGCTAGTAGAAACATTACATAGATGGTCCTTATTGCTTTAAAACTAATTTCGTAAGAGGTCCTTGGACTAACAAAGATTCATAAGGATAATGAATCTAATCTGGGAAGCTTTAAAGTATAATAAAAATCAATACTATAAAAGTTGGCGTGTTATATTGACCAACTATAAGCCCCCATAAGCAGTGTAACACCCTCATTTTTCACTGATCGCAGCGGATAAAGTGTTTGGGGTTTTACTTCATACAATCACAGATACAGTAATAGAAAACGACTCGAAAAGAGACGTTTTGGAAATTTAGTTATCATTCATAATTATCAGAGTTTTAATTATAAAAGATATACTTTTATTTTTGATGAGGTCCCAAAAATCTATGAGTTAGGTTGGTTGTGTTTGAATGATAACCATGAAAAGTCCTCCGAGTTCAGTACCTCCTTCTGCCATGGATCTATAGAAGTAATATACCTAGAATACATGCTTAAAAAGTCAACACTAGATGTTGAGTGAGAATCATAGGTTTAGGGGTTAGTGAATACAAGTTCCCTGGGTTCAGTTGTTACACCCATCTGGGAAAATGCAAGTTTTGTGATAATTGTGATGTATGCACAATTATCAGGAGTTTAGTAGGTTGCACTAAGCTCATGAATCACACCTTAACGATCCGGGTCATGTGGGCTGCAGACCCAACATGAGGGGATGGAAGGATAACTTGCCAAAGTTATACCTTGAGTGGATTCAAATATAGTACTTATTGGTACCACCTAGTGGGGTGTTAATACCAACGTGAGTTGTCAAACTCCAATAGATCTATCAACTATATTCGCGTTCGCTTGGGTAAAACGTCCCAAACGATTAGATTCATGAATTTTGGTTATGTAGTGGTGGCTGTTAGTTTACTCGTGCAAACAACCAAAGAAAAAGACTTGTATTCGGTTTTAAGTAAAGCATTTAGCATGTATCCCCCTCACAGGGTTTGTAAAGCATTTAAAGTGAAAGTTTTAAAAAGATGTGAGGCTACGAAAAACTCACCTGGGTGTAGAGAAATCTAAGTAATGTAAATAGTGACTCGGGAACTAGACCGCCTTACTCACGTATCCTAGTGTGTTGTTGGTTTTGTATGTATGTCAAGCTTTAGTTATCATGTTTATGTTTCTCAAGTTATTGTTTTTAGGTTTGTTAATGTTTTATATATAACATAACACCGTTCAGGCCATTGTAATTCAGAAGTATATGACTCCTCACATGAAGCTCCCTACTATTGTATTATGTTATCAACATAATACCGTTCGGGCCATCATAATTCAGAAGTTAATACTCCTCACACAAAGCTCCCTATTATTGAGTAATGTTTGTTACTAGGGTTCAGTTATAATCATATCACCGTTCGGGCCATCATATCTCAGAAGTATATGCAATAATCGTTCGAGAAGTCAAGGCACTTTAATTCGTAAACCCAACAAACCCGTCAAAAATGAAATATCCACATAGTACTCCTCGCATGAAGCTCCCTAGTATTGTGTTATGCTTCTAACGATATTTTCACTTTTTACCCTTATAGTTTATATATTTACGTTTTCAACCCTAAATTTATATTACTTATATTAATAACTATCTATACTTGACACAACTAGTCCCTAGACTTTTATATTTTTTGTAACTAATGTAAGACTCCTAAGTTTTCTATATTTACCATTTTAGACCTTTAACTTTATACTATTTACGTTTTTAGTCCTTTTTAGTTTATACTTATGTTATTATCTATCCTAGGGTTTTAATATTATGAAAAACTAGTCCTTACTACTTATAACTTCTAGGAAATGTCAAAAACAGTCCCTAGACTTTATAATTTCAGGAATTTATGATATATACCCTTATGCATGTAAAGTTTTGCAAAACTAGTCCTAATATGCATGTAACTTATATTTTATCTAGTAATTAAGTTTTCTAGCCTATGTTTTACTTATTTTAACTTATCTAGGTTATGTTTAACTAGTGTATGACCTAAAATAATGACTTATAGCATGCATTCAAGTATTTGACTCGATCTAGGGTTTTAAAACTTAAACTAGCAAGTAAAATGGTTCAAGGCTCATGCAAAGGTATCTAAGCTATCTAAGGCATCCTAAATCTATCCTAAGACTAGACTAAAGCTAAATTAACTAAATGTAAGACTTACTTGGCTAGGGGGGGTTTACATGGGTTAGAACTAGGATTAGGGTTTTCTAGGGCTCGTACAACTTCAAACCACAACACAACACGACCAAGGCCTAGCTACTCGTTCCTAATGGCTTCTAATGACTTAGTACTACAGAAATGTGAGGTAGAGAGAAGAGGGAGAGGTGTGAAGAAGAAATGAAGGGTGGAGGGGGTATTTATACCCACGACAAGGTGGTTTGGGGTGGTAAGGGCTGTTTAGGTGTCAAGGAGGGGGAGGGCTGAGCAAGCAAAGCTAGGAGGGGTAGTGGCAGGTCTAGTGGTGATGAGGATGAGCTACATTGTCACACCCCAAAAATGGCGCAGCGGAATGTCATTTATTGGGTGTGACTTCAAGATCAAGAACACATGGTGTCATAATAGAGAAATACTAAATGCATAACATCACAACGCAAGTCAAAGTTACAATGATCCCATACTACGGGGGAATACAAGTCTTACTACATAAGTTCACAATAATCAAGTCTTAAAGGGACATTTCCAAATGCATAACTCCTCGGGAATACAACCCGATAGAGTCTCGTCTTATGTCTGCTAAGCCAGGCCAATACTCAACCTTCTAAAGCAACTTCATTCTTAACACCTGAAAATGGATACTCGAAAACGTCAACATAAAGTTGGTGAGCTCGTAGGTTTGAAAGTAAACCACGAAGCTGTGACATAAGTAGTGTAGGACAATAGTGAGAAAGATATACGAATATATGCATTTAAAAAGGAAACATAGTGCTAGCGACAACTGAACCTACCAATGATGTTACACACATGTTACCAATAGCGGGGAGCTACCCCAGATAGTACTATCCATTTGTTTCGGCTCCAAACGGAGTTAAACAGTTGCGCATACATGAAACACATATTTATCATCATAATGGGTCACATATTGCAATCAAACACACATATTGTCCAAAAACATGTAAACATTGTATCACAACATGAAAACAGTTAAAACACCATTTGAGTACCATTTTCCCCCAAGGAAAACATTATGAAAAAAGGGGCTACGAGAACTCACCTTAGCAAAGCAGTCTGAATAGAGTAAAGTCAAATAGTAATAGTGAACGGCACCGACACGCGACCTAAATTAGTACGGGAAGTTTAGTTCACAAATCCAATTTAAGACTCTAAGTGTGAAGTTTAAATAAGTTTAAAAGTTTTAAAGAGTTTTATGTTATTGTTGCTTGTGTGGCAGCATTTAAATTTAAGTAGTTTTTGTAAATGTTGGCAATGTTTGGCTTTTGGAAGTGCTTACGTAAAGTATTCATGACAATAGGAATTTGTTAGACAATATTCGAAACACAATTACGGAAAATAATCAAAATAAAATTTTTAAATGTCGTCGGAAATGGAAAAAGTGTATACATATATAGTGTATATAGTAAATTACTAAATTTGTGAAAAGATAATTTATGGAAAATGATCATTTTTTTAGTTGAAATATTAATCAACAATTTTAAAACAAGTCAAAACTTATATATTTTTTTTTAATTTAATCTAGTTGTTAATAGGTTCTAAATGTATAATGACTTTTAGTTTTGATTATAAAGTACGTTTTAGAAATCCGTTTATAAAACGAGTCGCGTGGACTTAAATAATTACGTTGTGATCAAATAGGTCGATTAAGTCAGGAATCGAAACAATGAGTCGAATAAGCTGGGAATAAGTCGTGAGATAAGCTGAAGAAATCAAGCATTAAAGCGCACCTCACCGTTGGTCTCGGCTCAACAACAGTTTAAACGAACCCTTTTGTTAACATTAGGTGGGCTTCGGCCCATTAATAAAACGAACAAACACTAACCCAATTCTAGTTCCAAAATCAGACTTATACTTTTAACCGCGTGGGTTTCTTTCTTTCATTGATAGAACATGGATAAAAAACAAACACACCTATAACCCTCATTTAACTATAACACAAAGTTCAGTTCAAAACAATTTCAAACACAAAGCATGCCAAATTTAATAAGTTGTTTAGGAAGAAAAGAGATGTACAAAAGTCAGGTTGCCCACTGTTAGGATGTAGTCTCGACACACATCAGACAAAGACATAACCAACTTAGAAAATAAAATTTTCATTACATTATGTGTGCGACAAAAGTTTGAGGCTAAAGGTCAAGTCAAAAACCAAATTCAAAACACTTTAGATTTACTATGTTGTTTCTAGGATTGCAGATTTGTTTGTATAAGGTGAAGTGGCAGCCTAAAGATGAGTACGACTGTTGCACAGTGGTTCGGCCAAACACACCACTCAGTTCCAAGTTTCTACCAAAACTGTTTTATAGTATTACCCGAAGCTTAACTTACTAACTCTTGAGTGTTGAAAAAAAAATCAATACCAAAAACATAAGGCAAAATTTCCCACTGTGGGTTTCGACTAAACACACAACGCCCCATATATCTTTTTAGACTTTTGAAATTTGGCCATCGGAGCAAGAATAAACAAAATCAAGTGCAACCACCTCACTTTGGTTCGGCCACAGTGGGTTTCGACCCATGTAACAATCCCGAACACAAGAAGGTTTTTAACATCTATTATAACCAATCGATTAGGCCAAAATTTGTTCACCATTAACGCAGAGACGCAAATCCAAAATAAGCCAAACAAATTGAGCACTTCCCAATCCGAGCCTAATCAGTTTTAGACTTTTGGTTTTTAATATGCCACACAAACAACATCACTAATAAATAAGCAAATCGTATGGATAATTAAAAAAAATAAACATCGATTTGACCCACGAAATTCAAACAAGGTTATAACAGCAAGATTTCCAATAACATCAAAAGTATAATCAATCCAGAAAATCAAATGAACAAAATCCAGGAATCCTTACAATATATAGAAAGAGTCGATTGACAGGAAGACCACAATGAAGCTTGATTACAAAAAGACCCAAATCCGATTCCAAGCAAATCCACACACGCCGATAACGGGTCGATACCCTTGAAGAATCTGGTTTTTGTGAAAACTATTGTGATTGAGAGTTGAGTGTGTGGATCTACTGGACAACTAAAAACAATAAAAAGAAGAAAAACACGAAAAGTTGACCCTTTCTTTCTTGGTTATCAGTCGAACCATGGCCATAAGGGGTTAAGGTCACCTTCAATCCTCATCAATAACTTGTTTGGATATGTTGACTTCGAGGGTTAGACAAAATAGATCAGACCTGGTGGCTTCAGGGTCGCTAGGGACCTCTGGAGATTCTGAGATGTTTCAGATGGTGGAGACGATGAGACGCAGAGGAGGGGGAAGAAAAGGGATACGTCTGTTGTGGGGATAAGGAGTGAGAGGATAACATTTTATCAACAATATATATTTTTTTAAATTAAAAGTGTGGGTAAATAATAAAAGGTGAGTGTTAATTTAAATAAAGGTGAGTTGTGAAATGTTTTAGTTTTGTAATACTCGCGGGGATTTAAGCGTATCCCGTCTCTCGTTGAGATCCGGTGTAAATCTGAGTTTTCGAGATTAGCGTGAGCGCGAAAAAGATAATTTTTGAGAGCGTTATTATAATAGTAATATAAAAAAAAAGTTTGATTCCGAAGAACGAATATTGAATTGATGCCGTTACTAGTATTTGTGTCGGTACGAGTGTGGTGTCGATTTCTCACTTTGTGTCATTTAGTCAAAAGTTACACGCAAAAGTAAATATGTAAACCTCAAAAATAAATTATTTCGAGTTTTTAAGGTTGAGTAAGGACCTGAAAAATGCTGGTTGTTATAGTCTACCCCCGTTATTTAGAATTTTGTCCTCAAAATTCAACTTGTACTATGGTCAAACAGGTGTGGGTACTTGACTCTCATCTGATCTTCTCGCTCCCAAGTAAACTCGGGCCCACGTTTTGAATCCCACCGGACTTTAACTATTGGTATCTTTCTACGTTTCAACTTCTTGATCTCACGCTCTACAATCTCAACAGGCTTCTCCACAAAGTGTAACTTAGGATCTATCTAAATCTCTTCCAATGGTATGTGTAAGGTCTGATCAGCAAGACACTTCTTAAGGCTCGACACGTGAAACGTATCATGAACGCCACTTAGCTCTTGAGGTAGTCTCAGTCTGTAAGCTACTGGGCCGATTCTCTCAGTGATCTCAAAAGGTCCTACATATCTGGGTGCTAGCTTGCCCTTCTTACCAAATCATACAACACCTTTCCAAGGTGATACCTTAATTAACACATGATCACCAACACTAAATTCCAAGGGTCTCCGTCTATTGTCGGCATAGCTCTTCTGACGGCTACGTGCAACCTTGAGTCTATCCTTGATTTGAATGATCTTCTCAGTGGTCTCTAACACTATTTCAGGTCCTATCATTTGACTTTCTACGGCTTCTGCCCAAGAAATAGGTGAGCGACACTTCCGCCCATAAAGTGATTTGAATGGTGCCATTTTTATGCTAGCATGGTAACTGTTGTTATAGGAGAACTCAACTAAGGGAAGGTGAGTATCCCAATTACCACCAAAGTCTATGGCACACGCTCTGAGCATGTCCTCTAAGGTCTGTATGGTACGCTCGGTTTAACCATCGGTCTGTTGGTGATAAGCCGTACTCATCTCTAAGTGTGTTCCCAGTGACTTTTGCAACATTTGCCAAAAATTTGACGTGAAACGGCTGTCACGATCAGATATGATCGATATAGGCACACCATGTCTAGACACTATCTCCTTGATGTAAAGTCTAGCCAATTTATCCATCGTATAATCTTCTCAGATTGGTAAAAAATGTGCAGACTTAGTCAATCTGTCTACGATAACACAGATCGAATCGTGTCCACTACTAGTCCTAGGTAGCTTTGTAACGAAGTCCATGGTTATCCTTTCCCACTTCCATTCAGGAATTTCCGGATGTTGTAGTAAACCAGATGGTTTCTGGTGTTCAACCTTCACCTTTGAGCAAGTCAGGCACTTGCTAACGTAGTCGGCTATGTCTTTCTTCATTCCAGGCCACCAATACAATTCTCTAAGGTCGTAGTACATCTTATCTGCTCCTGGATGAACGGAGTACCTCGTCGTATGTGCTTCATCCATGATTAAGGTTCTCACACCACCAGTTAACGGTACCCAAATTCGGTCTACAAAGTACAGTCCACCATCGTCCTTTTTATCCAATTGTTTATCTAAACCTCGCATCTTCTCTGTGGGTGCATCCATATTCATAGATGCCCCCCTCTGAGCCGCTAGTATCTTATCCTTGATACCCGACTGTATGGTTATACTCATGGCTTTTATTTTCCTAGGCTTGAGTCTTTCCTTCCTACTCAAAGCATCAGCTACTACGTTCGCCTTGCCTGGGTGGTAGCGAATATCGCAATCATAATCGCTAAATAGTTCGATCCATCTCCTTTGGCGCATATTCAACTCTTTCTGATTGAAGATGTGTTGGAGACTCTTGTGGTTAGTATAGATAATACTTTTTGTCCCAAACAAGTAATGTCTCCATATCTTGAGAGCAAATACTACAACACCTAGCTCCAGATCATGGGTGGTATAGTTTTTCTCATGAATCTTCAGCTGTCGGGATGCATAGGCAATTACTTTGCCCCTTTGCATTAATATGTACCCAAGACCTTGACATGATGCGTCACAATACACTACAAAATCTTCTGGTCCATCGGGGAGGGCCAGAATTGGAGCATTACATAGATTGTTCTTCAATGTTTGAAAGGCTTCTTCTTGTTCCTCGCCCCATTCATACTTCTTATTCTTTTGAGTCAACAAGGTAAGAGGCTTGGCAATTTTAGAGAAGTTTGCGATGAATCTCCGGTAGTAGCCTGCCAGTCCTAAGAATGAGCGGACTTCTGTTGGGGACTTAGGGGCTTCCCAATTCTTCACAGCTTAGATCTTACTAGGATCCACATCAATACTATCTTTGTTAACCACATGTCCAAGGAATTGGACTTCCTGTAGCCAGAATTCACACTTCGAGAATTTGGCGTATAGTTTCTCCCTCTTGAGTAACTCTAGGATTAACTTCAGATGCAGTTCATGTTCCTCTTTTGTTTTGGAATAGATTAAAATGTCATCGATGAATACGATAACAAATCTATCTAGGTATGGCCTGCATACTCGGTTCATCAAGTCCATGAAGACCGCAGGCGCATTCGTTAGTCCAAACGGCATAACCGTGAACTCGAAATGATCGTATCGAGTCCTGAACGCGGTTTTTGGAATGTCATCTTCGTGTACTCGTAACTGATGGTAGCTGGAACGGAGATCTATCTTGGAGAAGTACCGTGAACGTTGAAGTTGGTCGAATAAGTCATCAATTCTTGGGAGAGGGTAACGGTTCTTAATGGTTAGTTTGTTCAGTTCTCGGTAGTAGATGCACATCCTAAAGGAACCATCCTTCTCCTTGACGAACAATACCGGTGCTCCCCATGGCGAAGAACTAGGTCGGATGAAACCCTTGTCTTGGAGTTCCTTGCGTTGATTAGACAACTCCTTCATTTCGGTAGGTGCCAAGCGGCAGGGAGACTTAGCAACTGGCATTGCTCCAGGAATTAGGTCTATGCGAAACTCGACCTCTCGTGTAGGGGGTAATCCGGATAAGTCATCAGGGAATACCTCTGGGAAGTTTCAAACGACTGGAATTTCTTCTAGTTTCTGCTCGTCTACTTTCATGCTCATGAGGTGCATTGCTTTTTCTTCAAGTCGCTCTCCATAGACCTTAAGTAACTCACCGTTTGGTAGTGGTATAAGGACCATCTTCTCGTGGCACACTATTTCATCCTTATGCTTGGACAACCAATCCATTCCCACAATCATGTCGAAGCTTCCGTGTCCGAATGGTATCAAGTCGATGCTAAAGGTGTAGCCTTCTAACTCTAGTTTGCACCCGTGAACGATCTTATTTGTTTCTAACTTTTGACCACTTGCTATTTCAATTTCGTAACTAAAGCTTAGTCTACTAGGTTCCATTTTTAACAAGGGCATGAATTTAGTGGAGACAAAGCTATAATCGGCACCAGAATCAAACAACATAGTAGCATAGTGGTCATTTAAAGAGAACGTACCAGTCACAATGTTCGGGTCCTGGCGTCCTTCCTCAGCATTCATCACAAATACCCGACCACGAGCTGGGTTACCATTGTTTCCACCATTAGCGTTGTTTCCACGGTTCGCATTGTTTTCACCAATTGCTAAAGCCTGGTTCTGGTTGTTCTGCACTTGCCCTCGTGTCCCATTCAATCTAGGACAAGCATTTCGAAGATGATTCGGGTTTCCACATTCATAACACGCCCTTGGGTTAACGGTATTAACTGGTGTCACTTGTTTAGCCACTACCTTACAATCCTTTGCCATATGGCCACCTCGTTTGCAATTGAAACACACCTGGCATGGTTTTGTCTCCGGGTGATGGTAGTTACATTTCTCACACTTAGGGTAAGAGCCTGCATATCCTCCCTTTCCCCATTTCGCCTTCTTATTGTCACCCTTTGCACTGCCTTGCTTGCTTGGCTCGCTCACGACCTTTCTCTTATCACCACTCTTAGACGATGTCCCGTTCCTAACCATCTCATCTGTTAAGGCTGCAGATTTCAGTATCGCACTTTGGATAGTAGCAGGCTCAGTCGCTTTCACCATCCCGCGAATTTCAGGGACCAACCCATAGATGTACCTTTCAATTCTCTTGGATTCAGGAGTGACCATATGAGGTACTAGTCTAGCGAGCTCATGGAACCGATCCGTATCAGCCGTATGATCAGTTCCTACCATGGTATGATGGTAGAACTCATGTTCCAGTTTCTGCATCTCATTATCTGGACAGTACTCTTCCTTTAACAAAGCCTTAAAGTCATCCCAACTCATTCCCAAGGCAGCTTCCCTGCCCCTAGCCTGAATTTGCGTGTTCCACCAAGTCAACGCTTTTCCAGTCAATGAACAGGCAGGAAACTTCACCTTCTTATGGTTCGCACACTCACTTATGTCAATCACTGACTCCATCTTCTCTACCCATCGAGTATAAGCTATCGTACCTCCCTTGCCATCAAAATCCACCGGTTTGCAAGCAGTGAATTCCTTGTAGTTACATCCCCTGTTACCATTGTTATGGTTCCCATCATTGACGTGATCACTTCCACTGTCGTTGTCCGCTTGGTTATTCCCACTCACGTTGTTTCCTTGGTTACTCATATGGTCGCCAACTTGGGTGACAATAGTGGGTAGTAATTCACGAAGTTGTTGGGCGATAATGGTAGCAACATCAGGAGTCTCATTGCCGGTAAAGTCGCTTCCCGTGTCGCGACCTCCTGCCCTACCTCCTCATCCACCAGTCCTTCCACCCCTCGGTGGTGGAACACCACGGTTAACTCGAGACGACCTTCTTGGAGGCATGATTCTACAAGGTAGGACATCGGTAAACATTAGATAGGAGATAGGTAGGATAGGTTGGTATACGTGTCGTGCTACTACACTCAACTTCCTATATGACAATCCATGAGTTTGATAGGCCCATGCTGCATCATGTTATCATAAAAACGTTGGCCAGGCGTTTTTAAGATAGTATCATGCAGCATTTACTTATCATCATCACTTCGTGTCATACTACACGCATAATCGCACACGCAGTTCCTATTTATGCAAACTATATGAAGGTTCTTAGGTTATAGTCTAGGTCAAACCACCTAATTCTCTATAACCAAGGCTCTGATGCCAATTTGTCACACCCCAAAAATGGCGCAGCGGAATGTCATTTATTGGGTGTGACTTCAAGATCAAGAACACATGGTGTCATAATAGAGAAATGCTAAATGCATAACATCACAACGCAAGTCAAAGTTACAATGATCCCATACTACGGGGGAATACAAGTCTTACTACATAAGTTCACAATAATCAAGTCTTAAAGGGACATTTCCAAATGCATAACTCCTCGGGAATACAACCCGGTAGAGTCTCGTCTTATGTCTGCTAAGCCAGGCCAATACTCAACCTTCTAAAGCAACTTCATTCTTAACACCTGAAAATGGATACTCAAAAACGTCAACATAAAGTTGGTGAGCTCGTAGGTTTGAAAGTAAACCACGAAGCTGTGACATAAGTAGTGTAGGACAATAGTGAGAAAGATATACGAATATATGCATTTAAAAAGGAAACACAGTGCTAGCGACAACTGAACCTACCAATGATGTTACACACATGTTACCAATAGCAGGGAGCTACCCCAGATAGTACTATCCATTTGTTTCGGCTCCAAACGGAGTTAAACAGTTGCGCATACATGAAACACATATTTATCATCACAATGGGTCACATATTGCAATCAAACACACATATTGTCCAAAAACATGTAAACATTGTATCACAACATGAAAACAGTTAAAACACCATTTTAGTACCATTTTCCCCCAAGGAAAACATTATGAAAAAAGGGGCTACGAGAACTCACCTTAGCAAAGCAGTCTGAATAGAGTAAAGTCAAATAGTAATAGTGAACGGCACCGACACGCGACCTAAATTAGTACGGCAAGTTTAGTTCACAAATCTAATTTAAGACTCTAAGTGTGAAGCTTAAATAAGTTTAAAAGTTTTAAAGAGTTTTATGTTATTGTTGCTTGTGTGGTAGCATTTAAATTTAAGTAGTTTTCGTAAATGTTGGCAAGGTTTGGCTCTTGGAAGTGCTTACGTAAAGTATTCATGACAATAGGAATTTGTTAGACAATATTCGATAGACAATTACGGAAAATAATCAAAATAAATTTTTTAAATGTCGTCGGAAATGGAAAAAGTGTATACATATATAGTGTATATAGTAAATTACTAAATTTGTGAAAAGATAATTTATGGAAAATGATCATTTTTTTAGTTGAAATATTAATCAACAATTTTAAAACAAGTCAAAACTTAAATTTTTTATTTTAATCTAGTTGTTAATAGGTTCTAAACGTATAATAAATTTTAGTTTTGATTATAAAGTACGTTTTAGAAATCCGTTTATAAAACGAGTCGCGTGGACTTAAATAATTACGTTGTGATCAAATAGGTCGAATAAGTCAGGAATCGAAACAATGAGTCGAATAAGCTGGGAATAAGTTGTGAGATAAGCTGAAGAAATCAAGCATTAAAGCGCACCTCACCGTTGGGCTCGGATCAACAACAATTTAAACGCACCCTTTTGTTAACATTAGGTGGGCTTCGGCCCATTAATAAAACGAACAAACACTAACCCAATTCTAGTTCCAAAATCAGACTTATACTTTTAAACGCGTGGGTTTCTTTCTTTCATTGATAGAACATGGATAAAAAAACAAACACACCTATAACCCTCATTTAACTATAACACAAAGTTCAGTTCAAAACAATTTCAAACACAAAGCATGCCAAATTTAATAAGTTGTTTAGGATGAAAAGAGATGTACAAAAGTCAGGTTGCCCACTGTTAGGATGTAGTCTCGACACACATCAGACAAAGACATAACCAACTTAGAAAATAAAATTTCCATTACATTATGTGTGCGGCAAAAGTTTGAGGCCAAAGGTCAAGTCCAAAACCAAATTCAAAACACTTTAGATTTACTATGTTGTTTCTAGGATTGCAGATTTGTTTGTATAAGGTGAAGTGGCAGCCCAAAGATGAGTACCACTGTTGCACAGTGGTTCGGCCAAACACACCACTTAGTTCCAAGTTTCTACCAAAACCGTTTTATAGTATTACCCGAAGCCTAACTTACTAACTCTTGAGTGTTGCAAAAAAAATCAAGACCAAAAACATAAGGCAAAATTTCCCAATGTGGGTTTCGACTAAACACACAACGCCCCATATTTCTTTTTAGACTTTTGAAATTTGGCCATTGGAGCAAGAATAAACAAAATCAAGTGCAACCACCTCACTTTGGTTCGACCACAGTGGGTTTCGACCCATGTAACAATCCCGAACACAAGAAGGTTTTTAACATCTATTATAACCAATCGATTAGGCCAAAATTTGTTCACCATTAACGCAGAGACGCAAATCCCAAAATAAGCCAAACAAATTGAGCACTTCCCAATCCGAGCCTAATCAGTTTTAGACTTTTGGTTTTTAATATGCCACACAAACAACATCACTAAGAAATAAGCAAATCGTATGGATAATTAAAAAAAAAATAAACATCGATTTGACCCACGAAATTCAAACAAGGTTATAACAGCAAGATTTCCAATAACATCAAAAGTATAATCAATCCAGAAAATCAATTGAACAAAATCCAGGAATCCTTACAATATATAGAAAGAGTCGATTGACAGGAAGACCACAATGAAGCTTGATTACAAAAAGACCTAAATCCGATTCCAAGCAAATCCACACACGCCGATAATGGGTCGATACCCTTGAAGAATATGGTTTTTGTGAAAACTATTGTGATTGAGAGTTGAGTGTGTGGATCTACTGGACAACGAAAAACAATAAAAAGAAGAAAAACACGAAAAGTTGACCCTTTCTTTCTTGGCTATCAGTCGAACCATGGCCATAAGGGGTTAAGGTCACCTTCAATCCTCATCAATAACTTGTTTGGATATGTTGACTTCGAGGGTTAGACAAAATAGATCAGACCTGGTGGCTTCAGGGTCGCTAGGGACCTCTGGAGATTCTGAGATGTTTTAGATGGTGGGGACGATGAGACGCAGAGGAGGGGGAAGAAAAGGGACATGTCTGTTGTGGGGATAAGGAGTGAGATGATAACGTTTTATCAACAATATATATATATATATATATATATATATATATATATATATATATATATATATATATATATATATATATATATTTAAAATTAAAAGTGTGGGTAAATAATAAAAGGTGAGTGCTAATTTAAATAAAGGTGAGTTGTGAAATGTTTTGGTTTTGTAATACTTGCGGGGATTTAAGTGTATCCCGTCTCTCGTTGAGATCCGGTGTAAATTTGAGTTTTCGAGATTAGCGTGAGCGCGAAAAAGATAATTTTTTAGAGCGTTATTATAATAGTAATATAAAAAAAAGTTTGATTCCGAAGAACGAATATTGAATTGATGCCGTTACTAGTATTTGTGTCGGTACGCGTGTGGTGTCGATTTCTCTCTTTGTGTCATTTAGTCAAAAGTTACATGCAAAAGTAAATATGTAAACCTCAAAAATAAATTACTTCGAGTTTTTAAGGTTGAGTAAGGACCTGAAAAATGCTGGTTATTATATACATGGTAGCTAGGGGGCTGCCATAGGCCGGTTGTAGTGTAGAGAGGTCGTGGGAGGCGGTTTGGTAAAAGTAGCTTACAAGGAGGTGATGCACCTCCTTGCTTGGGTGCTTGGAGGTGCTTGTAAGCTGCTTAGGGTGTTTAGAGGTGGTTTAGGGTGATTAGGGGTGATTAGTGGTGGTTTCGTGGTGGTTTAGTGGTGGATTAGTGGTGGTTTAGAGTGGATTAGTGATGGATTAGTGGTGGATTAGTCAAGTAGGTGATACACCTACTTGTGTGTGTGCTTAGAGGTGTTTGGGTGTGTGCTTGGGTATGACTAAGGTGTTAGGCTGCTAGGTGGAGGTGTTTGAGGTGCTTATGTTTAGGTTTTACTTGTTTTAGTTGAATTTAGACCTAGTTTCTACTTATTAAGTGTTTAAGGTTTTACCTAAGGTTTAGTGCCTAAGTTAAGTTCCTAAGTGTGTTTAGTGACTAATCCTAAGACCTAAAGGGTTTATTCTAAGTGAGGGTAACTTATGGGAAAGGTTTGGGAGGGTTTGACCTAGTTTTGTGACCTAAATGACCTAAGTGGGTTTAGTAAGAGACTAGGGTTTATCCTATGGTTTTGTGCCTAGACTAGTGTCCTATGGGTGTCTAATAACTATTCCTAAGTTCTAAAAGGCTTATACTAAGTGGTAGTGACTTATGGGGAAGTTTTGGGAGAGTTTAGACATAATTCTAGTTATCTATGACCTAGTTATGGTTTAGGGCTTAGGGGATTTGTATCTAAGTTCTAAAGGGTTTATTCTATATCCTAATAGTTCTAATATATCCTAATATTCCAAAGGAAACTTTTACTTAAGCCTTGGACACATTTATACTAGTTAAACTAAGCATATAGGTTCAGATAAGCATATAATCCTACTTAAGTTTTAGTTTAGGGTTTATTAGGGTTTTATGTTATGTTTAGTGTTTTAGATTGGTGAATTACTTATTATGGTGTTGTTATGATTTTATGCTTGACATACCTGGGGTTTATAGGATGTGAGTGTTGAGTTATTTGGCTTGTGTAGATATGTGAGCAGGTCTAGTGAGTCATGCAAGTAATAATATATATAAAAAGCAAAAAATTACCTGGGAAATACCTACTATAGGTATTTGTAATGGGAATGATAGTAATGGGTGTTTGTGGGTTGTTATAAGCAGTGGCGGAGTTAGAAAATGTGATTAAAGGGGCCATCGAGGAGAAAAAATTGTTTTCGGTATACTTTGAATATTCGGGCCGGGTTCAGTTAATGACAATATAAGCGCTCTACTTGATGCATCTAACAATTATTACGAGATATTTAAAAAAATGAAATTTCGTGAAAACTGTATCAAAGCGCTTGTTATTTTATCAACTAACTAATTCAAAGGAATGCGATTATTTATCGAAACCATAACATTAGAGAAATTGACGAAATCTTTGACGCTAAAAGTTACATTAGAACAACTTTTGATGTTAACAATATCATACAAATTTTTACATATGAACAAAGTTTATATATCCGAACTTAAAGAATGTGAATCACAAAAGAGATACAGAGTAATGTATTACAATATCAATTACTATGTTACTAGCATAAATAATGTATATTATTTTTTAATTGGATATTTTTTGTACCAGCTAGTGATTTTAATTATCCCATTTATCTAACCCAGACACTCAAATTTCTCACTTCCCAATCAACTTTCTCACTTCCTTAGTCAAACCATCTTCTCCATTCTCTAGCTCTTCATTTTTTTCGATGATAAAACAATAGAAAAAATATTGGAATGCTCCTCATTATTGGTAGCCAGAGAGATTGTCGAGGGCGCACACAATTTGCTTGAGGGCACTGAACATTTTTTCTAAGAATATGACTATTTTTTCTACACGGTTTGCATGTCCGCAAGAAATTTGCCCTCCCCCCCCCCCCCCCCCCCCCCAAACTACCATACATGTGGCTCCGCCCCTGCCATAAGACCGTTTCAATGAGCTTAGGCTTATGGAGGTTTGTGACTTATAATAGCTTTCATAAGCCAATGTGACAAACAAAACTTATTTTATAAGATTGCCTTATACGCCCTTTATAAGCCCACACCAAACACAATCTAAATGTTTTATTTAACTGTATGTTGTTTAACCACAATATTTTTGTTTTCAATAAAACATCCCAATTTTTTTTTTTTGTTTTTGTTTTTTTCATTTGAAATGATAGATTTACTCAGAACTATATACAATCTCACACATATACAACAATCTCACTTTTATCTATGGTGAAACTTAACCACAACATGTTTAAGGATATACTAAAGTCAAAATTTTAGGAGTGGCAAAACGGGCAGTTCAAGCGGGCACAGGCTTAAACGGGCACGGGTCAAACGAGCTCATGTTATACGGGCTTAAGTCACACCTCATTTATATTTAAAAAATTAAATATATTATATTAATAAGTTTTTTTTTAAAAAAAAAACAATTAGTATAATCTTATGCAATTGAGAGAAAATATGTGTCCGTTAATGCTCATTTCAAAAAAAGAAGGTTAAATGTGCTCACAACTTTTACAAATTAACTAATTTCTTTGATTTTGAACATAAATTGCCACATCTACAAATTTCATCACCTCTTGTACGGAAATTAGTATCTCAAAACAAGTCTACATTAATCTAGAAACTTAATAGTTTTAAATTTAATATGTGAGCACATTATTACACTTTTAAGGGGGTGGCAACGTAAGTTGGCAAGGGTCGGCAATGTTCGGCATGGCTCGGCATCAACAATGCCATCTTCTCGGCATCATAGATTCGGCAAGGATTTCGGTAAACCTTACCGAATCGGTGAAATGAAAACATTTAATGATTTTGACCGTTTGGGCATTTATTCTTATTAGGCATGGTTAGGCATTACATTGCCACTAAAAATTAGTACTTAGGCATCATTAGGCATGAAATGTGTTGGACTCATTTTATTGGCTAATTACAATATACTTTGAGGCATGGTTAGGCAACATTGCCACCCCTAAGAGAGAGACATGCACTTAGTGTAGGCCTCGCCTTACCAAAATCAAAAAGCAAACACATTTTCTCTCATATAAATACCCAAAAACTTAACGCGCACACAATTTTAATTAGGGCTAAAATTTCAAAATTTAACGAAAAATTCAAAGCCAAAATCTGATACACTAATCTAGATTAATTATTGAATGGAAGGGTAAGAGTAGGTGTAAAACATTGACTAAAATGAGTAGAGGATGAGCATGTATGTCAAGTTTGTCAAAAGGCCTACAGTGCTTTACTATTCAATGCTGAGTTGTCGAATTTTAGGAAGGTTACAGTAATTTGAAGGTTTTTTTTGTAGTATTAGATAACATCAGTTACTATATTGACGAGTCTTGATAGCATCGTATAGATGTTATAAAAGTCAACGTTCCCAATTAGTAATCTTACTCACTCTTTTTAGAAAGAAAATAATGGAAAACTTTACTAAACTTGTGATCACCATTGTTGTAGTAGTGGTAGTGAGGTATGGATGGAAAGTACTAAACTGGGTATGGTTGAAGCCAAAGAAGCTAGAAAAGTGGCTTAGAAATGAAGGGTATAATGGTAATTCATACAAGCTTCTATTTGGTGACATGATAGAGCTTGCAACAATGATGAAGGAAGGTAGATCAAAGCCTATGTCAATCACCCATGATATCACTTCATATGCTCTCCTCTTTGATCATCATATCATCATCAAATATGGTATCAACCCTATCTACTTTGTATTTTATTTTATTAGTTTTGATCATACTACATGCTTGACTTTTGACAGGGTGTTTAAATCTTTAACATTCATATTGTGATTATCTAGGTTACAAATTATAAGATCTAGATGATACTGTGAAAAGCTATTTTTATAGCGTTGTTTAAATAAATACACGTATAAAATACTAAAAAAACATCTTGCATCTTGTGTAGACTTCATAGTACTAGATGTTGTTGCACTTGTAGAACAACAATACCCAACGTACGAGGGAGATTATAACTTGTAGTGTTGGAAAATACCAGTGTTCTAAAAGGCGCGCCAAGGCGCCGCCAAGGCGTCGCCAAGGCGCGAGGCGTGGCCTCGGCGTCACGAAATAGACCAAGGCGTGAAGTCTAGGCGTCGTGTGAAAAGGCGTGGAATAAGGCGCGAAAAGGCGTGCCAAGGCGCGCCTTATCGTATGGTGTGGCGCCATTTTTAGAAGGGGATGATGTGGGATTTTTTTTTTTTTTTTTTTTTTTTTTTTTTTTTTTGTAACATGGGTTTCCGACTCGACATTGCGAGCCGACTAATCCCACGGCGACTACCCTTTTGGATAGCCCGGAGTCAAATTTTCACTTTATTTCTTATGCATATCACTTTTTGTAAGCTCACTTTTTGTAAACTCACCTTTTGTAAACTCGATATGCATATAAAATATGATATTATAACATAAATGATAAATATATAAATATTTTTTCGCCGCCTTAGTCACGCCGCAAAAAACGCCATGGCTTCGCCATGGCGCGTAAGGCTTGAGGCGTGGCCTTGCCGCCACGCCACGCCTCACGCCATTTATAACATTGGAAAATACCTCTAAAAAGACAAAAAAAAAAAAAAAAACCCACCCTTGTCGACTTGTAGTTTAATAACCCACGTGATAAAATATATTTAATATTCTTTGGTTTTGAAAAACCAAACAACCACGTCACTTTCTATATGCTCTCAATCGTCTACTGCTACAATCGATGGTACCCGAAATCGAACCTCGAAACCTCGAACAAACTCGGAACCTCGATCTAGTACTCGAACTTCGATGACCACAATAACCGTGGCTCTTGATACCACTTGTTGGAAAATACCTCGACAACAATCCGAAGTTCGATCGCGGAACGCTAGATTGCGAGTTATACCGAGCACAAGTAGCAAACACGAGAGACACAATATACTACAAAGAACCGACAAGAATATTGCACACGATATACCCTCAACGCACCCTTTATTAAAACCAATAAAGCTTTTACAATTGAGGAAGAAGAATGAATAACTAGTATCCTCTCATCTCTATTTATAGAGATGAGGGGTAGAAACCTTAGCTTGGCTTGCAAGCCAAACAACTAGTTTCCTAATTTAAGTACAATCCTAAACTTTATTTAAACTAAATACAATTAATCTCCTTATTATTGTCTAAGTAACATATAACCCTCCTAAGTATTGCTACTAACACATAACAATAAACATGTAGCGAGACAGTCACACCCTACCCAAAGTTAAAGGGACTAAGTCTAGAAAGACCTTTAGCAATAGTGTGTCGTTGTTGGAGTTATAACCGGCCGTCGTAAAAACTCTCACCACTCATGTAGGTAAAGAAATGATAATGTTAGGAATGGAAAGCCCACACCTAGATCAAAGAGTGGAGTTTTAATTTTCTCACTTTTGATGTGGTTTATAACCAGAGTACTGGTCTCGATTTTAATGTGTATAGATTTGGCTATAATTTGTCTCAGCACATTTCTCGTTGCGTAGTCACATTTCTACCCAATACTAAGTGTGTGGATGTTACCTTGCTATCTAATTCTTATAAGTATAATTTTGTCATGTCTCTCTTTGAAATTCATTATGAATAATCACTTTGTAAATGCTTGTATAAACACTTGACCATTTCCACCAAAACTTTGTTTGGCAGGTGAAAAATCATTTATCTGGTTGGGGCCAAACCCAAGGATGTATATCAGAGATCCAGAATTGATTAAAGAGATATTATTAAGACCAGATGAGTTTCAGAAACCACATCCTGAGCCATTTCGTTATAACATCGTTGGCGGACTTGTTGTTGCAGAGGGTCACAAATGGACAAAACATAGAAACATAATCACTCCAGCTTTTAATCTTCAAAATCTTAAGGTTGGTGTATTTTAATTCCACTATTTTCATATGAGGAGAAAAAATCGACAGCTGAGTGCGATTCAATGAAAACTACATATTGATCATCCTTTTTTAGAATGAAATTAAAGATAATGCATATGTAGAATGTGACTAAAAAAAAAGGTTGTGTTAGTAACCAGAAGTTAAATTTTGTTGATCATGATCTAAAGTGTGCAATCTATACACTGACATGTGCATAGATCATGTTCTCGGCTATTGGCTCGAGTTGTAATGATATGGTCCACAAATGGGAGCTGCTAACTGCGAAAACTGGTTCAACTGACGTTGACGTATGGCCTTATATCGATAATTTGGCTGGTGATGCAATTTCACGAACCGCGTTCGGTAGCAATTACGAAGAAGGAAAGAAAATATTCAGAATCCAGAAAGAACAAATTGAGCTTATATTGCAGATGTTGTTTATACTTCATCTTCCCGGGAGAAGGTAACACCGATGACTTCAATCTAGTATTCTTACATCTTACGTATGTCCATGCATGTATGGGCCCATCTATTTATCTACGCCCCAAACTGTTAAAGAACTGATAGTTATTTTGCTTTCACATGTAGATTCATACCCACTAAAGCAAACAAGAAGTTTGAAGAGAACCGTGTTGAGCTTCAAACTGTTCTAAGGGGCATAATTGACAAGAAGAAGATAGCAATCAAGATGGGAGAAGCTAGTCATTGTGATGAGTTGCTTGGAATTTTGCTAGAATCGAATTCAAAAGAGATTGAAGAGGATGGAGTTGGAATGAGTATGGAAGATGTGATAGAAGAATGTAAGTTGTTTTACATTGCTGGATCTGAAACAACCTCAAATTTGATTGTGTACACTATGGTTTGTTTGAGTTTACATCAAGAATGGCAAATTAAAGCTCGAGATGAGATCCTACAAGTTTTTGGTACTGGGGAACTTGATTTTGAAGGTCTTAAGAACCTTACAATTTTAACAATGATTCTAAACGAGGTGTTTAGGTTACACACCTGTAATCATGATGACAAGAGCAACTTATAAGGAGACGAAGCTAGGAAACATGATGATACCACCGGGTGTGAACTTAGCCTTAGCCATGATGCATGTTCATCACGACCGTGAAATATGGGGTGATGATGCCACTGAGTTTAAACCTGACAGGTTCTTGGAAGGAGTCATAAATGCAACAAAAGGCAAAGGATCGAGTCCATTTTTCCCGTTCTCTAGTGGTCCTCGTGTTTGCATTGGACAAAACTTTGCCATTACGGAAGCAAAAGTAGCCATAGCATTGATTCTGCAGCGTTTCTCCTTTGAGCTTTCGCCGTCTTACAAACATTCGCCTTTTCCTGTGTTCACCATCCCACCACAATTTGGTGCTCACTTGATTCTACATAAAATCTCGTAGTTGTCTTTTTTAACTACAACTCAGGAACACGATTCCTGAAATAACATAAATACTGTATCACTTGAAATAATAACTCTTGGCGTTGGAAGTTTGCTTCTATAAGTATAATAGATATTAATATGTAGTTTCACATTTTCACAGTTTAGATATGATACGAGTTTGGTACCCGCGCGTTGCTGCGGAATTCTTTTGTTGCCGTTAGCTACTTAACGTGAAGTTAGTTTCCTAGGACTGATTTTGCAATTGATTTATAACATGAAGGACCATTTATGTAAATTATTTGAGGACTAAATTTGCAATGAACCACTGAGATGAAAGACAAAGTGCGTACAACTTTTTTTTAAATGTTAAAGATAACGGTCGTTAGTTAACAGCCGTTAAATAACTAACGACCGTTAATACTAAAAAAAAAAAAAAAAAAAAACTGTAGCAAGCACAGTGCTTGCTACAGTAACCTCTTACCTTTTAGTATATATATATATATATATATATATATATATATATATATATATATATATATATAATTTCTTTTGGATATTTTCTTTTATCTATGATTTTTCTTCAGTTAATGACACACAAACTGACACACCCCTGCTAATGATACACAAACTGACACACCCCTGCTAATGGTAGTGTGCCTCTTTTTGTGTTACTACACATATATACCCTACAAAATACCCACTCACACAAAACACAAATGGCCGCTGCACTTCTCGTCCATTGCTCGTCCCCAAAACAAAGAATCCCCAACCGATGCACCACTGAGGTGGTGCCATTGATGTTTGTAAACCGACGAGCGCCGGTTTGTAAATCGACACACCCGTTGGAAGTGGTCTTATAGTTATAAGTTTAGATTTAAGATCATTTGAGGATCAAACTTTTTTTACATACCAAGGGACTAATCTCCACCCTCCATCTTCCTTCAATCTTTATTTAATCTAATGGATGAGATTAATCCAACAATTAAAAAACCCACTTTCATCATTTTTTTCAAATATTAATATCTTTCAAACCGTTAATCGTTAAGCGGAAAAAAAATATACCGTTACGACGATCATTTAATTATCTTTCTATAGATAGGCACTTTGATATATTTCGACAAATTTTTTTTTTTGTTTTTTTCACGTTTTTATTTGTGGCCGAAAAAATCATATATGATATATCATATATGATATGTAATATCATATAGGATTTATCATATATGATTTTTTCGGCCACGAAAAAAAATATGAAAAAAAACAAAAAATTTACTTTTTTTGTCGAAAGTATATCAAAGTGCCCGTCTATAGAAAGATAATTAAATGCTCGTCGCGATGGTGTAATTATTTTCGATTAACGATTAATGGTTTAAGAGATATTTAAATTATAAAAAATTGGTGAAATATTAAAATGCTTTTAATCTCAATCATTGATTTATTTTTAAATAGATGATAAGGATAAGTCGCTTGATATGTAAAAAAAGTTTGATATTTAATATAACTCTCCTATTAAGTTTAAACATCTAGAAAACCATCATCTTGATCCAGAAGCCCAAAAACCCAAAAGCCCAAAAAGAAGTAGCCTCACATAAACAAGTTTCTTTTCACATATGACATGACATGGTCATGGGGTATGTCATGGCTGAAAATTTGAAAAGTGGTTTCAGTGGTTCTCTTTTTCTTCATACGACTACATCAATCAATTATAGCCATTAAGTAATAACAAAGAATATTGACAAGTCTAACTAGCATTGTATGGATGTCATAATAGTCACCAATTCTGTACGTAGTATTAATTAGTAATCTTATCCATTCACTCTCTAGAAAAAAAAAAATGGAGACAATAGGTAAACTTGTGATCACCATTGTTGTAGTAGTGATAGTGAGGTGGGGATGGAACTTACTAAATTGGGTATGGTTGAAGCCAAAAAAGCTGGAGAAATGGCTAAGAAATGAAGGGTATAATGGTAACTCATACAAGCTTCCATCGGGTGACATGGCAGAGTTTGCAAAAATAGTGAAGGAAGCCAGATCAAAGCCTATTCCAATCACCCATGATATTACTTCATATGCTCTTCCTTTTGATCATCACATCATCACCAAATATGGTATTAATTAATATCATCTTATGTCTATATATTTGAGTGGATAGATGATCTAGCAAACCTTTATAATCTTGTCTTAATATACTTGGCGTAAACCATGGTTGACTTTTGTTGGGGTGTTTGAGGTTGTGGTCCTGATATGGTGTTTTGAATATGTGTATGTATGCTTTTGAGATAGGAGTTTAAGTAAATTAGTTTTATATTAATGAAAAAGTTATTTGGGTTTGGGAATTCATATAATTACCATTCCCATTCTTCTTATATCATCTAAAACTCATACACATATATAGTAAATCTTTAGGGCAAAACAGACGCCACTTGAACGTGTCTAGTCTGCCATAGTAATCGGAGTTACATGATAATCTATGAACTTCTTCTAAAAGCAGTGGATGTATATTAAGATATATACACTACAAATGTATGTGAGACTATTTAGAAGTTGTAAGTGTTAAGAAATATTAGAACCTCTACCCTAAGTGTATATAACTGATAATGTTATCATTGAAATAGTCAGCACCTAAACCGAAGAGTTGGGAATCGAAATTTTGATTCTAATAACTTTCTTACTTTGCACTAAAAAATGTGGAGTTTAAGCATATATCGACAGTTATAGTTAGATTCTCTATATCTGACGTGTGAAAAATTTTAGGATCACAATTCTCCAAGCATGGTCACAGTTCTACAAATTTATATAACCAAGCTCTATGTTTTTTTAAAACAAACTTATAAAATCTTTCTTTGAAATTCATCATGACTAATCACATTGAAAATGTACATCAAAACACAAAACATATTTGACAGGTAAAAAATCATTCGTATGGTTGGGACCAAACCCAAGGATACATATCAGGGATCCAGAATTGATTAAAGAGATATTACTAAGACCCGGTGATTTTCACAAACCGCATCCTGAGCCATTTCGTGATAGCCTGATTGGTGGACTTATTGTAGCTGAGGATCACAAATGGGACAAACATCGAAAAATTATCAATCCAGCTTTCAACCTTCAAAATCTCAAGGTTCGTTCCTTTTAATTCTACTATTTAATTGTAAACAGAGTTGGCTAAAAGGATGATTGGGTCAAATTAAATGTAAACACTATTTTGATTTTTTTTTTTCTTAACTTTATGGATGACTTATATGTTAAGTGTAGATAATGCTATAATTAGAGTCTAAATAAGTTATGGATGTCTATGTGCATAGATCATGTTCTCGGCTATCAACTTGAGCTGTCATGATATGGTTCGCAAATGGGAACTTCTAACTGCTGAATCTGGATCAACCGAAGTTGATATATGGCCGTATATTGATAATTTGGCTGGTGATGTGATTTCACGAACGGCATTTGGAAGCAATTACGAAGAAGGAAAGAAGATATTCCGAATCCAGAAAGAACAAATAGATCTTATGTTCCAAATGTTGAATCTACTTCATGTGCCTGGAAGAAGGTAAAAACAATGGTCAAAATCAAGCTAGTAATTTTAAGCTATATGTATTAATGCTAGTTAATCTTGTTGAAATGTAGATTCATACCCACTAGAGCAAACAAGAAATTTAAACAAAACCACAACGAGCTTCAAAGTGTGCTAAAGGGTATAATCGACAAGAGAAAACAAGCAATCGAGATGGGAGAAGGTACTTGTGATGATTTACTTGGAATTTTATTGGAATCAAATTCAAAAGTGATCAAAGAGAATGGAGTTGGAATGAGTATGCAAGACGTAATCGAAGAATGTAAATTATTTTACATGGCTGGATCCGAAACAACCTCTAATTTAATTGTTTGGACTATGGTTTGCTTAAGTTTACATCAAGAATGGCAAATTAAAGCTCGAGAAGAGATGCTACAAGTGTGTGGTACCAGGGAACTTGATTTTGAAGATCTTAAAAACCTGAAGATTTTAACAATGATATTAAACGAGGTTCTTAGGCTATACCCACCTGTAGTCATTACCACACGAGCAACTTACAAGGAGACGAGGCTAGGAAACATGATGATACCATCGGGTGTGCGATTAGGCTTAGCTTTTATGCATGTTCATCACGACCCTGAGATATGGGGTGATGATGCAAATGATTTTAAGCCTGAAAGGTTCTCAGAAGGGGTTTTGAATGCAACAAAAGGAAAAGGATCAAGTCCATTTATACCATTCTCTAGTGGTCCTCGTGTTTGCATTGGGCAAAACTTTGCCATGACAGAAGCAAAAGTATCTATCGGTTTAATTCTACAACGCTTCTCTTTCGAGCTTTCACCATCTTACAAACATTCTCCATTCCCGGTGTTCACTATGCCACCTCGGTTTGGTGCTCCGTTAATTCTGCGTAACATCTCTTAGTTTGCATTTTCCTATACTACAAAGGCAACAATACAACAATATAAATAAAAATATGATGCATCAAAGTATGAACTTATATTTAAAATGTTTTATATAATGTGGAAAATGCAGTGTATCATCCTGAAATTTGTCTTAGTTCACGCGTTACTATATATTTATATGTTATGTAGTTTAGTACTTGTTATATAATCCTTAAGGCGAATATTACATTATATCTGACATTTGGTACCTGGTCAGGCCGATAGAAGTAGAGGTGTCATTCGGGTCGGGTGGGTTGTAGTTTATGTTAATGGGGTCAAGTTGATTAAGTTTCAAGAAGTTATAACAAACCCGAACCAGTTATCACTTTGGCTAACCCAAAAACACACCACCCAAAATTCTTATTACAGCCTAATATGACAGCACCTTGTTTTAGCGTGAGCCCAAAACATTAAGTTGACTGTAGAAGCAGAGGACTGATTCATTGTATAATAAACTTACAGTAACTAGATCAATACTGAAAATTGTATAATGAATGTGTCGAAGAATTAGTGGGTCATAATCAAACATAAATTATGTTTCTTTAAGTTAACTTAAATGGAACCCAACCACTTGATCTATATATATAGTTAATCACATTTCTGTATATTAGCTGAAAAAATAGTTAAGAAATGGCCATTTGATGCAAGGAAAATGAATTATTAATCTCTTTTGGCATTTAGGACCGGTGGTACTAGCAAATTAAAAATAAGAAGTGGATCAAAGAATGTGATGGTTGAACTTTAAAGCTGTACAAATAATGTTCTTCATCAACTAATCACTACCAGTTTGGATGGTTTAATTATATATCTGCGAAAGATACATATTCATTAACAAGGGCCGAATAATTCAATAGCCAATGAGCTAAAAGCAAAGGAGAAGGTAAGACCTGATACCATATTAAGAGACCAAATCCATATTGACATATACTCCGTATACGAGTATACGACTAGGACAAATATAGGTAATACAGTCCAAATGTATAGAATCGATTCCTGCATATATCCATGATAGCGTATGAGAGTTTCAAGTCAATTATCTAAAGCCCAGCCTTTAAAAAAAATTATTTAAAGCCCACCAAGGCTAGGCCCCATCATAAACTGCCTCAGAGATAGCTTCCCAGGCCAGATACGAACAAAAGTCAAGCCTGATAAACATATTCAGGCGAACGACCTTGACTGGAAACCTCTCCAGGATCGTTACAACAAGCAACACGTGTCGCTACCTCATTCGAGCAAAGGTAGTGTTGCAAGTATCATGTAGTACGTGGTATCGTTCATGGGGTGTTCCATAAACGTATAGTTATATTGTTTTCACATGTAGGTTTATACCCACTAAAGCAAACAAGAAGTTTGAAGAGAACCGTATTGAGCTTCAAACCGTGCTAAGGAGTATAATTGACAAAAAGAAGAGAGCAATCAAGATGGGAGAAGCTAGTCATTGCGATGACTTGCTTGGAATTTTGCTAGAATCGAATTCAAAAGAGATTGAAGAGGATGGAGTTGGAATGAGTATGGAAGATGTGATAGAAGAATGTAAGTTGTTTTACATTGCTGGATCTGAAACAACCTCAAATTTGATTGTGTACACTATGGTTTGTTTGAGTTTACATCTAGAATGGCAAATTAAAGCTAGAGATGAGATCCTACAAGTTTTTGGTACCAGGGAACTTGATTTTGAAGGTCTTAAGAACCTTACGATTTTAACAATGATACTAAACGAGGTTCTTAGGTTACACTTTATAGACACCTGTAATCATGATGATAAGAGCAACTAATAAGGAGATGAAGCTAGGAAACATGATGATACCACCGGGTGTGAACTTAGCCTTAGCCATGTTACATGTTCATCACGACCGTGAAATATGGGGTGAGGATACCGGCCACTGAGTTTAAACCTGACAGGTTCTCGGAAGGAGTCATAAATGCGACAAGAGGCAAAGGATTGAGTCCATTTTTCCCGTTCTCTAGTGGTCCTCGTGTTTATATTGGACAAAACTTTGCGATTACGGAAGCAAAAGTAGCCATAGCATTGATTCTGCAGCGTTTCTCCTTCGAGCTTTCGCCGTCTTACAAACATTCGCCTTTTCCTGTGTTCACCATCCCACCACAATTTGGTGCTCACTTGATTCTACATAATATCTCATAGTTGTCTTTTTTTAAACTACAAACTCAGGAACACGATTCCTGAAATAACATAAATATTGTATCACTTGAAATTAAATAATAACTCATGGCGTTGGAAGTTTGCTTCTATAAGTATGATAGATATTAATATGTAGTTCACAGTTTCGATATGGGGGATAACATCCCTGCTGTAAACAGCAGGGAGTTACCTGCTGCACACACAAAACCCACCCCCTCTAATGTTACTAAATGGTCCCTGAATGTTCATTTTGCAGCAAAAATGGTCCCTGACGAAGCCTTAACAGCAGCGAATGATCACTGCTGTTACAGCAGTGATCATTTTCCCTTCGATATGATATTTCTTTTGGATATTTTCTTTTATATATGATTTTTCTTCAATTAATTTCGTTGGTTGTAACTTGGATCCCTCACATCCCTTTCCACGTGTCAGTTGTGTCACCTTAGCGCCAAACTGACACACCGCTGCTAACAGATACGGATTTATGTAGTAAGTATGGGGTTCGGTGCTTCCATGGCTAGCCGAAAAAGCTGAGATTTTAGTGTATTTTTTCTCTTAATTTTTACCTTTATTCGAGAGTGCCCTCCACCCAAAACTCAAATTGCCCTCCACCCACATACTAAAATCCAACATTCAACACTTTAAATCTTTATAAATCCTTCATCTTTAAGTAAAAATACTCGATTTATTATTACGATCATAGTTTTTTCTTCCGCATTTTGTTGCTATTGCCAAAAAGTTTTTTTTTTTTTTTTTTGCCCCCCACATCCTATTTTCCTGTTTCCGCCACTGCCTGCTAATGACAACAAACTGACCTGTTAATGTTGGTGTGTCTCTTTTTGTGTCACTACTAACCTTGGGGAGGTTGCTTTGGAGAGGTCTCAGGTTCGAGTCTCACCGTGAACCTTCAGGGGCCCGAAATAAATAGAAGCAGGAGTGGAGTTTATCCCCTAAGGAGAAAGGTTTGAGGCTTGCATACTGCCCAATTGGATGTCACTTTGAGCTCGGATCACTAACTACTAACTCGCCGTTCAAAAAAAAAAAAAAAAAAAAAAAAAAAAAAAAAGTCGTCCACACAAATATACCATACAAAATACCCACTAACACAAAACACAAATGGCTGCCGCACTTCTTGTCCCTTGCTAGTCGCCAAACCGAAGAACCCCAAACTGACGCACCACCAACGAGGTGGTACCATCCGTGTCTGTAAACCGACGAGCGCCAATATGTAAATCGACACACCTGTTGGATCTTAAAGATACGATTAAACATCTAGAAAACCATCTTGAACCAAAATCCTAAAAGCCCAAAAAGAAGTAGCCTCACATAACAAGTTTCTTTTCACATGACATGACAATATGACATGGTCATGGACTCATGGGGTATGTCATGGCTGAAAATTTGAAAAGTAGTTTCAGTGGTTCTCTTTTTCTTCATACGACTACATCAATCAATTATAGCTATTAAGTAATAACAAAGAATATTGACAAGTCTAACTAGCATTGTATGGATGTCATAATAGTCAACAATTCTGTACGTAGTATTAATTACTACCTCCGTCCCAAAATTATAGTCCCCTTTTGACTTTTTCGGTCTTTCTTTCTCAACTTTGACTTTAAATATTTTCGTTTGTGTTATATAATAGTTGATGAAAATTATACCAATGAAAAATACATTTAAAACTCAATCCATTCATATATTTTGCATCAAGTATTATGTAATATAAACAAAAATATTTAAGGTCAAAGGTGAAAAATAAAGACCGTAAAAGTCAAAAGGGGACTATAATTTTGGGACGGAGGGAGTAGTAATCTTATCCATTCACTCTCTAGAAAAAAAATAAAAATAAATAAAAATGGAGACAATAGGTAAACTTGTGATCACCATTGTTGTAGTAGTGATAGTGAGGTGGGGATGGAGCTTACTAAATTGGGTATGGTTGAAGCCAAAAAAGCTGGAGAAATGGCTAAGAAATGAAGGGTATAATGGTAACTCATACAAGCTTCTATCGGGTGACATGGCAGAGTTTGCAAAAATAGTGAAGGAAGCCAGATCAAAGCCTATTCCAATCACCCATGATATTACTTCATATGCTTTCCCTTTTGATCATCACATCATCACCAAATATGGTATTGATTAATATCTTCTTATGTTTATATATATATTTGAGTGGATAGATGATCTAGCAAACCTTTATAATCTTGTACTAATATACTTGGCGTATTTTACATTTATTTATTTAGATCAAACCATGGTTGAATTTTGTTGGGGTGTTTGAGGTTGTGGTCCTGATATGGTGTTTTTAATATGTATGGCTTAAGATATGAGTTAAGTAAATTAGTTTTATATTCATGAAAAGTTAGGCATTATCTAATACACAGCCAAATGGCTGGGTTTGGGAATTCATATAACTAATTACCATTTATATCATCTCAGACTCATACACATTTATAGTAAATCTCTAGGGAAAAACAGATGCCACTTGAACGTGTTTAGTCTGCCATAGTAATCTGAGTTACATGATAATCTATGAAGTTCTTCTAAAAGCAGTGGATGTATATTAAGATATAAACACTACATATGTTAGACTATTTCAAAGTTGTAAGCGTTAAGAAATATTAGAACTGTACCCTAACTGTATATACTCGTAACTGATAATGTTGTCATTGAAGTAGTCAGCACCTAAACCGAAGATTGGGGAATCGAAATTTTGATCCTAACAAATTTCTTACTTTGCACTTAAAAATGTGGAGTTTAATCCTATATGGACAGTTATAGTTAGATTCTCTATATATGATGTGTGAAAAATTTTAGTGCCACAATTCTCCAAGCATGGTCACAGTTCTACAAATTTATATAACCAAGCTCTATGTTTTATATAACAAACTTATAAAATCTTTCTTTGTCATCATGACTAATCACATTGAAAATGTACATCCAAACACCAAACATATTTGACAGGTGAAAAATCATTCATATGGTTGGGACCAAACCCAAGGATACATATCAGGGATCCAGAATTGATTAAAGAGATATTACTAAGACCCGGTGATTTTCACAAACCGCATCCTGAGCCATTTCGTGATAGCATGGTTGCTGGACTTCTTGTAGCCGAGGATCACAAATGGGCCAAACATCGAAAAATTATCAATCCAGCTTTCAACCTTCAAAATCTCAAGGTTCGTTCCTTTTAATCATACTTTTTAATTGTAAACAGAGTTGGCAAAAAAGATGATTGGGTAAAAGTTAATGTAAACACTATTTTTGATTCTGATTTTGAACTTTTTTTTTTTTTTTTTTTTTTTTTCCCCCCCCCACTTTATTGGATGACTTACGGAGTATATGTTAAGTGTAGATAATGGTATTATTTGAGTCTAAATAAGTTATGGATGTCTATGTGCATAGATCATGTTCTCAGCTATCAACTTGAGCTGTCATGATATGGTTCACAACTGGGAACTTCTAACTGTTGAATCTGGATCCACCGAAGTTGATGTATGGCCGTATATCGATAATTTGGCTGGTGATGTGATTTCACGAACGGCATTTGGAAGCAATTACGAAGAAGGAAAGAAGATATTCCGAATCTAGAAAGAACAAATAGATCTTATGTTCCAAATGTTGAATCTACTTCATGTGCCTGGAAGAAGGTAAAAACAATGGTCAAAATCAAGCTAGTAATCTTAAGCTAGATGTATTAATGCTAGTTAATATTATTGAAATGTAGATTTATACCCACAAGAGCAAACAAGAAGTTTGAAGAGAACCGTGTTGAGCTTCAAACCGTGCTAAGGGGCATAATCAACAAGAGAAAACAAGCAATCGAGATGGGAGAAGGTACTTGTGATGATTTACTTGGAATTTTATTGGAATCAAATTCAAAAGAGATTAAAGAAAATGGAGTAGGAATGAGTATGCAAGACGTAATCGAAGAATGTAAATTATTTTACATTGCTGGATCTGAAACAACCTCTAATTTAATTGTTTGGACTATGGTTTGCTTAAGTTTGCATCAAGAATGGCAAATTAAAGCTCGAGAAGAGATGCTTCAAGTGTTTGGTACTAGGGAACTTAATTTTGAAGATCTTAAAAACCTCAAGATTTTAACAATGATATTAAATGAGGTTCTTAGGCTATACCCACCCGTAATCATGACCACACGAGCAACTTACAAGGAGACGAAGCTAGGAAACATGATGATACCATCGGGTGTACAATTAGGCTTAGCTTTTATGCATGTTCATCACGACCGTGAAATATGGGGTGATGATGCAAATGATTTTAAGCCTGAAAGGTTCTCAGAAGGGGTTTTGAATGCTACAAAAGGAAAAGGATCAAGTCCATTTATGCCATTCTCTAGCGGTCCTCGTGTTTGCATTGGGCAAAACTTTGCCATGATAGAAGCAAAAGTGGCCATCGGTTTAATTCTACGACGCTTCTCTTTTGAGCTTTCACCATCTTACAAACATTCTCCATTCCCAGTGTTCACCATGCCACCTCAGTTTGGTGCTCCGTTAATTCTGCGTAACATCTCTTAGTTTGCATTTTCTTATACTACAAAGGCAAAAACACGACAATATAAACAAATATATGATGTATGATAGTATGAATTTATAAACTAAATGTTTTATATAATGTGGAAAACGTAGTGTATCATGCTGAAATTTGTCTTAGTTCACGCGTTACTATATATATATATATATATATATATATATATATATATGTTATGTAGTTTAGTACTTGTTATATAATCTTTAAGACGAATATTACATTATTATATTATCCGACATTTGGCCGATGGAAGTAGAGGTGTCATTTGGGTCGGGTGGGTTGTAGTTGTTAATGGGGTCAAGTTAATTAGGTTTCAAGAAGTGATAACAAACCCGAACCAGTTACCACTTTGGCTAACCCAAAACCAAACCGCCCAAAATTCTTATTACAGCCTAATATGACAGCACCCTGTTTTAGCATCAGCCCAAAACATTAAGTTGACTGTAGAAGGAGAGGACTCGTTGTATAATAAACTTACAGTAACTAGATCAATACTGAAAATTGTGTAATTAATGTGTCAAAGAATTAGTGGGTCATAATCAAACATATAACTTAAATGGAACCCAGCCACTTGATCTATATATTTAATCACATTTCTGTATATTAGCTGAAAAAATAGTAAAGAAATGGCCATTTGATGCAAGGAAAATGAATTATTAATCTCTTTTGGCATTTAGGACCGGTGGTACTAGAAAATTAAAAGTAAGAAGTGGAGCTAAAAGCAAAGGAGAAGGTAAGACCTGATACCATATTAAGAGACCAAATCCATATTGACATACTAGGACAAATAATAGGTAATACAGTCCAAATTTTATAGAATTGATTCCTGCATATATTCATGATAGCGTATA
Source organism: Artemisia argyi (assembly GCA_030686995.1). Lineage (NCBI taxonomy): Eukaryota > Viridiplantae > Streptophyta > Magnoliopsida > Asterales > Asteraceae > Artemisia > Artemisia argyi. The sequence goes on from CM060697.1 coordinate 63,153,671, forward strand.
AGAGTTTCAACTCAATTATTTTATTTATTTATTTACTTATTTTTTTTGTGCAAAGGTGAATTATATTAAACTTCAAAATCATATGTACATGTTATGATATGGAAAAGATTTGGAGTTTTGGACATTCCCAAATCTTATACATCAGAACACTACTAAAGAACATTCAACTGATATCAGTTAAAACTAAAACATATATCTGATACAACTAATCTCTGTCACTTAGATCAACACATTCACAATACTTTACTGAACCATATCATACTGCACCAATTCACCATATCTTGCACCTAAACCATCTAGCTACATTTCCATCTTACCCTTTTGCAATGATCACTCAGCCACCATCCACAGTAAACATAGCAAAAATTGGTTAATGGCTTCACTACGAACCAATAACCCCTCCACAGCAAGGGCTCTGCCAGTTAAACTACATTTCCATCTCATGAATGGCTTCATATAACTGGAACACACTCCTTGGGTGAGGACCAACCATAACTTACTGTGGGAATGTAAAGCCTGGACCACAAAATATTTCACCACTCTCAATTCCGCACCGCTTACACTCCCCTCTAAGAAAATTTACCCTTCACAAAGGCTAACCCTACTTTATGGTACATCTATACTGAATTAGACCTCTCATTGTACCAAACATACCTTAAACAGACCCCTCCCAAGGCCAATCTGAGTAAGCATATAATTGGGACAAATGAGTACAGTCACACCAGTTAAGACTCCAAGGTACAAGGTGTTAGCACAATGTAATGGTCTGATAAAGGTTACAATAAGATTGTAACCATAGCATATGTTCATACCATTAACTGCATTCTCAAACACCCTGAATACAGCAATTAGATGTTTCCATTCAACAACTTTTCATTCAATTCTTTTTACCCAATACTAATTAGTAATTACTTCATTCAAAATCCTCAATCAACATCAACATTTCACTTTCCGGAAGTTTTCCTGAGAAATTTAACCTGCCACACTTGTTCTGCTTGAATGACATTAGGAGACTGTTTCACTGTAATAGAAGTCATCCTAGCTCTTAGATCATCATAAAGGATACCAAAAACTTCATCTTCACTCCTCATACAATTGTTAAACAGCCTACAATTCCTTTCTTGCCAAACATAATACACAATAGCATGAAAACTCAACTTTCTTATGGTACCCCAAACACTCCTTTAATTTTCTCTTGACTCATGGCCCTAACAATATCCTCCCAACTATTTTCATGAACCACAATTTTAGCAATGTCACATACCTTCTTCCATAGTTTCTGAGTATACTCACACTTATAGAACAGATGATCATGAGAGTCAGCTTCTTTTTTGCATAAATTACACTCAAAAATTTTGTTTGGATACCATTTTGATAGCTTGTCCTGAGTACACAATTTTGCTTTCACTGCTTGCCATAAAATGAATGTGTGTTTGGGAATACAATTAGCATGCCATACTAGATCCTTCCAACATACCTGAGCATTATCTTCTTTAATAATGTTCCAAACATTGTTGGTTGAGAACTTCATTTCCTTTCTATTATTATCAACCCATATAGTGGTTGATTACTTAGCACTGGAATAGATATATTCTTCAAACAATCAAACTTCTCCAACCAACTTTGAGGCCACTTCCATGCTCATTTAGTACATAAGTAATACAGTTAAAATCTTGAAATCCAGCATAAAAAACATCTTTTTTGTTGATGATACTAGACAATGCAGTGTCACTGTTCCATTTATCATGCCAAACGTTAATACTTTTACCATCCCCGATCTTATATCTCATATTTTTGCCAACCAATTCTCTGAGTTTATGTATACATTTCCACCCCCAACTGTCTTTAGAATCAACATCAATATCCCAAACATTCCTGTTTTTGAGTTTGACTACATTGATCTATTTCACCCATAAAGATTCTTTTCTAGAGGCCACACTCCACAAGTGCTTAACAAGTAAAGCTTTATTCCACATTTCCATAGATTTAAAGCCTAAGCCTCCTTGATCTTTAGGTTTACACAGATCCATCCAAGCAACTTTAGCTTTTCCTTTACAGCTTTCACCATTGTTCCAAAGAAACCTTTTGAAGAGCTTCTCAATATCATTGATTACAGTTTTAGGTAGAAGAAAAACAGACCCCCAGTAGACTTGCATAGACGCTAGAACAGAAGCAATCAGTTGGGCTATACCAGCATAGGAAAGACTTTTATTCTTCCAGCCATTAAGCTTTTGTTGCACTTTATCAACTAATTACTTACAATTTGTACTACCAATCTTCTTAGTAACCAAAGGTACCCCCTAGATATCTTACTGGTAGTTTGCCATCTTTAAAAGGAAAAATGTCGCTTATTTCACTCTTAGTAACATCATCTAGGCTCTCACAAAACATTGTACATTTCCCAATGTTTGGATATAATCTAGATACATCACTAAACTTATCCAAAGCTTTTTTTTATAGTGAGAACAGATTCCACATCACCATGGCTGGGCATGATTAAATCATCTGCAAAGCACATGTAAGTTATTTCCAACTTCTTGCATCCAAAATGATATTTGAAGGTCCTATTCTTTCTGATTTCATCCTTTACAACTAAATTCAATACTTCCATTACCAAAGTGAAAATGTAAGGAGAAATTGGATCTCCCTGCCTCAATCCTCTGCCACCACTGAAATATCAAAATCTTTCACCATTGACACAAACAGTAAATTTAGGAGTAGTGATACAAGCCATAATCCACCTTATCATTTTTTATGGAAAACCAAAATTCTTCATGATCTCATTAAGGAACATCCGATTAACAGTATCATAGGCCTTCTAAATATCTATTTTGAAGGAACATCTTTTAGGGCCATTTATGCAGCTATAACCTTTAAGGAGTTCTTGAGTGAGAAGTATATTGTCAATAATGGCTCTTCCTGGCACAAATGCACTTTGATTTTCACCCACAACTTGATTGAGAGCTTTTTTGATCCTGTTTGTGAGAATTTTACTTATGCACTTGTAGATAAGATTGCAACATGCTATAGGCCTGAAGTCATGAAACTTTTTGTGGAGTCAAGGATTTAGGTACCAAAGTAATAAGAGTTGCATTAAGTTCACCCAATAGTTTGCCAGTTACAAACATTTCCTTTACTGCTGCCCAAAAATCCAATTTGACGGTGTCCCAAGCTTTCTTGAAGAATTTTAAAGTGAATCGAATAGGGCCTGGTGCTTTGTCATCATCAATATCAAATAATGCTTTTTTGATTTCCTCATCACTGATATCTCTGGTCATTAAAGAGGCTTCTTCATCGGAAACTTTATTAACAAATAGAGCTGCATCCTCCTCAGTAAGGCTTGTAACCTCATGACTGATTCCCATAAAACCTTGAAAATGTTTGACAAATTGATCAGCCACTTCATTGTGTTCATATATTATTCCATCTTCTGCACAAATTGACAAGATTCTATTTCTATTCAATCTTCCCTTAAGTGCTTTGTGAAAATAAGCTACTCATGACTGATTCCAGAAAACCTTGAAAATGTTTGACAAATTGATCAGCCACTTCATTGTGTTCATATATTATTCCATCTTCTGCACAAATTGACAAGTTTTTGTCTCCTTCCTTGAGCCAAGTTACTTTAGTATTTTGCTTGAGAAGTCTTTCCTCATCTATCATAGATTCCTTGTACTCTTTAAGAACAATACTTCCTTTTTCTCTTAACTTTTTATCAGCAGGGTTCAAATCAATCATTCCTTGAACTGCATTTAGTTTGCTTTTAAGATCTTTAACTCTATCAAATAGGTTACCATTTTTCCAGTTAAGCTTGTTCAAGTATGGCTTAAGAATTTTGAGCTTTTTCACCAACGTAAACATATCATGCCCTTGAATTTCCACATCCCAATTTTTCTTCACCAAATCTTCAAACTCCATCTTCTCAGTAACATAATTTGCCAGTCTGAAAGATTTGTTTTTCTTTTTCATACTCTGAGGAATATTGAGAATAGCTAGACTTGGTCAGAAATCCCATAAGGAAGAAAGACAACATTGGCTTCATTAAATGCAACACCCCGTAATTTACCGAGTCATTTATTAATGTCAAATACCAAGTAATCAACTTGAGAGCTTAATTAACCCCTTTTTACGAATTAATTTTTTTTTTATTTATTACAACGAGTTATACTCGTCAACACCTATGTGACGTATCTCATTCCTCAATTCGAACAGGCTCACATGCGTACCGACACCGTATTAGTATTGACTTAAATTCTATAACTATTGTTCGGAGTCAATAACTTTGTCTTTACATTATTTTTATAAAAACACAAAAATGTATTTTTCGCATTTTTGCTCAAAAATGCCAAACAAGGATACCGCGATATCACTTTAGATCAACGGGACACGAAATACACGGAGTACACTAAGATAATAATAATAATTCCCTCCCACCTCCTCTTTCATTTTGCCGCCCTTTGGTACCAAATAAGTCACATGCATTTCTTGGATTATGTAATTGAAAGTGGCATGAGCAAATAAAGCTTGTTTATAACTTAAAATGAACACACACTCTTTTCACTTTAGAAAGAATAGTCAAAGTTTGCTATTTCCATATCTTTTTCTTGCTGATCGAAGCACACCCATGGTCCCAAGACTAGTCAAATTCACAAGTATGTATCAAAGGTCGAGCTAGCTAGGAAAATGACACTTACTTGTTTGGTACACATACCTTTACTCCTTTTGAAAAACTTAGTCCAATACTTCCTTCTCTTTTGCGCTTAGCTGTTCGAAAACCACATGAGTAAATGCACCTATTTGCTCACAAACTTCACATGTTAGCTTTGACCATATCGGTTCTTACCCAATTAGGACACACATCAAACCATGCTTTAAGAAATTGACCACAGGCATTCCACCCTCCCTCTTCTTATACATACGACCACAAGGGCAAACACACATACTCATTTTCTTTATTTTTCAAACATCACGTGTTGGCCTAAGTATTGGCATTTGACAAAGATTTTGATTTGTAGCTCCAAATGGTAAGCACACTTTTATCAAACTCACCAAAAGGCAAGTCAAAACCCATCTTCTTTGCTCCTTTATTGCCATCCGTGAGACCACAAGCAAACCCACATTTCATTTGTAAAATTTTCACACAAAATTGTTGGCAGAGCGTTCTTGAACTAGCTTGATAAAATATTTTGGAGTTTACTTGGGAAGCTTGCGTTACCAATTTGTTCTTGGTCTTTCTTCTCTATTACTCGACAAGCACTAAGACCGACTCACTGTAAGGGCTCAACTCCATCTTTACCCTATGTTTTTGTTTTTCCTAAACTGCCAATATGGTACACTTAGTGTTACATGTCAAAAAAATTTGGAAAACTAAACTAATGGACTTTCCTAAAATATATACACCTTCGACATACAAACATATGCACACGACTTGTTGTGTTTGAGAGAACTTGTGTGGTATTTTTTCAAACTCGCTTAATACACTAGTGCCTATTGGCTTACACTATCGAACCACATACTTTCGAGTCGAGTTCATTGACGTTTTGGATACAAACTAACTTGAAAGTGAACGTAAATGAAACGTAAAACAAACGTTTTGGCTCTCGTGAACTTGCACATATACTCGACTAATATTGCTTATTGTGACATTGCATAGCTTATTCGCGCTTAATCGTTTTCTATAAAACCACCAAGAACTTAACATGAAATGCTTACTGAAATGTTGCAAAAACTATTTTGGAAAACACAAGAGCAAACCACCTACGTAAACACTACACTGTGTAAAATGAAGGAAATATAAAACACAGTTAAGTTATTAGTTAATACTACTATATATCAAGATGTTACAAAAAGTAAATCTAAAGACTTGTAGCCCATCTGTTGAGATTCTTGCTTCTGAACCCACAGACCCGGGTTCGAACCTTGTAGCTGTCACTATTATGTTATTATTTTTATAAAGTATGTGCTTTACTATAATTTTTGTTGGAGAATTTCGTTATAATAATCAAAGTATATACTTTTAAGCTTTATACCTCATTTTATTAGATTTTATATAACTAACACATATATTTTGTTAATTACGATATAATTGACTTATTTGAAGGTATTTTGTAACGCATGACAAATTTTGAAAAAAAACTAATATTTACGGAGGTCATGACCAAATTTTGTCAAAATTTTTATACTTAGCCTATTTCCACAAACTCGATCAAACTTCGAAACTGAAAAATAAAATGTTATTTATAGAAAATATATTATAGACTTTTCTAACTTGCTATCTACTAATTTCGTAAAATTACTACTGTATCACATATATGTGTACCTACTGTGTCGCGTAAACACTTAAATACCTAACGCACTTCCAAGAGCCAATACTTACAAATATGTTACTTTCATTTTTCAAAACCAATATATTATACACAACTCAAGTTAACATTTAAAAACTTATTTTTGAACTTTAAGCATTGCCACACAAGCAACATCAAGCACAACTACTTGAGAAACTTAAATTTATTTAAACCCTTCGGGTCGTGAACAAAACTGTGAACAGAACTTGCCATACTAATCTAGGTTGCGTGTCGGTGCCGCTCACTATCACTAATTGACTTTACTCTATTCAGACTGCTTATTGCCAAGGTGAGTCATAGCCCCTCTTTTATCTATTTCGAACTCTTTGGGGGAGATACATGCTCGTTTATCTTAAACCCTTTACTCGTTTATCTTAAACTCTTTACTCGTTTATCTTAAACATTTTACTCGTTTATCTTAAACATTTTACTCGATTTATGAAACACTCTATTTGTTTATTGCAACGCATCAAATGTTACGAACCTGAACACAAGTATTTCTCTGTATGCTATCCTGATTGATATTGCCTAAGTTACCGCTGTTGCCAAAAGTCCCTCATCTCATGAACCATTAATCACTTGCGAGTGAACGCGAATATAGAGAATAGATCTATTGGCAGTTGACGCCCCATTTGAAGTTAGCCTGGAATGGTAACCGAATGCACTATATTTGAATATCATAGGAATCTGGCAACCTCCTAGTATCCGAGGGCACTATTACCTGCATCATATTTTTATGTGTAGGCTTCCCATAAGATTTTTATATATCTCTTATGGCTGCAGAACAATGTTAAGGTTTGTGTGTCATGAGGCTTAGTGCAATATCCTACACTACAATGCTATTGTTTCATTACTACTTGACTTGTGTTCAGATGTTTTATACAAATACTATGGAAAATCAAGCAAACTATGGGCGTATAACAACGTAGCCCACGATTCATGTTGTTGCAATTATCAAACAAATTCGAAACTCTTTCAATCAACTGTTTTACTTATAAACTCTATGAACTCACCAACCTTTGTGTTGACACTTTTTAGCATGTATTTCAGGTGATAACTTACTCTTGGAGGCGCTTGGCAAATGGCATGGCATGGTCATAGATGACTCTGATAATCATTTGGGACTGTTTAAATACTCTTATGGGCCTATATTTCCGCACTATTTTTGAAAGATGTAAACAAAGTACTTTTGACAATGAAATTTCTTCTAATCGATTTGAGGTAAAAACCATTCTTATACTTTGTGTTATGATATCAATCGAGTAGCACCCCGGTAACATATGCTTCCGCTGGACCCGATTTTGGGGGTGTTACATTAAACTTTGTCATGAATGCAGCATTGCCCCATAATCCTATCAATCTTCTTAAGAACTGTTGCATTGGGATTTAGCAGACTTTTTGTCCATGTATAATGAAAACCAGAACTAGCTATGTCCTCTATTTCAACATTATTAACACACTCTTGAAAATCAATCATATCTTGAGTAAAGTGAGATATTCCTTCTGGGCGATCTTCAAGTCTAAGGCTAACATTAACATCACCCAGCATGACCCATTCTGCACTACCCACAATCCTGTTATATATACTAATATCCTTCCACAATTCTTTTCTATCTCTTCCTTTGTTAGCAGCATATATAAAAGTGCAATAAAATGTATTTCTAGTGCTAAGAATTTCAATGAGATATAGCATTGACTGACCTGAGGCATGTATAAGATGACATTGCACATTACTAGCATCCCAAGCTACATCTATTCTGCATCCTTTACTGCTCATAGCAATATTAGTTTGCCAATTCCAACTCCTAAAAATATTCATACATACTTTTTCAATTCTATTCTTCTTCATATGTGTCTCCAAGACTGCACATACACTCAGTATTTCATTCAATATCAAATTCTTGATTTCAATTTGTTCAGAGACTATGCCCAGACCTCTAATGTTCCATGCTGCAATTTTCCTATCCATATTCGCGTATTTGCTAAATCATTGGTGCTCACACCTTGTACTTCATTGGCAGTCATAAATTCAACAGTACCATTCTTATCCATATACAGCTCATCCTCATTTAGTTCAATATCATCCACATTAATTGTCCTGTTATTGTTATTTCCATGTAGCCTTTCCCAACATTCTTTAACATATCCATTCTTAACTTGTGACCATTTACCAGTGACATTAAAAGATGGTGGTAGTTTCAGTTTGGCATAGTTTTCCACTTGGGTTAAGGTACACAAAAGTTACTAAAATTTACTAGAAATTTTTCCTAAGGAAATATAGTTTCATTTCGTTCAACTTGGTTACCCATGTATGCGGGTTTGTTAATTTAGTCATTATACGTGTAAAATGGCGACACTAAGGTTATTTAGTGGAAGGGTTACCGGCTATTAGCCCGTCACCTATGCCACGGTGGCCTAACGAAACTTCTACCTTATAGAAAAGTTACTAAAGTTTCCAAAAAATTTGTCCTAAGGTAATATAGTTTCATTTCGTTCATACAGGTTACCCATGTTTACGGGTTTGTTAAATGTGTTACTAAACCTAAGGTAATATAGTTTCATTTTTGTTCATTTTTACACTTTTTATCCATTTTTATTCGTTTTCAACCGTTGTTATACGTTTTGGTCCGTTTTATAAGTTTTCATCCGTTTTTATATGTTTTCAACCGTTTTTATACCTTTTCGTCCATTTTTCTTATTTTTTCATCCGTTATACGTTTTTGTCCATTTTGTATGTTTTTTGTCCATTTTTATACGTATAAAAATGAACGAAAACATTTAAAGATGGACAAAACATATATAAACAGACAAAAATGTATAAAAACAAATAAAAATGTATGCAAACGTAAGAAAAACAGATGAAAACATATGAAACGGATGAAAACGTATAAAAATGGTTGAACACGGAGAAGAACATATAAAAACGTATAAAAGAGATAAAAACAGATAAAAGTGGATGAAAACGTATGAAAGCGGACGAAAACGTATAGAAACTTATGAAAACGTAAAACAACGGATGAAAACGTATAAAAACGGACGAAAACGTATACAAATGGTTGAAAACGGATAAAAACGTATAAAAATAGATCAAAACAGACAAAAACATATAAAAACGGACGAAAACATATAAAAACGTAAGAAAAATGGATGAAAACGTATAGAAAGGGATGAAAACGTATAAAAACGGTTGAAAATGGATAAAAATGTATAGAACGGATAAAAACAGATATAAACATAAGAAAAATCGATGAAAACATTTAAAACAAACAAAAATGTATAAAAACAGTTGAAAATAGATAGAAACGTATAACAATGGATGAAAACGGATAAAAATGGACTAAAACGTTCAAAAATGAATTTAAAACGGTTAAACTAACAAAAATAGTGGTCTAGGGACTAAATCCGTGAAACACGACAAACCACAAGGACCATTTTGTACTTAAAAAATAATCCACAAAGGATTTTTATCTGTTATATCTGGTTACCAAAAACATAGTAACAATTGTAACCAGTTGCAAAAGTTGAGTAACCTGGATGAAAAAAATGAAACTATATTTCCTTAGGACAAATTTCTGGTAAACTTTAGTAACTTTTGTGTACCATAACCCTTTTCCACTTCTTCAATATCTATTTGACACAACTTCCCTTTAAACATCCCCTCATCAAATTCCTGTAGAAAAGAATACTTATTTGCAGTAACCCTTACTTCATCAACAATCTTATCATCCACATTCCATACCTTTCTATTATCTTTTCCATTTTGTGTACTTTGTGGTGCATGTATTGCTTGTGTTTGGTTTACTTTCACCTCTTGATTGTTTTGCCTTTTATACACAGGCTTAGGTACCACATTCCTCCTTTCCGCATGTTGTCCAATTCTATTATGCTTTGCTTTCATATTACCTTCTTGAGTATTTTCCATTCTTTTGTCCCTACTTATAAAACCTTCATCCTCCTTTGCTTCTTGTACATTACTCTCAGTACTGGTTTCTTGGGGCTCTCAGTTGAGTATCTAAACACATTACATGTTGAACATATTGGTGGCTTCTAATCATACTCCACTTTAACTTTCTTTACAAAATACTTCTCAGTTACATTATTCTTATAGAGTATATCAATAGAATCCACCAATCCATTAGTTGCATTAATCTCAACTAATACCTTAGCATAACCCAATCTTCCCATTCCTTGATTGCACATCCTAGTAGTCATGTGTCACACCTCGCCAAGGCGGAAATGCGAGGGTGTAACTTCATGGATATCATCACAACACATGGTGTCTATATAGAGAATAAATACATGCAATAAAAATGGCAAAGTATAGACACGAAGTGTCATAACAATACCCGAAAGGAAACAACATGATAAACTCCAAACCCACAGATAAACCACTTCCAATGCAACTAAGGTCTCGTCTAATCACTTCCTTCTATCATAGCCTTAGAATGCTCACCTGAAAATGATGCTTAAAACGTCAACATAATGTTGGTGAGATTCATAGGTTTAAGACTCATACACACTAGGCAACCAAAATCACTGTGATTATAAAATATAGCTGGACAAATAATTACAGTTGTCATACAAGCTACATATGTTCATAAACCAACCATCACACAAAAGGTAACCATCGGGCGGAACGTGCCCACCGATCCAAATTCACAACATCCGGGCCGGAACGTGACCCCCGCTCCAAATAATGGGTAATTAATACCTTCTGATCGGACCACACATAATAAAAGTGAGTAGGAGTACTACTCTCCAATTAGGTCGTATACACGAGCAACAGGGTAAGCACCCTCCCAATTGGACCACACAGCATCACCACATAACATTAACCACATAGCATTATCATCCACATATAACATACATACGATAACATTATAAGTCCAAGCTCTTTAACACACACACACATAATCACTGTAATTCAAACCATTTAAGACAAGCATCATTCCCATCCCAAGTTTAAAACAAGGTAAAAATATGGGACTATGAACTCACCTCAAACTTGCAGCTTCCACCAAAACATATCACAATCTATAACACACAAAGATAAATCCACATTACACAAGATCAAGCTAAAAGCTACAACCCATGTAATACACATATGATGGATGTCTAAGACTCATATGACCCACCATGGATCTCCTAGACACCATACTAACCATTACCATAACCTAACACTCACTAAATCCCTTGCACTTTAAAAATCAGAAAATGCAGAATTTTTTTGGGTACGTTCGCCCACATGAAATCATGACAAGTAAAACTCAACAACTCACACCAAAAATTTACCATGGTCTCTCATAAGCATACAAGCTAATCCCAGAAGGCCATGGACCAATAACACACTCAAGTACTCAAATGAAAATCAAACTTGTTAACTATCCAAATTCGGATCTGAACGCACACCAAAAAGTTTTAATTAGAATAAAATACTTCTACAAGTTTTTATCGCGAATCCTTTTCGTGGTAGTCTAAGATAACCTAAAACCTAACTATTACAGAAGGGCTATTCTAAATACCACTTTTACAACCACAATTCACTATCAAACTTTTACCCAAATTCTGTCCCGGTTTAACAACTTTGACACCTTATCAAAGAAAAATCAAAAGACAAACTTACCGACCTTGAAATCAATCATGGTTGGACTTTTTGGAAAGCTTTTTCATTAAACTTCAATTTAGACGAAAAATTCGTGACCTAACTCCTCACCATCTATTATGTACTCTCTCATCTTTACAGCACTACTTTTCTGTCCAAACCCTAACTCAATAACTAGCATGTTTTACTCTCAATTCTCTTCATCAATCATCATAATATAATCATTAATTGATCACAACATGTTTTAATTAATTAATTTACAGAAGTTTACAAACCCTAGATCCATCATACTTAATATTACATAAATACCAATAATTAATCAATTAATTGAACATACGTTTTAAGGATTTTACCTTGATTCTTGATTATTTCTTTAAAAACTACCCTAAATTTTTCTCCTTCTTTTTCTCTCTTGATCGATCATAATTTGCAGAAAATAAGGGTTATGGGTCGTTTGTATGGCTATATGGGAGGAGAATTGGGTTTTTTGGGTTGGACTAGGATTCCTTAGGCTAGAAATTGTATTTGGGCTCAAATTGGGTTTTATTTTTCCCCTAAAAAAACCTCTTTGGCCGAATTTTGTATATATATATATATATATATATATATATATATATATATATATATATATATATATATATATATATATATATATATATATATTATATTTTTTTATTTAATTATTTATTACACTCAAAACTTCATACTTTTGATATTTTATAAATACCCATAGCTAATCCTAGTGTCTTACGCGATAAACCTCAGTTCGTACGACAAACCGGAAAAATATCATTTCAAAAATAAAGTTTCCAAAAATAGGCTTTCACTCTTTTAAAAGCATAACACATAAAAAAAAAAACCCTCGTAACTTGCTAACGCTCAAAAACTTGAACGAAGACTCGTTACGCAAAAACACAAAAATACCAAAACTACACAAGTCATTTCTACACCACAAAGGTGACCAAAATGAACTTTCCCAAATTCCAAACTTTCTAAATCAGAATAAAATCATTTACGCAAAGGGATTTAGTGCTAAAACTCACCTATATCACTTCAAACACCTAAGACACACCAAACAAACGTCAACCGAGTCAAGACTATCAGTCAAACTGACCTGCTAAAACCACGGTTGTTACATCATCCCCCACTTAGGGAAATCGCGTCCCGAGATTTCAACTACTCTAGTCATCACTCACAACAGCAAAAGAAAATTTATGGATATTTAAGCGGAATAATACCACTCCATAAAATCATAGAGAAAGAACTACAAAAATGTGAACTGACTAAATACCCGAATTCACACGATAGAAAACATTCCATCACTCCAACGATACACGCAAATAGATACACTCCCCGATAAATAACGCCAACGATCAAAACGACTTCTCCCAGGTAGGTACGATACCCCCGAACCAAATGAAAATCCAAATGGTAACCGCAAGAAGCACACACATGTAACGAAAACCCATAAAACAAAACATTACTTAAAACATTTATGAACACCCCGCATCTAACATCCACGATCTAAATCTAACTACAAACGATCTGCTCACCAACCACATCCGCAAACAAATTTGAATACTTAAATATCTTCTGATCCTCACGTTCCCAAGTAAACTCAGGACAACGCTTAGAATCCCACCGTACCTTTACCAACACTATCACACCACACTTTACACTTTTGACCACTCGGTCCATAATCTCAACAGGCTCCTCGACAAAACGGAGAGTCTTGTCAACCTTAATCTCATCTAATGGCACATGCAGACTAGCATCCGCCAAACACTTCTTTCAATTAGATACATGAAACGTATCATGCACTCTACTTAACTCCTCAGGGAAATTCAACCGATATGTCTCAAATTGAATCCTTTCCGTAAATCTCAAATGATCCTACGTATCTCGGAGCTAGCTTGCCTTTCTTACCGAAACGTACAACACCCTTCCAAGGAGATACTTTTAATCCTCACAATATCACCAACACCAAACTCTAAGGGCTTACCACAATAATCCGCATAACTCTTTTGGCGATCTCTTGCTGCCTTAAGTCTTTCCTTAGTCAGAAAACCTTATTCGTAGTCTCTCGTTCTAGTTCAGGACCAAATCAGTTGGCTCGTCCCAACTTCTGCCCATAGAACAGGTAATCTACATTTCCTTTCATACCACACTTCAAACGGCACATTCTTAATACAAGAATGATAATTATTGCTATAGGAGAAATCAACTAAGGGTAAATGTATACCCCGAGTTCCTCCAAAATCAAACACACCCATGCTCTCAGCTCACCACCCAGCGCCTGATTTGTACGCTCACTTAGTTCATTCATTAGAGAATGATAAGTCATACTCATCTACATATGCGTTCTCAAGACTCTATAACACGTTTACCACTATTGCGAAGTAAGTATTTCATCATGTATCTTGATGATCAACGCGACACCCCATTGTTCTTTACCAACTCACCGAGCGAAAAGTCTCGCCAACTCCTCCTTAATAAAATCTCTAGGTACCTCTGGCTGTTGCAACACCTTAATAATCGTTGACTACAACATTTACCTTCAAGCACTTCAAACACTTGCTAAAGTATCAGTATTCTCCTTCATACCCACTCTTCCATACATCTCTTGCTAAGGTAATAATACGTCTTATCCATTCCGGATGTATCAATTACCTTGCATGTTTGATGTCCTTACGCTTCCTCTCAATGAAACCAATAGCTGGTCCGGAAAGTACATTCCTCCATCTTCGTTTCTTTCCATTTACTGGTCTAAACCAAGTAATCATTCTTCTTACATGTTCTCATCCTTTAACCTCCCTCTCTAGGCTGTCAGTATCATCCTCTTAACTCCGAACCGAATTATCATAATCAGTGCCCACAAACATCTAAGTTTCACTCGTCCACTCCCGTTCAGTGCTCTTACCATGATGTCCGCCCTTCCTTGACGGTGGCGAATCAGACAATCGTAGTCACTGAGAAATTCCACACCCAACTTCTCTTCTACATATATTAGTCTCTTGTCAAATATATGCTAAAGATTCTTATGATCTGTGTAGATAACACTTTCTGCTCCATACAAATATCATCTCCAAGTTCTACTCCCCAACTTAAATCATGTATCACACAGTTCCTCTTATGGATCTTCCACCTCCGCGTTGCCTACGCTGTCTATAGAGAGATAGAAATGAATCATCAATAGTACCTGCCAATCCTAAGGACAATCGTCTCTCAGATGGTGTCGTAGATACTTTCCACTCCTCACCACTTTTATCTTACTAATGTCCACGCACACTCGCTATCGCTGACCACCTTCCTGAAGAACGTACATCTTAAAGCTACACCTCTCACTTGAACAACTTGGCAAACACCCTCTTCTTCTTCAACGAACAAATTGATAATGAAAACGACAATCTATCCTAAGAAAATGACGCGAACCATGAAACCGGTCGAACTAAAACGTATATCAACGAACTCAAAAGGGGTACGAATTACCGACAATTAAGTAACAAACATCAAAATCAAAGCTAGAAAAACACAATGAGAAATTTTCCCCCAATAAAAGTAGACACAGATAAAATGTTCATGAAAAACCCACACAAGAAAAGATAGAATACACGTACCCATAGTAAATCCATAGGCGTACCTCAACGAAAGAAACATTCGATGAACCAAATACATAACAAGTTTGGTAAATGAGAACCATAGACAGTTCTTATTCCCGTACTCGACCTTTCCAAAAAAAATGAACACTGTTTTTTTCACAGGACATATCTTAAACTTATACATTTTTTTATAAAATATATATAAACCATTTTATGTAAGACATCAACATAACCATTTTTTTTCACACTTCATTTTCACCATAAAAATAATAGTTTCCAACAAATGACCTTGAAATACCCTAAACGAATTTTAAAATACCATAAGGACTTTAACACAACCCCTTTATTGGATGCGAAAAACACAGAAGAATCACATAATCAAAATAATCATCAAATGAAACTCATACCAGTGAACACTCACGCAAATACATTGCAAACCAAACGATGAACTTACAGACTAATTCGTACAACGATCAAACCAAAATCATAGAAAAACACCGATACTAACAGGTCACAAAACATGTCACGAACTTCAATTGGTGTGTGTAAATGAGGGATTAAATATCCGCACTAACTCGTCACGAACCAACAATACTCGAAGAACAATATAATATTCATTCGCGGTATGAATGCAAGGAATAACCAAAGAAACAAACTAGTATCCAACAAAAACGAATTCGATTACCCAACACCTATCACAACGTCAAAGAGAAAGAATATGACATCTGTACCATCATGGTACGAATAGGAATGCCAACCAAAGAATTAAGTATACAAACGGAGCGTCTAGCAAATGAATCAACTTAAATACCACAACATAAGTACCCACCGATAATTGAGGTATCAACATATTGTAGGTAGGATGGAATCTTACCACCTACACACCCCAACATATAATGACTGCCCAAACGGTTAAGAGAATACTTCTCTAACCATAAAACTATCACCAACATGATATCACATACCATCTACCACAACATATAACAAAAAACATCAATCAATGCGATAATGGTCACAAGTCCACGTGTGTGATACCCTTTTAATTATGTTCGCGACCATAGTTATAAGACCTATTTCACACACATACTTACTTCCAAAACCACACATCTCAATGATAACGCACATATACCACATAGCACCTAATACACCATGCAATCCATGCTATCATACTTGCAAGTCCACTTGTGTTGTGACGCATGTATAATTATGTTGGCCACCATAATTATCTATGCCCCCTTTCACAAGTGTACTCCCTCCTATGACAACACATCATGCAAACAACCACGCAAACAAAAAAAAAAAAAGACGTCGCAAACAATCATCTCGCATGGAACAATTCCAACGATCACGTAAACTGTATAATCCAAAATCACTTGGATAAGGTCGATCAAATATCCAAGAGTAATCACGCTCCAACATGGCTCCAGATGGCAAAAGACAATATACGAATTCCAAAACATAACACAAAACAAAAGACGTCGCACAATGGCTCAAACTCCATTCTTGCACTTGCCTCCCTACTCAAATTGGTTAAACTTACTACTCACCGTGGACTCTAGATCCGAATCCACATTATTCCATCCTAACTCCCCTTTCATCTTTACTCAACCACTCATTCCTATTTCCTATATGTTGAGGAAATCGGCAACATACAAAATCATCTCAATTCTTCCTTCCAATTCCATATGATTCACAAGTGCATACAAATCACAAGGTTTAGACTAAACCACCTCTCCTTCCTATGAGAAGTGGGGACACTACCAAGGGTATTTGTTAATGGCTCAATCTCCAGAAGTCACCTTGGTTACAAACCTCTCCACTTCTTTTCTACCAACGCATTCTATAAACATCCTCTCCTTGTTTGAACATGGATACATGCTAGCGGAACTCGGATTCTGCGGTTAGTCCGCTTCATCCTACCACTTCTCTCGCATCCGATAGCGACAACGGTAGTCCAACGATGCATCTTACGCGTGGAAGACGATATAATAAAGTCGATATATACAATACTATGTATAGGGGGATAGAATAGATGTCTGAAACTCAATAAAACATCTCATAAATATAGGAAAATAGACATATAAAATACTATACTTACACATAGATCCTAAATGCAACTATATGAGGGACTCCTAAGTTATAGTCTAGGCTCAACCACCTACTTCTCTATAACCAAGGCTCTGATACCAATCTGTCACACCTCGCCAAGGCGGAATCGCGGGGGTGTAACTTCATGGATATCATCATAACACATGGTGTCTATATAGAGAATAAATACATGCAATAAAAATGGCAAAGTATAGACACGAAGTGTCATAACAATACCCGAAAGGAAACAACATGATAAACTCCAAACGCACAGATAAACCACTTCCAATGCAACTAAGGTCTCGTCTAATTACTTCCTTCTATCATACCCTTAGAATGCTCACCTGAAAATGATGCTTAAAAAGCCAACATAATGTTGGTGAGACTCATAGGTTTAAGACTCTTACACACTAGGCAACCAAAATCACTGTGATTATAAAATATACTTGGATAAATAACTACAGTTATCATACAAGCTACATATGTTTATAAACCAACCATCACACAAAAGGTAACCATCGGGCGGAACGTGCCCACCGATCCAAATTCACAACATCCGGGCCGGAACGTGACCCCCACTCCAAATAATGGGTAATTAATACCCTCCGATCGGACCAGACAGAATAAAAGTGAGTAGGAGTACTACTCTCCAATTAGGTCATATACACGAGCAACAGGGTAAGCACCCTCCCAATTGGACCACGCAGCATCACCATATAACATTAACCACATAGCATTATCATCCACATATAGCATACATACGATACGATACCATTATAAGTCCAAGCTCTTTAACACACAAACACATAATCACTGTAATTCAAACCATTTAAGACAAGCATCATTCCCATCCTAAGTTTAAAACAAGGTAAAAATATAGGACTATGAACTCACCTCAAACTTGCAGCTTCCATAAAAACAAATCATAATCTATAACACACAAAAATAAATCCACATTACACAAGGTCAAGCTAAAAGCTACAACCCATGTAATACACATATGATGGATGTCTAAGACTCATATGACCCACCATGGATCTCCTAGACACCATACTAACCATTACCATAACCTAACACTCACTAAATCCCTTGAACTTTAAAAATCAGAAAATGAATATTTTTTTGGGTACATTCGCATACATGAAATCATGACAATTAAAACTCAACAACTCACACCAAAAATTTGCCATGGTCTCTCATAAGCATACAAGCTAATCCCAGAAGGCCATGGACCAATAACACACTCAAGTACTCAAAAGAAAATCAAACTTGTCAACTATCCAAATTCGGATCTAAACGCACACCAAAAAGTTTTAATTAGAATAAAATACTTCTACAAGTTTTTATCGCGAATCCTTTTCATGGTAGTCTAAGATAACCTAAAACCTAACTATTACAGAAGGGCTATTCAAAATACCACTTTTACAATCACAATTCACTATCAAACTTTTACCCAAATTATGTCCCGGTTTAACAACTTTGACACCTTATCAAAGAAAAATCAAAAGACAAACTTCCCGACCTTGAAATCAATCGTGGTTGGACTTTTTGTAAAGCTCTCTCATTAAAATTCAATTTAGATGAAAAATTCGTGACCTAACTTGATGCGTGGGAATTTGCACCAGGCTTTACCTCTCAAGGGATCTTGAGAAGCTTACAACCCCCACCAGGCAGTGTACCTGATCGATGTAGTATAGTATAATGACAAGTACCGGGGGATTGATCGTTCAGCTAGGAATAGTGTCGCTAGGATTAGAAAACCTAATACTAGATCTAGAGATGAGGGATGATTCTTTTTGTATTTTTTTTATATTTTTAGGAAAGCAAATTAAAATCTCGGGTTTGAAGGATTTGGGCGGAATTAGTTGCTAGTCAACTAACCCAATACTAAGATGCAATCAAAATAAAATACTAAAAATGAAAATAAGCTATAGTAAACTAAAGTTGTGAGCAATAAGTGGGAGAAATGTGTTTACTTAGATTTCACTACTCCCTAGATATCTTTTACACGTTAATTACTTGTTATAGTTGCGTGGATGACGGATTGTATTCTTTAATACCATTCATGGGGTGGCGTACTTACTTCCCCAATCCTATGAGTGCCTACTTCACTCCTATATCGAGCCTGCTAGAAGCTCCTAACATGGGATCATTAGAATTTACTCATGCATTAAATACAACCAATAAAACCTAGTACACATCGGTTAATGTTTCCTAAGACATTCAAGCATGTTACACAATGGAGATCTGCCAGTTTTCTTAAGCCTAACATTGAAATCATTCATCCAATACAACCATAAACAAGTAATCAACACACAATCAACATCCATGTTTCATTAGATCTAAGCAAACACAAGATAAATCTAGCCTAGCATGTTGAAATCAAGACAAGCACAAGATATAGACAACCAACACATAGACATATTGATTGAATTAAGAGAAGACTTATCTCAATAGCACATGTAAGGATTCAAGGGTTGAAAACCCTTGAAAAGCTGTAAAATTCGTATAAGGTTCGGCCCTAAGGTTTCTCCACACAAGTTCCTCTTAATGAATGAAAATTAGAAAACTATATATAGATTTTAGGAGGTGACGGCGTCAAGAACAAATGTATGACGCCGTCATCTCGCCGCCTTATAATTCCTCGGATTGCCTAGATCTACATCTGACGCAGTCATGTAGTCCCCTTTTGCAGGCCGTCACACAATTAACTCTTGACGCTCTTCTTGTGACGCCTTCAGGTTTCTTCTGGGTCGTCATGGATTTTACTCTTGACGCCGTCAGGATTGCCTTCTTGATGCCGTCATACACTGTTCCCAGCATGGAAAGTTAAGTCTTTGGCGTTTTCTTCACTTTTATGCTCCAAAAACGTCCGAATTGCTTCCTTTTCTAGATTTCGCTCCCAAAGTACCTAAAATCACAAAAGGAACGATTTAGGGCAATATTTGATCAAATAAATTCAATTTCGGGCTTAAATGACCCCCTAAAAGTGGTTCATTTTTCGCCTCATCATATACCCTTACACTTGAGATTTGCTTGTCCTCAAGCAAATGCGCTTTTATTCTAATCAAAATACAAGTTAGGGGTCATTTAACACTAATATAAAAGTAATTACAACAAATAATCGTTCCACTAAAGACCAAAGACAAGCACGGAGGTCATACGCTATCACCTCACGAATAGTGTTTGGATACTCACATCTCTCGGGCGTAATAAAGTATAAATTACAATATGAAAACGGAAGATATCTCTCACTACCTGTCATAGCAAAATAGATTACCATAGGCTTGGGAAAGGATCAAACCTCCACCATATGGCGTAAGCACCTAGGATAAACTATCAAGGAGGTCTTTTAAAAGGGTTGTAACGTTAGGTGTAGGGATATGAAATACACGGTTTTGTTAGATATAGGCAGTCTTTACTGGTGGCGAGTTAACAATCTTGGTTAATTACATGTACAATATGGCGTTGCTAAGCCGAGACTAGACTCGACTTAAGCTAATAAATGAAAAATAACAAAAACATAAAATGAACATAGAATGAAAACGGGATGGTAGTCCGTATGTTTTTTCTCTTTTTCTTTTTCTATTTTTTTTTTCTTTTTCTTGTTTTTTTGATTTTTTTTTTCATACATTCTTACCCTACCATCCAAAATAATACATCATAGGGAATGGAAATTCCCCTTACACTTGAATTTTTACATAATTTACAATAAACTAATCTATCGACTCGAATTAAGAGAATCAAAACACTTGGAGTACTTTTAAGATTAACGTACATATGGGGGTAATAAATGATGTTCTTCTCCATTACTCCATAAAATAAGTACTTTACCCATGAGTCCCAATCGTCCCAAAACAATATGTACAAGGATATGACTCGACTTAGCAACCATGTAATCAATTAGATAGTTAACTTAGGGTTTAACAAATAACAACAATGCACTAAAAATGAGTGCATACACGGAAGGCTAAGGCGATTTGGGTGTACATTTAAGTGGGGTGTAACAAATTATTCCTTTAAGTAAAATGCTTAAAGTTAGAAACAAAAAGATAGGCTCGGAGGGGGTGTACTAGGGGTTTCGTGTACTAAAAATGAGTACAACGCTAAGGTGTAGGAAAAATTAGTTGACTTAACTAGCCAAGTAATATGACTTAAATGGTCAAGTAGTTATGATACGGGTTTAACACAAGGGTGATCCTAATGCCTCTTATCATGTAGTAAATCCTACCACACGAATGTAGTCTCACTAGCGGTCTCGAGATGCATCACTAACGCAAGTTCTAGAATCTAAATGCTACCGGTACACTTATAACACTAGTAATAAATGCTTTTCCTATCAAATCTAAAGGCGAACCTCACATATTTGGGTGGAAAATTTTTCTGAATAGTACGGTTTTGTGCTAGTCATACAATCTCCTATCCATGAGACGCTTGCTATGGCTAAAGTTTCACTCCTAAATGTTGTAAAAAATTTTAAATTTGGCGCTAAAATTGCACTAACAAGTATTTCTCATAGTTTTATTACACATCTACCATCAAAAAAACAAACTCAAGTGAAAGTGTATATGTAAGGTATCATCATTTTACCCTCCCCTTACACTTAGGATGAAAATTGTCCCCAATGTTCAAGTAAAGAATGTAAAAGTGCAATAAGTAAAAAAAATGAAATCAAATACTCCCCTGATTTGCTCGGTATGGATAATAAGGTGGCCAGGTTAGATCTTCCTCCAAGAAAATGAACACTCAAAGCTTCCCTTCTAGAATAATAATCATCTTCTTGTCATACATAACCTGTAAATCCTGAGAAAACAGACAAAGCAGCCTCGCATAAAATCGGCGGCAATCTACATATGTTACTAAATCTTAGAAAATAAAGTAAGATATGATGCTTGTGGAATGAAGTTTGCAGATTTCCTGGAGATTATAAAACTTAATAATTCAACAAAAACTTTAAGACTCCGTTAGAAAAACAAAACTGGTAAAATTTCCCGATTTTTACACGTGACGCCGTCAAGAGTATACTCGTGACGCCGTCAGAAGTGACCTGCAGAAATTCTTATGTTAAGTTTCCGAAAAATTTTTGGAAAAACTTGGTCCTACTTCCTGGAAAATCCTGCAAAACATCATCATGACTCGATACAAGCATTTGACTCTAACAAATACGAATATACATGTTCATTTAATATTGTGGAGAATCATGATCGGTTTGTTTCTTAAAAACATATTTGAGGTTTCCCCTTACACTTATCTTTTGAAAAAATACCTTTGGGTGAAGTTGAGACTACGCCAAACAACAAAATAAAGTATTTCCACTATTTAGTTTAGAAACATGATCTACCAACAATAAAAATAAAGCATGCATACGGAAGCAAATAACAAACAAACAAAATAAAAATCACACAGAGCATGGGTTGCCTCCCAATAAGCGCTTGTTTTTGTTCGAGTCACGAGCCTGACTCTACCCTTATTTAACGGAAATAGGGGAGGTTTTCCCTACACTTAAGATTAAGTGCGGGTGGAAGTAGCGATACACACCCTTAGGGTGGAAATATGCCTTGTGAGGAAAGAGTGGTGGATGAATTATATGCTCAAAGGGCTGTGCTCCTATCATCATAACCTTACCTAATTCAATTGGGTTAGTGGGCGGATTAAGATTTTCTCTTAGAAAGGGATCATCTTCTATCAACTTCGAGAGACTCCTAGTTGGGAATCCATCTTGACCTAATAAACCTGGTTTAAACCCATGATGTTTCTTATGATCAATTATGAATGGGTGATGTAAGTATGTAAGGTCATGTTCCACTCCTATATTGGCTTCCTCTCTACAAGGCTTAGAGTCCACTACCTTTATCCTAAGACTGCCCGGACTATATGGTTTGATGGGTGGATCGGGACCTATTTCAATTCCTAAATTTTCATCCAAGGATGGAAGATTAGGTAATGGTTTTGATTGAGGCTCCGATTCATCAAAACTAGGAACTTCCCTAGGACTAAGAGTAAGGTTATCATTATAAGTATTCAAACCTATATCCTCTAGTTGTGTTTGGTTCAAAGGTTCTACCTCTATTGGGGTTCCTATAGTCTCTTCTACTTTTTCAGGGTAAGTCACGGGCGATGTGTGTGCCTCAAATGATGGTAGGACTTGTGGGGTATTTGGTGAGCTTATGCTATTTACTTCATCATTCCCTATATCACGATCACCTGTATCCTCAACGTGTATTTTATTATAATCTAACCCTAACATTTTCCCAAGTATCTCACGTGCTTCTCTAGGAATCTCAACTTCTATATCCGAATCATAAGGATCATCCTCTATATTATGACTACTATATACAAATTGCCCAAAAGATTCATCATCTGTTTCTTGAGATTCATCATCATCGATCATAAAACCTAGGTCTTTTTTATCAATGTGATCATGTTCGGCTACATCCTCCATCACATCAAGGTCACCTATGTGTTCATCCTGTATTATGGTAGGGCCTAACCATGACATGCAGCTAGGTGGCTCATACGAAACTATCCTAGGTGAAGGCTCATATGATGCATATGTTTCACTAAGTGAGGCATTTTGAGGGGTTGATGGAGCTCCTAAAGTGGATTCTTTAAAAGTCTTCACTTGGCCTCTTTTCTCAAGGTACTCAATAAAATCAATATAAAATCCTGTCCTCCTCATTTCATTCCTCCATCTTGTTATATCCAAACTAGTGTAATTATATTTTTTCTAGTAAAACTCTAGTGTTGGACTTGGTGGATTTACGTTCTCCATAATGGCTAACGGAATAGTCAATGGAAAGGTTTTTACAAACAAAGACACAAAGAAAAGATAGACTAAAGAGAACCTAAAAATTAAAAATAAAATCTTACTAGAAAGGAATCTAGCAAGTAGACCTAATAAAAAGAGATTCTAACATAGACAATAACTATTCCCCGGGCTGCGGCGCCAAAAACTTGATGCGTGGGAATTTGCACCAGGCTTTACCTCTCAAGGGATCTTGAGAAGCTTATAACCCCCACCAGGCAGTGTACCTGATCGATGTAGTATAGTATAATGACAAGTACTGGGGGATTGATCGTTCAGCTAGGAATAGTGTCGCTAGGATTAGAAAACCTAATACTAGATCTAGAGATGAAGGATGATTCTTTTTGTATTTTTTTTTATATTTTTAGGAAAGCAAATTAAAATCTCGGGTTTGAAGGATTTGGGCGGAATTAGTTGCTAGTCAACTAACCCAATACTAAGATGCAATCAAAATAAAATACTAAAAATGAAAATAAGCTATATTAAACTAAAGTTGTGAGCAATAAGTGGGAGAAACGTGTTTACTTAGATTTCACTACTCCCTAGATATCTTTTACACGTTAATTACTTGTTATAGTTGCGTGGATGATGGATTGTATTCCTTAATACCATTCATGGGGTGGCGTACTTACTTCCCCAATCCTATGAGTGCCTACTTCACTCCTATGTCGAGCCTGCTAGAAGCTCCTAACATGGGATCATTAGAATTTACTCATGCATTAAATACAACCAATAAAAGCTAGTACACATCGGTTCATGTTTCCTAAGACGTTCAAGCATGTTACACAATGGAGATCTGCCAGTTTTCTTAAGCCTAACATTGAAATCATTCATCCAATACAACCATAAACAAGTAATCAACACATAATTAACATCTAGGTTTCATTAGATCTAAGCTCAAGATAAATCTAGCCTAGCATGTTGAAATCAAGACAAGCACAAGATATAGACAACCAACACATAGACATATTGATTGAATTACGAGAAGACTTATCTCAATAGCACATGTAAGGATTCAAGGGTTGAAAACCCTTGAAAAGCTGTAAAATTCGTACAAGGTTCGGCCCTAGGGTTTCTCCACACAAGTTCCTCTTAATGAATGAAAATTAGAAAACTATATATAGATTTTAGGAGGTGACGGCGTCAAGAACAAATGTATGACGCCGTCATCTCGCCGCCCAATAATTCCTCGGACTGCCTAGATCTACATCTGACGCCGTCATGTAGTCCCCTTTTGCAGGCCGTCACACAATTAACTCTTGATGCTCTTCTTGTGATGCCTTCAGGTTTCTTCTGGGTCATCATGGAATTTACTCTTGACGCCGTCACGATTGCCTTCTTAACGCCGTCATACACTGTTCCCAGCATGGAAAATTAAGTCTTTGACGTTTTCTTCACTTTTATGCTCAAAAAACGTCCGAATTGCTTCCTTTTCCAGATTTCACTCCCAAAGTACCTAAAATCACAAAAGGAATGATTTAGGGCAATATTTGATCAAATAAATTCAATTCTGGGCTTAAATGACCCCCTAAAAGTGGTTCTTTTTTCGCCTCATCATAACTCCTCACCATCTGTTATATACACTCATATCTTTACAGCACTACTTTTTTGTCCAAACCCTAACCCAATAACTAGCATGTTTTACGCTCAATTCTCTTCACCAATCATCATTATATAATCATTAGTAGATCACAACATGTTTTAATTAATTAATTTACAGAACTTTACAAACCCTAGATCCATTATACTTAATATTACATGAATACCAATAATTAATCAATTAATTGAACATAGGTTTTAAGGATCCCTAAATTTTTCTCCTTCTTTTTCTCTCTTGATCGATCATAATTTGCAGAAAATAAGGGTTATGGGTCGTTTGTATGGCTATATGGGTGGAGAATTAGGCTTTTTTGGGTTGGACTAGGATTTCTTAGGCTAGAAATTGTATTTGGGCTCAAATTGGGTTTCCTTTTTCCCTTAAAAAAACCTCTTTGGCTGAATTTTGTATATATATATATATATATATATATATATATATATATATATATATATATATATATATATATATATATATATATATATATTCTAATTAATTATTTATTACACTCAAAACCTCATACTTTTGATATTTTATAAATACCCGTAGCTAATCCTAGTGTCTTACGCGATAAACCTCAGTTCTTAGGACAAACCGGAAAAATATCATTTTCAAAAATAAAGTTTCCAAAAATAGGCTTTCACTCTTTTAAAAGCATAACATATAAAAAAAACCCCCTCGTAATTTGCTAACGCTAAAAAACTTGAACGAAGACTCGTTACGCAAAAACACAAATACACCAAAACTACACAAGTCATGTTTACACCACAAAGGTGACCAAAATGAACTTTCCCAAAATCTAAACTTTCCAAATCTCAATAAAACCATTTACGCAAAGGGATTTTGTGCTAAAACTCACCTATATCACTTCAAACACCTAAGACACACCAAACAAATGTCAACCGAGTCAAGACTATCAGTCAAACTGACCTGCTAAAACCACGGTTGTTACATCATGAAATCCATTATCAATGGTTTTCCAGGTCTACTAGCCAATGCCCTCAGCCCCTTAATGCTCCAAGTCTCAAGTGGTAAGTTCATGAGTTTAATCCATACCGGTAGAGTTGTTGGTTCTGTTTTATCAAGATTAACACTAGGGGTCCCATTTTTACACAACCATTGGTTTATTGTTAAAAATCCATGGTCCACTTTCAATAACATTTTGGAGACCCTGATCATTATTAAACTTGAGCATAAACATTCCATTCCTATTATTAAATATATGTTTAAGTCCAAATTTACCCCACATCCTAAACAAGTTGTTGTTGAGCTCTTGAATAGTCATCTTATAGCCAACAAAATAACCACAAGCAGCTAGTTCCCATTTCTTACTTCCTTCCTTCACTAATTCTTCATCAAACACACAAACTCTTGCCCATTTTCATTTAATACAGTTGGTACTTGACATAGTTTATTGTTACCATTTTCCTCATTCTTAGTTAGCATATCAACATAGCTTTTTGCAACATCCACATTAGGTATAATATTATCTACAACCAATGAATCCTTAACTATAGCACTTGGACTCTTATTCTCATTATTATCACACACTTCAGCACTAGTTTTAACAGTTTTGAGGACTGTACATTCACAAGTGTTGAAGTTTGACTTACATTGCAATTAGGCTCCCTTTGATCTGATTCTCACATTCCTTCAGTGTTACCTCAGTACAATTGATTTCATTATTCACATCTAAATAGTCCTCCCTACTCCTTTGTTCACCACTAGCATTCATCTTACCATTATCATTCATACTCTCTACTTCTCCAGTTTCAATGTTCTCAATACTATCCTTTTCCCCACTTTTACAGTTCCCCCTAAATCATCACTAGCAACCCTAACCTCTGCATCATCTAGATCAATATCAACCTTTTCTGCACCATTATTCTTCTTTTTATTCAATTCACATACTGTATTAGCATACTTATTAGGCGTTCGAATGTTTCTTTTAGAGTTTAACCGTTTATTAGTCGAAATAACTACTAAAACACTAATAAAACTGAATTAGGATTGAAATGATTGCATAATACTGAAAGATTGCAACAAATTGATTTTTGGCGCCAAATCATCAAATTGGAGGAATCCTCAAAAATCAATAAAAACCTAATCAACCAACATCATTACATGCGTAACAGTGAGACAAATCGATTGGTATAATCAGATAATGAATTTGTTAAGAATTAAGGAGTAATTTGAGAAAATTGATGATTTATAATCATACCTGGGCAACTGAATTATCTAAAGCCCATACATCCATTATAGGCCCAAGACAAGCCCACCAAGGCTAGGCGCTGTCATAACCTGCCTCGTGTTGCCCAGGTATGATTATAAATGAAGAATGAATTATGTAATTGAATCATTCAATTATATTGAATCAGAATATATGTTTACAATCACTGTAATGAAAACTAATTTTATAAACTAAAACTAATGTTCATATTTATACTAGTCTAAGATGGCGGTTATTCTCCAACCATTGTGTTGTTTCTTGAAAAGGTGTGTCTTCTCCAAATAGTCACATCTCTTTGTCGTGAGAGAACCATAACCGCTGGCCTATTTTCTTCAACAGTCACACCGTTTTCTTTTCATCTATTTATACTTTTTATCCCCCAAGTCTTAAACTAATTAAAAGTCCAACAGTCTCCCCCATAATTGTTTAAGACTTGTTTTTCTAGTCTTCCAACTTCATCATCTGTCTTTACATCATGCATGTCTCTTCTTATGCTTAATTCAAGTCTTCTTAACTTGTTGCACAAACTTTGTCTTGAATAAATCTTTGATGACATTACACCATCTTCATTCTTCAACTTGATCATATCACATGACCTTTCTTTACTTTTCTTGATCATTCAATCTATTACAGTTTATTTCTTCTTTGTGGTTGCTTCACACAACAAATTCTTTTGCACCAATTCGCATCACAGAAATCAAAAACTTCCTTCACTTTAATTGTCTTATAGAATTATTTTGATCTTTCATGGATTGAAATTGTATCATACGTGTTTCCTTTTAATTCATTCACTGAATTGACTGCAACTTCCACAGGCTATTTTATGCATCACACGGATTTTCTTTAATCGTATCACACGACCAAGCTTTCTAACTTTCTAATTTTCGTCAATTAAGCACATTAGAAGTGCCCGTTCATCATCATTCTCTAGTAAGAGTGCCATAACTTCCTTTTTTTGCGGTTTGTTATCGGTACCTTCCATCTCATCTGAGGTGTGTCATTCACCTCTATATTTCCCTGTTCCTCGTATCTAATCACCACCTCCTCGTCTACCATTTCCATAGTTGCGTTCATAATTTCTGTCATTCCTTTGACGTGTGAGTAACAACTTCTCAGTATTATCTTCATGATTTCCTTTTCTAAACTTAATCCTTTCTTCATAAGTCTTAAGTTTCCCGATAATCTCCTCCAACTTTACAGTTTTAAAATCAACAATCATTTCAATAGTCGCTGCTACTGGCAAAAATTTATCTGGTACTGCATTAAGTACTTTTCGTACTTTCATTTGCTCATCAAACGTTAATCCACATGTAGCAGCCTTTATAATAATACTCATCAACTTCCCGGCTAATGAATCTATTGATTCATCTTCTCTCATCAAAAGTCTCTCAAATTCTGATTTAAGTTGTTGCGAGTGTGCCTGTTGTACATCTTTTGTCCCAATAAATCTGGACTTTAGAGAGTCCCAAATTTCTTTCGCTGTTTCACATCCCGCAACTTGCATTTGCAAATATTCTGGTATCCCTTGAAATAGGTATGTTGACACAAAACTATCCTTTCTTACATTAATATCTTTTGATGTACTCGTTCCTTCTATCAAATCCCTTACTCCATTTGCCATTAGTATCTTCTTCATTCTTAATGCCCATAATGTATAGTTCGTATTGTTTAGAACTGGGCATTTATATGATGGTAACGGTGTGGCGACTTCTCTATAAACAACTTTTTTGTTTTCGTTTTTGTCTCTTGACATATCCTTTTGATTCGGTTTTCTTCTAAAACCAATATAAACATTTTTTTATCCTTTGTAGTGTATGTGTTATTAGGCCCAAATCACTAATCGACCCAACACAACTCCTCCTTTTTCTGGTGGTAGTTCTTTTCGAACCGTTGGAATCCCTCTGCCTTTCCTCTTGTGCGAAAATTAGGGTTTTTCACTGATTTGAGGAGTCTTCAAATCACTCAATTTTTTGGTTGTTATAATCGACCCTCGATCTTTAATCCAATCATTAACAGATTTCTGAATGTTGTTTATCATAAACAATCAGCCCTCTCGGCCTTCCTTCTTCGATTTCTCACCCTGCTCTGATACCAATGTTGCCCAGGTATGATTATAAATGAAGAACGAATTATGTAATTGGATCACTCAATTATATTGAATCAGAATATATGTTTACAATAATCACTGTAATGAAAACTAGTTTTATAAACTGAAACTAATGTTCCTATTTATACTAGTCTAAAATGGAGTTTATTCTCCAACCATTGTGTTGTTTCTTGAAAAGGTGTGTATTCTCCGAATAGTCATATCTGTTTGTTGTGAGAGAACCATAACCGCTGGCATCTTTTTCTTCAACATTCCATTTCCTTTTCATCTATTTATACTTTTTATCCACTAAGTCTTAAACTAATTAAAAAGTCCAACACCTCAGAGATAGCTTCCCAGGCCAGATACGAACAAAAGTCAAGCCTAATAAACATACTCAGGTGAACGACATTGACTGGAAACCTCTCCAAGATCGTTAAAACAAGCAACACGTGTCGCTACCTCATTCGAGCAAAGGTAGTGTTGCAAGTATCACGCTAGTACGTGATATCGTTCATGGGGCATTCCGTAAACCTATCTCAACCAAGGATGACATGCCACATGTCATTCTTGTCTCATCCCTTTGATTTCCACCACGTGGACCATCCTCAACCCTTAGATTGCATTAATGGGTTTCATGAAACCTTAAATGCATCTCTATAGATACCGGGCCATTTCCTTGAAATGGACCAAGTCACTCTCGACACAAAAATACACACTCTAGTCACATCGTGAGTGTTACCCCAAATCTTGGCTCTGGTCATATTCTGGGGTCTTTACCGAATATGAGAAACCAAACGATAAGCTAAAGACTAATATGTTAGTAACATGCTCTTATATACAGCAATATAAGCAAATTAATCAAAACCTACTCATAAAAAAGCCTACTTTACATACCACATATCATAATAAAGTTCACATTCAACTACAAATGCTTAATAATAAGAGATTAGACCACTAACACTTGACATTAACAACATTCGACACAAGAAATTAACTAATCACTAATTGGCAAATATTTCTAATTGCGTTTAACAAAATAAAAAGTATGGAATCTTTACCTCACAAAATTGACTGAAAAGCTTTAAACTTTACTTTTAGGTTTTTGGAAATTAGGTATTGAAGAGATTGTTTAAGTACTGGAGGATAAGAAGTGGTTAATCCTTTGATCCAGGTAAATGGATTGTGGGTGTTTTCTTCCATGTGAAAGAGGATATGTAGCCTTTGATCCGGTAATAGGATTGTGCGTGGGTGGTTTTTTCGCATTTCTATGCGAAAGAGAAGAGAACCGGGGAATATTAACCCGCCAATTATTTTAACTATGGACCAGTTAACTTCAAGGTACACATGAGTACACATGGTGTTACCTAAACTAATACTAACTCTAAGTTATGAAACAATATTTATATCTATATCACTTTATTTTTGGTTTGTTGAGCTTAGTAAGCTAATTATATTACCAAGAGAATGCCACCTCTAATTATCATAATTATTTGAGTAGAGTAGGTAAGTAAAAATGTTAGATTCTAGAATAATGTGTTTATTAAATTAAATACAATTTAATTTTTATTGATATATATAAACACATATATTATCTTTACTACATATAAAACGACTTTTTTAGTAAATGATTACCCCGGTAAAATGTATTACTCAAACAAAAAGTTAAATACAAATGAAATGTGGTTGAAGTATCACATTAACCTCAAGCTAAACTTGATAACTACTAAATAAATAGTGTTTATGACATGCCATAAACATAAACAACTCTAGCTACAACTAAGTAACAATAATCCAAACAGCTAGAGACTACCAAAATGGCCTACGTCAGAACATCCAGGAGACTCCAAACACCGATGCATAACTCTCCAAGCCAATCCAGCAGCAACATTAAGGGAGCATAAGATACCAAATGAGACTGCTTCCTTAAAAAACCTTCCCGAGAAAAAAACCTAGTATGAAAAAACTTGGAGAAGGAAAAAAGAGTAAAGCTCTCAAATGGAACTCCCGTCATCTTGGGTTACGTTTTTGCCAAATGTAATAGACGCCGCAAGAAGCAATCTTGAGATAACACTAGTCATGGATCTTCGTTTGGAGATAGGAATAAGATACGAAACCACATCAGACATTATTGGGGGAATAACGTGCATAGCAAAGACAGCCTGAACCTTAAGCCAAACCTGCATATAACATGGACATTCAAAAAGTAAATGGTGATGAGAATATCGAATATTTAGCAATCTTATAAATAGTTTTATAAGATAAAATTGACTTAAATGTTTGATACAATTACCATTAGATTGAAATTTTAACATATTAATAAAGTTACACTTGTTATAGGATAACTTACGTTGTATTGAATATAAAAATATCCTTTAGATTGAATTCTTCTAATTTTCTTCGATGTTACACAATCCTGTAAATAAAAATAATAATATAAATATGTTAGGTTGGTTATAATATATATATTAACAAAATAATTAATATAAAAAGAATTAAGTTGTATCAAACCTTCGTTGTAGCACGACATCACTCAACCCATAATCCTTCGTTATGGTCTGATCATAAGTATGTAGGTTCAACAGTATCATCATCTAACGAAGGAACACCATCAGAAAAAGGTGGTAACTTGTCAAACTGATCATATTCTTCCTCATCGACCACATTATCAACACCAAGTATACGTCGTTTACCATGAAAGACAATGTGCCATCTTGATTTACTTGGGTCCTTAACATAGAATACATGAGTGGCTAATTTTTCAAGAATAAAGGGGTCAGATGTATAGATGTATAGCCATTTGTTGAAAGGTCTACAAGTGTGAAACCTTTTTCGTCTACCATAACACCTCATGAGTTGTTAGTCACCCACTTACATTTGAAGAGGGGTATAGTGGAAGTACTATAATCCAACTCCCATATTTCTTGTTTAAACCGAAAAATGAGTTCTTGGCATTTGTAGCCCTTGCATCATGATTACTTCTATCAAATTCCATTGTCGAGGCTATTCATGTATGTTGGGTTTTGGATTCTGCTGCTAATGTTAAACTGTTGCTAAGGTGAAACTGCTTCTAAGATGAAAATGCTGCTAAGGTTAAAGATTCTGCTGTTGTCATTCAAAATGCTGCTATGGGAAAATACTGCTAGTGGAATCTACTGCAGAAGAGATATGCATGTATACGGAATATATAATTATAGAATAGATTATGTGTATATTATATACGTCTAGAATATCTTATCTTGTGTAGAAAGGTATTGTAAACCTAGTAGGACTCCTTGGTCTATAAAAGGAGAATCCTAGGGTTAGATTGAGTACGTATTGTTTTTGTTTTCGTCTACACTTCAAGGTTGTAAAACCCTAGCATTGTTGAGTGCTCGTATTATTAATATATTGAAGTATTGATAGTGAATCACTATTCTTCTTAAGTTAAGCTTTAATATTCCGCGTTCTAGCTTAAGTGTTAATTCAAGTCAACTTCTATATAAGATCGTTTACTCAACTGGGATCAACAAGTGGTATCAGAGCTTGTGATCTAGAAGTTGAAATCAAGAAGAATTTGCCTCTTACAAGCTTGCTGTTCCTAATCAATTGCCGAAGATGGGTGACGACACACATATGGTGACTGCTTCAAAGGTTCCCATGCTCAACCCTGGAGTATATGAGCTATAGAAGATGAGAATAAGACAGTACATTCGCATGATTGACTTTAACATGTGGAATGTGATCATCAATGTTGACTCTTTACCAAAGAAGGGTGCTGATGGAAAAGTGATATCAATCAAGTCTGTAACACCCCCAATTCATGGATGCAGCGGAATTCGAACTGGGTGTTACTTGACGGCACAATAGTCACAATAATAGAAAACGATCTCTAATCGAGTCGTATTAAAAAGATTTATCATTCAAATTATATAATATCAGAGGTTACAAAATGAGGTCCCAAATGGTTCCATGTTTACAAATCACATTAAGTGAGTTTTTGAATGATAAGAAAATTTATAGCCCTCTTGAGTATCCGTGTCCTTCCGTGCCATCCTTGATCGTCAGGAACCTGAAATACATGCTTGAGAGGTTAACACAAAGGTTGAGTGATATTCATAGAGTTTGTTTAATGTTTGAACACAATGTGTTGGTAGTTAAATCGTTGAACACAATAATCGTAGTGTTTGTAGTTAAATCGTTTGAACACAATATGTTGGTAGTGTGAGCTATAGACTCACACCAATATTTGGAAAACAATGATGGGCTACGTTGTTATATGCCCGGAAAGGTTATTATACACTAAGCTTATGACACCATAACGTTAACGTGTACCAATATCGATCGGCAGATTTATCCCGGTAGGTACTTTGCTAACATACCTAAATCTCAAATATTAATGCATTTGTTTGAACTTAGTCAATACAAATGGGATTCGTCAATCCCAATAGGCCTATTCACAATATTTGCGCTCACTATTGCTAGTGATTAAATGGTTCATAATAAGGGATCTCGGTTTAGCAAGGTTGTTACTTAGTGATAATAAAACATAGTCGAATCGTATACAGTAGAAAGCATTGTGTTCGAGTAGAAAAATAATAGCATGTATTCCCCCCAAGGGTTTGTAAAACATTGAAGTAATGTAAAGTGGGGCTATGAACTCACCTTAAGTTAAGATAGCAAGTAATGAAGGTAACGGTTGAATCGTGAAGGTTTCTACGAGCAACCTATAATAGAATGTCGCGACTTAGGATCGGAGTAAAGAATATGAAGTAGTGCCTATATATATATCTTGCATTTAGTCCATGATGTGGTATGATGTATATTGTATGTCCTTGAAAGAAAAGATTCATGAAACATGTATGTTTGGATATATCGTTTACTACCGTTCGGGCCGACATAATTCAGAAGTCATGTTAGTAAGCGTTCGAGGAGCCAGGACACTTTAATTCGTAAATCCACAACTCAACTCGACGGCTTACATAATGAAATCCTCACATGAGGCTCCCTACTATTGTAGTAGTTGATGAAATATATAGATATAAGTTTTGATCCGAAAGGTTACATGTCCGATATTTGAATAAACTTAGGAAAGTTTATTTGTACATGAAGATTGTTATTAGGGATAGTTTCATAAGTCTTGAATGACCATTTTCTCTTGGTAATATCTCATGGTTTCCTTTTAAGTGAAGTAGATCCAAATTGCTTGTTCATGTTATCGCCTAATTCATTGTTTCATGTTTACGCCTATGTAAGTTGTTATGGTCATTTCGTCATGGCCTAGCCATGACCTTTGGTCCTTGTTTCAAGGTCATGAGACACAACCTTGGCTCTAGCCATGGTGGTGGTCTTGTTTATAGGTCATAATAACTCTTGTTCCTTTTAAAGTATAACCATAACTTAGTGACTTATTATATGTAAATAGCTGTTAAGAAATTGTGAAATATCTTACTCAGAAAGTGTTTTCAAGGCTCGAGCCTCTTTATTCCTGAACGAAAACGTCGTTCCGGACAACTTTTGTGTTTTAACTTTTTGATGAATCGGACCAGAAGTGGGACTTTCAAAAAGTCAGAATGCGATTCAGGAAGGTTTAGGCAGTTTTGCCGGAAATCTTTGGTAACTTCAAATCGCCATAACTTTTGACTCGTATACTCGTTTTAGGTGGTTCAAATTGCTATGGTTTCCTTGTTAAGTCCTCTACTGTAATATGTAATAATCCAATATAAAATTTTTACCATTTTGATCAGGTTATACCAACAAAGTCACTAGTTTACTTGTTTTATGAACTTGTCTTATCAATCAATAACAATAACTTGTTTTGGTCATTTTTATACATCATGGACATGATAACAAGACAATATATAGCACAAATAATATGTAAATAACATGAACATGATTATTTTACAATAATCAAGTTAGGGTTTGGCTCACAACTTTTGGCTTTCAAAGATGAAAGGAAGTTAACATGTAAGGATAGGACATTGATAGACTTGCTTCAACCCTTTTTCACTTCGTGCAATCTTTCTACCCTTGGTATTCTTGAAAGATGGATGATGAAGGTTTAGGTGACTTGAGTGGATTCAAACTCAAGATAAATCACCAAGTATATGAGGTTATGGAAGTGTTTGATGAATGATAACCTATCTAGGGTTTCTACCTTGAACTAGCACTTGAATCTTGCATGAAACTTGAAGAGAATGAGAAAATGAGATGGTGTGGGTGTGTGTGTGATGAGGGACGGCCAAGGAGAGGGAGGAGGGTATTTATATGGCTTGGAGGAGGTTAGAAATGTTGACTAGTCCAACCTTGGAGGCCAAGGTGAACACATGGATGAAATCTAAGGCCTTTAAGCTTGAGATCAAGCCACCTAGTGTGAAAACCCCCCCCCCCCCCCTTATGGTGGTTCATGAACTTGGAGAGCAAGAGTTGGCTTTTGGATGATATTATCCAAGATATCTAGTTAGTTTTGACTCCGGGAAATGCCAATCGTAAATGATTAAGCCTCAAAACGTAAAACCGGGTGTCGTAAAATTATGGAACTTGAAAGTATTGATAAACATGTCAATAAGTTCCATAATAAAATATAAAATGAGTGGTAGGTTCCATTTGGGTGGTAAACCCTGCTAAAAACTGGAAACACGGGTCTAAAACGCGTAATACGTAAAACGTACGAATATTGCGTAAAATTGAGAAAAGTAAAATGTTACTTTTCTAATAGGATAAAAATGATTTAAAATGACTTATAATGTCTAGACTGGGCTCAGTCTAGTGTCGATTGGTATTAAATGTCTTTTAGACATCAAACCGTAAGCCTAAAAATCACGAAATGACTTATAACATCAAAGGATGATTTTTGGTCAATGGAGGAGGGAAAAATATGTTGACTTTTTCTAATAATTTTGAAAACTCAAAACGTCTTAGAAACTCGTTTTGTGGTCTAACGGTTAATCGCCCATTCGGTTAAGCGTGCTCATGTGAGATTAGTACCGACATGGGTGACCTGCTGGGAAGTCTTTGGTCATGTTTTTCTCAGTCACGATTAATTCTCAAATAAATCATGAGTGTGTCTAACATTTTTCTGATGCGGGGTCACTTAACGCGGTCGAGTTTCGTTGTACGTAGAATTTCTGAATGACGTTTTACCCTAAAACGTGTAATTCCTTAATAACTTTCACGAAAATGATCTGACGAATGTCAAACATTTAATTTGCCATGGAAATGATTTATCACTCGAGAATATCAAATAAAAATCAACTTTCGGGAAAGTTTCGGGAAAATGAATAGTAAAAGTGAATAGTGAAATTTTCCGGGAATGGTAATTAACCTGAAATTGCGAATTGTTACAGTCTCTACCCCTTACGGGGAACTTCGTCCCGAAGTTCTTTGTGTGTCATATGTTGGAGTGGTGTCGATGAAAAGGTGTGGTTACTTATGAGGACTAAAGTCTGGGGTTACCAGTGATGTAGTTTGATTTGTCTCAGAATATGGTGTGTCAATAGAGATTGATAACATGGTTGAATATCAGTAGAGATCCATATAATAGTCGAATATCAAAGAAAATTGATATAGCAGTCGATTATTAATAGAGATTGATATAGTAGTTGTACAAAAATTGATATAGTTAAATATCAAAATGGAAATTGATATAGTTGTCAAGTATCAATAGCAATTGATATAACAGTTGAACAACAATAGCAATTTACATAGGAATCCAATAATTGGAAATTGATATAGTAGTGGAATATCAATGGAAATTGGGATAGTAGTCGCAATCATAGTCTAGTAGGTAATCGGTTGTTGTACCTAGTGTTTATGTCATGGTTTGAAGCGATGTCGGTGAAAAGATAGGATTTCTTGTGGCGAATATAATGTAGGTATCATGCCATACCCGAGCAATGTAATGTAGGTATCATGCCATACCCGAGCAATGTAATGTAGGTATCAAGCCATACCCGAGCAATGTAATGTAGGCTGACTTCATACTTATGTTATTTCGGATACAAATAAGCCCACTTGTTTATAATTCTTTATTTACATAGAGAGGCATCCCAAACAATGTAAATAGAGGAATATAAACTTATGGTTCGGTGATTTACAATTTCTTTATTTAAATGAAAAGGCATCCCAATCCATTCAAATAATTACAAATCATCCTACTTAAGAATTCCCAACCCAACATTCATACTTAGCCGGTGAGTTACAAGGTAGTGTATTACGAGATGATACTGGTGTTCCAAAAGTACAAGATGAATATTCAAACTTATAAAGCTGATAAGGGTGCTTGTGGTGTAACTAAGGATGATTTGAGCTTTAAAAGTGCATCAAGATCTGTTAATGAGCTTGTGGTTCTAACGGTTGTGAAGATAATGTTATGATATGTTGATGAACAAAAGTGTGTAGTGTATGCTTAACATTAATACTCTTAGGTATAGATGTTGAGTTTGTTTTGAAAATCTTAAGAGATTTTAAAAGTTTATGATGGAATGGTATCCTAAACAGGATGGTACTTCTACAGGATGAAGAGAATAATTGATAACTATCCCAAGATAGTAGCTCGGATTTTCTCATAAATGAAAACTTTCAAGAATGAATTTAGATCATACAAATAAGGTGTTAAGATTTCGCTGAGTGGTAAGACACTATCGTGTCTCTAGATTGTTTTAATGTATTCTGGTGGTTTATCGTGTTCATGTAGGAAATCAATCTAAACATAACCCTAGTACAACTACTCTCAGTATTTGAAAATTTTAAGTCGAATATAGTTAGTCAGACTATATTCCACTGTCCCTAGGTTAAATATAGGTGACTAGTCTATATTTAGCCAAGGTTCGATAAAATTTTCAAATACCTAAATTAGGTATACTTGTGATATGTCCGTTGGTTTTGGGAAACTGTTCACTAAACAAAGGCGATGTCAACCCTTAAGTTGCAAGTCCCGTCCATACTAGACTTGTAACGTATGTTTTCATATTCCATTGCATAGAAGGTAGTAAGGGTAGATACGTATGGAAAGGAAGTTCTAAGTAGTTCTAAAATAGAACATACTTGGCCAGGATCACGAACTTTTAATAATGAAGGTTTCATCAGAAAACCTTAATGAATGTAGAGAAAGTTCAGCTTTTGTCGACGATGGATTAGTTTGTCCTTTAGAAATCTCATATTTCTTGTTTGGAAATCGTTAGCTTGTGATGGATTTTTGATATCATAAGAAATGATATTGATGAGGTCGTGAAATAATTCCAGAGACCATTGCACAAATCACAATGTCTCGGAAGTAGGTTAGACCATTGTGCAATTCACAATGTTTGGGAAGTAGGTTAGGCCATTGTGTGACTCAAAACATTTGAGAAATGATTAAGACCATTGTATCATACAATGTCTTGGAAAATGAATGAGACCATTGTATCTCACAATGTCTTGGAAAATGAATGAGGCCATTGTATCTCACAATGTCTTGAAAAATGAATGAGACCATTGTATCTCACAATGTCTTGGAAAATGAATGAGGCCATTGTATCTCACAATGTCTTGGAAAATGAATGAGACCATTGTAATCAGTTATGTCACAACTCGTAATTTCAGGTCATTTTCCAAATCCCGACAATTTTACTATTCATCAGTTACTATTCACCATTTACTATTCACCGGTCACTATTCATCATTTTACTATTCATCGTTTTCAGAGTCAGTTTGTGATTCCGAGAAGCGTGCAGAAATTTTACTATTCATGTGACACTATTCATTTCCGGAGGGAAATCACTATTCACGATTTCCGTTCATTTCATCGTAAACTGAGTTTACGGGTCTTCCAATTCGCGTAACCAATGTGGTTTGGCTGCAAATTCATGCATCCTTCATTTATGACATTTCATATAGACTGGAGTAGTCTATATATATCATCAGTAACATCATCAGTACTTTAGGCCCTACACGGATATGCATTATTTTCATTTACGTATGTTTAATTTGTAATTAACGTTACCACTCAGTTTTTACTACGAACGTATACCCAATACTCCCGACTATGATCCTAACATATTTTCACACTTATTATAATGATATAAAAATTATATTATTAATTTACCCGGTGTTTTGAAATCAATTACTATATTTCACGGTCGGAGCTTATAACTCCGTCGGTTTGCGTTATTTCAATTCGATAATTATTTCAACACCCGATTATCATCAGGAATAATATTTTACAACTTTTATAACTTCGTCATATTTTATTTCATCGCGTCATGATTTATTTTTAGTTAACTCGGTACCCGGTAACACCTAATACACATAAATATCTAAGTAAATCTTACAACCATGTGATCAATAAATGAACACACATATTTTTCTTCTTTTCTTCCCTTGATTGCCGCCCCCCCCCTATACCTCTCTTCCTCATTTTGTGGATCTTGTCACCCTAGACCAAATATATATACTCCTTTCACACATTTATTCATTTAGCACAACAAAACACTAGCAAAACTTTCCTTTCTTTCTCTCCTTGTGTGTGAATCGGCCAAGAACAACCATAAGAAGGAATCCATAGTTATTCAAGATCCAAGTGTTTAATAAAGTCCTAATCAAGATCTAGTTGGGGTTTTGTGATAGAAACCCTATGTTTCTTAACATAATCATCTTCAAATCACCTCAAATATTCAAGTAAGCTTCAAGAACACTTTTGATCTTTTCATACTTTCATTTACTTTATATTTTTATGTATTTTCAAGATATATTGGTAAAACATGCAAATCTACTATGATCCATACCACTTATTGTTTATTTTTAGTTTATAAACATAGATCTATAATTTTTACTAGTAATCTCATGAGATCCACCAAGATTGGTGATGTTTAGGACCCCATGACACCCTAAGAAGGTGTATGGTAGGATTGGGTATTTGTGAAGTTGATTTGAGATAGTTTGGTTAAGCCTTGAACTAGAAAAGTTGATTTTCCAAACTATATATAAGGTTCTGTCCATTTTTGTAAAATCTGGAAAAATCAGTGGGTTTTGGGTAACTTTGGACCAAAGATTTAGAAAATACATTCCGAGACGAAACTATGGCCGAAAACGGGGATAAAATCCGAGTTACGACGAAAAAGTTATGATATTTCCAATATTAACGACGAAAACTATTTTCTGAAAAATTACTTGCTGTCCCACGATTTTCTTGGACTGTTTCGAGGCCTAAAACTTGATCTAGCCGTCCCGACTTATCAAAAATATATTAGTATGCCATCCCACGATTCCGGGGATATAAAGAACGTAGAAAACAAGCTTATGACGAAAAAGATACAAGCATTTGAACTTAGACGAATATATATATTTTCCATCAGCTTTTCTATTACACTTTTTGCCGCAAAACTGTCTTTGCGAGACACCACCTTCTCGGCTGTTTTTCTTCATGATCGGATCAATTTGAGTCCGAGCCGTAGTTTTATGAAATCAAGATCTTCCAACAAGCTTTTCAAATCAGTTGGCCGTTCGTCGAATAGACTTATAACGAATAAACTACGACCTCATCTATATACCCGATAAACTATATATATTTTGACAGCTTTTACTATAATGAGATTTTCTAAGTGTTGAACATAATACTTTCAAGTAACAACAATAAGAGTCGATTTTCTCATCGATCGAGACCCGTATCGCCAAAAGTTAAATGACACGACTTCAAGATATTGTTACAAGGTTTTCAAAAATGCCGAGTTTCATCACTAACCCTTAACGTACAACATTTCGCGACTTGTTTTGCGAGGCCATTTTGGGCATATTTTCAAGTAATGAAAATGTTATTTTTGCGACAAAAACCTTATAATTGCCGATAGAACACCAAACAAGGATCGTGGAGTACCGTTTCAACCTATTTCCATGAAAAGTGGTTATTAACCTAACGAGACGTCAAAAACCTATTTGTCGACGATAAACGTTATTTTCAAAACTAATGAGTGGTATCGATAACATACGTATTTGCATGT
This sequence comes from Artemisia argyi, assembly GCA_030686995.1. Lineage (NCBI taxonomy): Eukaryota > Viridiplantae > Streptophyta > Magnoliopsida > Asterales > Asteraceae > Artemisia > Artemisia argyi. Next base: position 63,195,976 of record CM060697.1, read on the forward strand.
GTAGCATTACTTCATTTCTTACATTAGATCATACCATTCATATTAGGTTGCGGTTAGAGATCGTGCCTCATTTCTATGTATTCATTGTTGTCATCGTAGCTATCGAACCGGGTGAGTTCATAACCCCTACTTTTACTTGTTTTACAACTGTTTTGGGGGAAGATACATGCTCCTTACTAATTAAATTCAATGCTTGTTTTACTTGAATGCGATTCATTTTCTCAAACATTACTGGATGGTTGAAATACTTGATTGATTATTTGAATACATTATGAATTACTTATTCCATCCTTGATTTCTTTCTTATGAACACAAGTTCTTGCTTTTGCGGACATAAATATAAAACTGTTACTTTGCCTGAGTTACCTATTACTGCCACTGAAGTCCCCTTTATCATGAACCGTTAATTACATGCGTGTGAGCGCGAATGCTGTGGATAGATCTATTTGGGTTGACACCCCGTCCGAGTTGGTCGCGCCAACCTGTCAAACGGACGCATATCATTCGGATTATTTCCGAGTGTCTGGCAAACACTTATTGGGGCATTTTATGCTTGATTGCATACGATTACGTCGAGCTTCGGGGTCATGAGCTTTAGGCACTGTATACCTTATTTTTAGCTGTGACATGGTATTTGTTATATTGTCTTGCTAATGAAAATCTCGTGTTCCGCAAATGACTTGTTTACTTAAACATATTACTTTTGGCAGTGGGTTGTAAACACACAGGTCACAAGTCTCTTATGGCGGGACTTGTAACTGAGTGGATTTACGATGCCTTTGCTGGGAAATACTTGATTTCTGGAAAATACTTGTTTACCGAAAATACTTGTTTACTGGAAATACTTGATTACGGGAAAAATACTTATTACTAAAATCTATGAACTCACCAACCTCGTGTTGACGTTTTAGCATGTATTTTCAGGTTCTAAGCAATGGCACGCTACTGGAGGTTTTGGCAGGACATGGCTTGGTCATAGAAGACTCTGATATTCTTATAGGGACCGTTTTAAACTATTTAAAGGGCTTACTTCCGCACTACTTTTAAAAATGTAAATTCAACATTTTTGATTAAGCTATTTTATTCTAAATGAGTCAAGTGAAAACCATTTTTGAACTTGTGTTGTAATACCAATTGAGTTACACCCCAGCTACTTGTATGCTTCCGCTGGACCCGATTCTGGGGGTTTGACAGATTGGTATCAGAGCTTTGGCTATAGCGAACTAAGTGTTTTTAAAACCTAGACTATAGCTACTTTTACGAAAACTTAACCCTATGACCGTCACGTGCCTGCCTGCCAAGATGATGCCTCATTTGTAGTTTGTTGCTGACTTAGGTGATGAGATTTGTGTCTCATTATCTGATATACTATATTCATTTATCATAGTTGATTACTATAACTATCTTTCATATAAGCATGTTCATGTATCATATATTTCACCGCGTTATGTTTTTCCTTGCATAGTTTCATCATTTGACCTCGAGTTTGGTCACTTGCTTTTGTCTTTCAGAACGTCTTGGTACTTGTGAAGGACATGGTATTAGTATAACTGAGCTGAGTATTTTAAAATTCATGGAACCTCGGTGGAATATAGACTGGTCATCTATATTCGACCCGGGATAGTGAGATATAGGCTGACCACCTATGTCTGACTCAGAAGTGAATTTTGCAACACTGAGAATGGTTATAATAAGATTATGTCTGGATTGAATTCTCAACTCATTTCTAAATGTTTCATTCATGTGTGTGTATACTCTCGTTGTTGGAACCTTCATACTTTTCATCACTTCGTAAACCACCGATTGGAAGCATGTCAGCTAGTCATTTTATTTCATGAACTTTCATATTTATGCACAATACACTCATATCACAATATTTTCTTTTGTCACAATCTCATTTTGTTGCAGTTGTCACAGTCTCTTCCCTTCTCACCAACACTATCATTTCTTTTCCCCACCCCCATATATACAAAGAATTAGGTGACACTCTATAGATTCCGATGTCACTCATCCCTCACTACTCCCTATATTGATAAGTGGATATTATCAATGACCTCCCTAGGAAAGACTTTCCATACCTTCTATGAGGAGGATACCTCGGTACAGTAAGACCATTCAAAACTCAATAGAAACCGCAAGATATCACAAAACCATTCGAACCACTATCACTGGCCTGATCACCAAAAATTCTACCATCTAGAAAGTATTGGTTTGACTGAATTACAGGATTTGTTTCGATACGAGTGCTCACTAAGCCACACCATAGAGATAAATCCAACCTCTTAACCAAGACTATAAATTGAACATGTCCTCACCAATAGACTTTATTCGAACATGTTAGATACCTATGCATTTGTGCAGACATACCTACCTGGCTATTTTATCCTCTTAATACTTTCACTTTAAAATGGATTTTTCTCCAAACTACCGTTATACAAAACATATATCTTGTAAGAAATACTTTTCTGATGCTCTTATTTTGACAAGCAAATTCCTTTTGGCTAATCTTTTACAAAACTATTGAATATTACAAAATTTCAAACATCGATCTTTGGTAAACCATATTATCCACCTTATGTTGAAAATTTTCCTATATTGCATAACTACTAAATTTTGAAACATCAAGAAGGATGTTACCTAAAAAGCTGTTTGCTTAAACTTGTAGATTCATTTATTCAGGAAAGGTTTATGAACAAAACACAATCTCAAAACAAACTTTGAAAATCAATCACTATATTACCTCACTTATACCTTTAGGAGTTTGTGAGTTGATGACCTATAACTTGGGGAAAATCTTAGTAACGGAGACTAAGCACCGTAGGTGGAGAAAGACTCAATTCCTGACATCCTGCGAAGGATCACAACTTTATCCTAATCTATTATTTTTCAACAACACCCTTTTACGGATTTAACCCTGTAAGTCTTTCAAAACAAGATTCATGATACTCATTTCAATTATTCCTAATAAAGGAATTTGATTCACCTCAACTCCTAATGATTTCATTAAGATCTCTTTGGAACCACACCACCTATCATCTGTAGACCAATGGTCAGAATTTGAGATTGATTCAAACCTAGGGAGATATGCCCAAATCGGGTGTGAATAACACTAGAAATGGTTGGATTAACCATTTGCCATAAATCAAATTCAGTTGCAACCATAGTTATCACACGAGCTTAGAGACTACACCATTCGAAGCACTCTATGGTCGAAGTGCCAACATCCATTGACAGGTCAAAACTTGGAAAAGCACAACTCACTAGTCCCGTAAGCATTCATGAAATAACCAGGAATTTCCTACAAATCAAGAATCAATTACAAGTTCGATAAGCGGTAAACCACTAGAATTTCAAGTTCGTGGCATGATTGTGTGGAAAGTTCTGCCTAGGAAAGGCATAATACTATTCAGAAAACTTCATAAAGTTAAACTCGATATACACTGAACCATTTACGAATTCTGACAGAGTAGGCCTAGTGGCCGTCAGACTTGAACCTTGTTAGAGCTCAGTAGCTTACACGATTATATCATCATCTTTTAACCAATACCACTCTAGAGACCAACACAAACTGAACTTCGGGACGAAGTTCCTTTTAAGGGGGTGAGAATGTCACAACTCGTAATTTCAGGTCATTTTCCAAATCCCGACAATTTTACTATTCATCAGTTACTATTCACCGTTTACTATTCATCATTTTACTATTCATCGTTTTCAGAGTCAGTTTGTGATTCCGAGAAGCGTGCAGAAATTTTACTATTCATGTGACACTATTCATTTCCGGAGGGAAATCACTATTCACGATTTCCGTTCATTTCATCGTAAACTGAGTTTACGGGTCTTCCAATTCGCGTAACCAATGTGGTTTGGCTGCAAATTCATGCATCCTTCATTTATGACATTTCATATAGACTGGAGTAGTCTATATATATCATCAGTAACATCATCAGTACTTTAGGCCCTACACGGATATGCATTATTTTCATTTACGTATGTTTAATTTGTAATTAACGTTACCACTCAGTTTTTACTACGAACGTATACCCAATACTCCCGACTATGATCCTAACATATTTTCACACTTATTATAATGATATAAAAATTATATTATTAATTTACCCGGTGTTTTGAAATCAATTACTATATTTCACGGTCGGAGCTTATAACTCCGTCGGTTTGCGTTATTTCAATTCGATAATTATTTCAACACCCGATTATCATCAGGAATAATATTTTACAACTTTTATAACTTCGTCATATTTTATTTCATCGCGTCATGATTTATTTTTAGTTAACTCGGTACCCCGGTAACACCTAATACACATAAATATCTAAGTAAATCTTACAACCATGTGATCAATAAATGAACACACATATTTTTCTTCTTTTCTTCCCTTGATTGCCGCCCCCCCTATACCTCTCTTCCTCATTTTGTGGATCTTGTCACCCTAGACCAAATATATATACTCCTTTCACACATTTATTCATTTAGCACAACAAAACACTAGCAAAACTTTCCTTTCTTTCTCTCCTTGTGTGTGAATCGGCCAAGAACAACCATAAGAAGGAATCCATAGTTATTCAAGATCCAAGTGTTTAATAAAGTCCTAATCAAGATCTAGTTGGGGTTTTGTGGTAGAAACCCTATGTTTCTTAACATAATCATCTTCAAATCACCTCAAATATTCAAGTAAGCTTCAAGAACACTTTTGATCTTTTCATACTTTCATTTACTTTATATTTTTATGTATTTTCAAGATATATTGGTAAAACATGCAAATCTACTATGATCCATACCACTTATTGTTTATTTTTAGTTTATAAACATAGATCTATAATTTTTACTAGTAATCTCATGAGATCCACCAAGATTGGTGATGTTTAGGACCCCATGACACCCTAAGAAGGTGTATGGTAGGATTGGGTATTTGTGAAGTTGATTTGAGATAGTTTGGTTAAGCCTTGAACTAGAAAAGTTGATTTTCCAAACTATATATAAGGTTCTGTCCATTTTTGTAAAATCTGGAAAAATCAGTGGGTTTTGGGTAACTTTGGACCAAAGATTTAGAAAATACATTCCGAGACGAAACTATGGCCGAAAACGGGGATAAAATCCGAGTTACGACGAAAAAGTTATGATATTTCCAATATTAACGACGAAAACTATTTTCTGAAAAATTACTTGCTGTCCCACGATTTTCTTGGACTGTTTCGAGGCCTAAAACTTGATCTAGCCGTCCCGACTTATCAAAAATATATTAGTATGCCATCCCACAATTCCGGGGATATAAAGAACGTAGAAAACAAGCTTATGACGAAAAAGATACAAGCATTTGAACTTAGACGAATATATATATTTTCCATCAGCTTTTCTATTACACTTTTTGCCGCAAAACTGTCTTTGCGAGACACCACCTTCTCGGCTGTTTTTCTTCATGATCGGATCAATTTGAGTCCGAGCCGTAGTTTTATGAAATCAAGATCTTCCAACAAGCTTTTCAAATCAGTTGGCCGTTCGTCGAATAGACTTATAACGAATAAACTACGACCTCATCTATATACCCGATAAACTATATATATTTTGACAGCTTTTACTATAATGAAATTTTCTAAGTGTTGAACATAATACTTTCAAGTAACAACAATAAGAGTCGATTTTCTCATCGATCGAGACCCGTATCGCCAAAAGTTAAATGACACGACTTCAAGATATTGTTACAAGGTTTTCAAAAATGCCGAGTTTCATCACTAACCCTTAACGTACAACATTTCGCGACTTGTTTTGCGAGGCCATTTTGGGCATATTTTCAAGTAATGAAAATGTTATTTTTGCGACAAAAACCTTATAATTGCCGATAGAACACCAAACAAGGATCGTGGAGTACCGTTTCAACCTATTTCCATGAAAAGTGGTTATTAACCTAACGAGACGTCAAAAACCTATTTGTCGACGATAAACGTTATTTTCAAAACTAATGAGTGGTATCGATAACATACGTATTTGCATGTGTAGCATTACTTCATTTCTTACATTAGATCATACCATTCATATTAGGTTGCGGTTAGAGATCGTGCCTCATTTCTATGTATTCATTGTTGTCATCGTAGCTATCGCACCAGGTGAGTTCATAACCCCTACTTTTACTTGTTTTACAACTGTTTTGGGGGAAGATACATGCTCCTTACTAATTAAATTCAATGCTTGTTTTACTTGAATGCGATTCATTTTCTCAAACATTACTGGATGGTTGAAATACTTGATTGATTATTTGAATACATTATGAATTACTTATTCCATCCTTGATTTCTTTCTTATGAACACAAGTTCTTGCTTTTGCGGACATAAATATAAAACTGTTACTTTGCCTGAGTTACCTATTACTGCCACTGAAGTCCCCTTTATCATGAACCGTTAATTACATGCGTGTGAGCGCGAATGCTGTGGATAGATCTATTTGGGTTGACACCCCGTCCGAGTTGGTCGCGCCAACCTGTCAAACGGACGCATATCATTCGGATTATTTCCGAGTGTCTGGCAAACACTTATTGGGGCATTTTATGCTTGATTGCATACGATTACGTCGAGCTTCGGGGTCATGAGCTTTAGGCACTGTATACCTTATTTTTAGCTGTGACATGGTATTTGTTATATTGTCTTGCTAATGAAAATCTCGTGTTCCGCAAATGACTTGTTTACTTAAACATATTACTTTTGGCAGTGGGTTGTAAACACACAGGTCACAAGTCTCTTATGGCGGGACTTGTAACTGAGTGGATTTACGATGCCTTTGCTGGGAAATACTTGATTTCTGGAAAATACTTGTTTACCGAAAATACTTGTTTACTGGAAATACTTGATTACGGGAAAAATACTTATTACTAAAATCTATGAACTCACCAACCTCGTGTTGACGTTTTAGCATGTATTTTCAGGTTCTAAGCAATGGCACGCTACTGGAGGTTTTGGCAGGACATGGCTTGGTCATAGAAGACTCTGATATTCTTATAGGGACCGTTTTAAAATATTTAAAGGGCTTACTTCCGCACTACTTTTAAAAATGTAAATTCAACATTTTTGATTAAGCTATTTTATTCTAAATGAGTCAAGTGAAAACCATTTTTGAACTTGTGTTGTAATACCAATTGAGTTACACCCCAGCTACTTGTATGCTTCCGCTGGACCCGATTCTGGGGGTGTGACAAGTTACAATGTCTTGGACATATAATGTTGAAGTAGGAACATGATTGGGAGAGTGTGGCTGTGCCGAAAGGCCTTAGAATAGGCATACACAGATATGTTTAGTCCATTGTTTAGATAAATGATTGAAAATAAACCGAGTTTATATATCAATATACTAATATGTTCATGTAGCATAAAATGCCTAGTGTGTATATATCAATATACTTATATGTGTTCATGTAGCATAAAATGCCTAGTGTGTATATATCAATATACTTATATGTGTTCATGTAGCATAAAATGCCTAGTGTGTATATATCAATATACTTATATGTGTTCATGTAGCATAAAATGCCTAGTGTGTATATATCAATATACTTATATGTGTTCATGTAGCATAAAATGCTTAGTGTGTATATATCAATATACTTATATGTGTTCATGTAGCATAAAATGCTTAGTGTGTATATATCAATATACTTATATGTGTTCATGTAGCATAAAATGCTTAGTGTGTATATATCAATATACTTATATGTTTGTGAAGCATAACATGCTTACAAAGTCCATAATCGTCTGGAGGATGGAAGACACGGAGAGCGGAAGGCTATAAAATGTTTTTGTTTGTGATTGTAGTTATAGTTTAGGTCTCACTTAGACCCGTTTCTCTATAACCATGGCTCTGGTACCAATCTGTAACACCCCCAATTCATGGATGCAGCGGAATTCGAACTGGGTGTTACTTGACGGCACAATAGTCACAATAATAGAAAACGATCTCTAATCGAGTCGTATTAAAAAGATTTATCATTCAAATTATATAATATCAGAGGTTACAAAATGAGGTCCCAAATGGTTCCATGTTTACAAATCACATTAAGTGAGTTTTTGAATGATAAGAAAATTTATAGCCCTCTTGAGTATCCGTGTCCTTCCGTGCCATCCTTGATCGTCAGGAACCTGAAATACATGCTTGAGAGGTTAACACAAAGGTTGAGTGATATTCATAGAGTTTGTTTAATGTTTGAACACAATGTGTTGGTAGTTAAATCGTTGAACACAATAATCGTAGTGTTTGTAGTTAAATCGTTTGAACACAATATGTTGGTAGTGTGAGCTATAGACTCACACCAATATTTGGAAAACAATGATGGGCTACGTTGTTATATGCCCGGAAAGGTTATTATACACTAAGCTTATGACACCATAACGTTAACGTGTACCAATATCGATCGGCAGATTTATCCCGGTAGGTACTTTGCTAACATACCTAAATCTCAAATATTAATGCATTTGTTTGAACTTAGTCAATACAAATGGGATTCGTCAATCCCAATAGGCCTATTCACAATATTTGCGCTCACTATTGCTAGTGATTAAATGGTTCATAATAAGGGATCTCGGTTTAGCAAGGTTGTTACTTAGTGATAATAAAACATAGTCGAATCGCATACAGTAGAAAGCATTGTGTTCGAGTAGAAAAATAATAGCATGTATTCCCCCCAAGGGTTTGTAAAACATTGAAGTAATGTAAAGTGGGGCTATGAACTCACCTTAAGTTAAGATAGCAAGTAATGAAGGTAACGGTTGAATCGTGAAGGTTTCTACGAGCAACCTATAATAGAATGTCGCGACTTAGGATCGGAGTAAAGAATATGAAGTAGTGCCTATATATATATCTTGCATTTAGTCCATGATGTGGTATGATGTATATTGTATGTCCTTGAAAGAAAAGATTCATGAAACATGTATGTTTGGATATATCGTTTACTACCGTTCGGGCCGACATAATTCAGAAGTCATGTTAGTAAGCGTTCGAGGAGCCAGGACACTTTAATTCGTAAATCCACAACTCAACTCGACGGCTTACATAATGAACTCCTCACATGAGGCTCCCTACTATTGTAGTAGTTGATGAAATATATAGATATAAGTTTTGATCCGAAAGGTTACATGTCCGATATTTGAATAAACTTAGGAAAGTTTATTTGTACATGAAGATTGTTATTAGGGATAGTTTCATAAGTCTTGAATGACCATTTTCTCTTGGTAATATCTCATGGTTTCCTTTTAAGTGAAGTAGATCCAAATTGCTTGTTCATGTTATCGCCTAATTCATTGTTTCATGTTTACGCCTATGTAAGTTGTTATGGTCATTTCGTCATGGCCTAGCCATGACCTTTGGTCCTTGTTTCAAGGTCATGAGACACAACCTTGGCTCTAGCCATGGTGGTGGTCTTGTTTATAGGTCATAATAACTCTTGTTCCTTTTAAAGTATAACCATAACTTAGTGACTTATTATATGTAAATAGCTGTTAAGAAATTGTGAAATATCTTACTCAGAAAGTGTTTTCAAAGCTCGAGCCTCTTTGTACCTGAACGAAAACGTCGTTCCGGACAACTTTCGTGTTTTAACTTTTTGATGAATCGGAACAGAAGTGGGACTTTCAAAAAGTCAGAATGCGATTCAGGAAGGTTTAGGCAGTTTTGCCGGAAATCTTTGGTAACTTCAAATCGCCATAACTTTTGACTCGTATACTCGTTTTAGGTGGTTCAAATTGCTATGGTTTCCTTGTTAAGTCCTCTACTATAATATGTAATAATCCAATATAAAATTTTTACCATTTTGATCAGGTTATACCAACAAAGTCACTAGTTTACTTGTTTTATGAACTTGTCTTATCAATCAATAACAATAACTTGTTTTGGTCATTTTTATACATCATGGACATGATAACAAGACAATATATAGCACAAATAATATGTAAATAACATGAACATGATTATTTAACAATAATCAAGTTAGGGTTTGGCTCACAACTTTTGGCTTTCAAAGATGAAAGGAAGTTAACATGTAAGGATAGGACATTGATAGACTTGCTTCAACCCTTTTTCACTTCATGCAATCTTTCTACCCTTGGTATTCTTGAAAGATGGATGATGAAGGTTTAGGTGACTTGAGTGGATTCAAACTCAAGATAAATCACCAAGTATATGAGGTTATGGAAGTGTTTGATGAATGATAACCTATCTAGGGTTTCTACCTTGAACTAGCACTTGAATCTTGCATGAAACTTGAAGAGAATGAGAAAATGAGATGGTGTGGGTGTGTGTGTGATGAGGGACGGCCAAGGAGAGGGAGGAGGGTATTTATATGGCTTGGAGGAGGTTAGAAATGTTGACTAGTCCAACCTTGGAGGCCAAGGTGAACACATGGATGAAATCTAAGGCCTTTAAGCTTGAGATCAAGCCACCTAGTGTGAAACCCCCCCCCCCTTATGGCGGTTCATGAACTTGGAGAGCAAGAGTTGGCTTTTGGATGATATTATCCAAGATATCTAGTTAGTTTTGACTCCGTGAAATGCCAATCGTAAATGATTAAGCCTCAAAACGTAAAACCGGGTGTCGTAAAATTATGGAACTTGAAAGTATTGATAAACATGTCAATAAGTTTCATAATAAAATATAAAATGAGTGGTAGGTTCCATTTGGGTGGTAAACCCTGCTAAAAACTGGAAACACGGGTCTAAAACGCGTAATACGTAAAACGTACGAATATTGCGTAAAATTGAGAAAAGTAAAATGTTACTTTTCTAATAGGATAAAAATGATTTAAAATGACTTATAATGTCTAGACTGGGCTCAGTCTAGTGTCGATTGGTATTAAATGTCTTTTAGACATCAAACCGTAAGCCTAAAAATCACGAAATGACTTATAACATCAAAGGATGATTTTTGGTCAATGGAGGAGGGAAAAATATGTTGACTTTTTCTAATAATTTTGAAAACTCAAAACGTCTTAGAAACTCGTTTTGTGGTCTAACGGTTAATCGCCCATTCGGTTAAGCGTGCTCATGTGAGATTAGTACCGACATGGGTGACCTGCTGGGAAGTCTTTGGTCATGTTTTTCTCAGTCACGATTAATTCTCAAATAAATTATGAGTGTGTCAAACATTTTTCTGATGCGGGGTCACTTAACGCGGTCGAGTTTCGTTGTACGTAGAATTTCTGAATGACGTTTTACCCTAAAACGTGTAATTCCTTAATAACTTTCACGAAAATGATCTGACGAATGTCAAACATTTAATTTGCCATGGAAATGATTTATCACTCGAGAATATCAAATAAAAATCAACTTTCGGGAAAGTTTCGGGAAAATGAATAGTAAAAGTGAATAGTGAAATTTTCCGGGAATGGTAATTAACCTGAAATTGCGAATTGTTACAAAGTCTGCTGAAGAGAACTCAGTAAGGAAGATGGAGATTAAGGCACACAGTATTCTCTTAATGGGAATACCTAATGAATTTCAATTGGACTTTGATAGCTGTGAGACTGCAAAAGGCTTGATAGATGCTGTTGAATTTAGGTTTGGAGGGAATGATGCTACTAACAAGTCAAGGAAAAACATACTGAAGCATCAGTTTGAAAACTTTACTACTGAAAGTGGAGAGAATATTAATGGCACATACAACAGGCTTAATCAACTTGTTAGTCACTTAAAGCTTGTTGGCTATGTGGTTCCTCAAGAAGATGTAAACCTCAAGTTTCTTAGAAGTCTTGCACCTGAATGGAGTATGCATACAGTTGTTTGGAGGAATAAGCCTGATTTTGAAACTATGAAATTGGAAAGCCTCTATAACAATTTGAAAGTGTACGAACCAAAATTGACTTCTTTATCTACTTCATCTTCTGGTACACAAAATCTTGCCTTTATATCTTCAAAGTCAAAAGGATCTCAAGAATCTCACTCTACTGCTTATAGGGTATCTACTGCTAATGGATCTGCTGCTAATTCTAATGATAAGAATTCCACCAGTGATATTGCATTCTGTGCATTCTTGGCTGATCTAACATCGAACATAAGGTCACAGGTTCTCAATCAAGATATGGATCATATTGATCATGATGATCTTAAGGAGATTGATCTTAAATGGCAAATGGCCATGTTGACCTTGAGGGCAAGAAAATTCTTGAAGAGGACTGGGAGAGAAGTCAAGTACAGGGCTAAAGAAAACTTGGGTTTTGACAAGTCAAAGATAGAGTGCTACAATTGGAAAAGGAAGGGTCACTTTGCCAGGGAATGTAGAGCTCCAAAGAAGAATGTTGAAGTTCCAATGATGACCACTGAAGAATCAAAGAATACCACTACTGCATTGGTATCTTATGATGGATTGGGAGAGTATGATTGGAGTGATATGGCTGATGAAGAACCAAACTATTCTCTGGTTGCTCAAGTTAGGCCTAAAGTGCATAACTTTGCACTTATGGCCTGTGGAAAACTAGAAGGGGGGTTGAATAGTTTTACGTCTTTTTAATTTGTTACAAAAGATTGTTTGAATGTTTTCTTTGTTTTCAAAAATTTAGATTCGATACTATGTGATTTCAAGTCTTGCACAATATGAACAACAATAAATATGTACGATATATCAATAATAATGTAAGTAAAGAAATAAATGAGAGATGGAAAGATCAAACCGCGAGACAAGAGATTTATAGTGGTTCGGCTACAAGGTCACCTTCCTTGCCCTACTCCACTCCCCGAGCACCTAACTCGAGAGTTTTCTTCACTATGTCAACAAGCTCCCTTATGGCGGAGAAAACCTTATACACCAATTTACACACCACAACTTCGTCACAACTTGATCACAACTTCTACACAACTTCTTCACACCAATCTACTTCACACCAATACTTCTTCACACCTTTCTACTTCACACCTATCCACTTCACACCAATCTTCTTCAAACCTTTCTACTTCACACCTATTTACTTCACACCAATCTTCTTCACACCTTTCTACTTCCTAACTCTTCTTCTTCATAACAAACTACTAACCTATCACACTACTTATATACCTAGCTAAACTATCTTCTATCAAATATTCATAACTAATTACACAAAGAGATAGATACAATGGATGATGCCTAACAACTTAGATGTGGAGATCACAACAAGTTGTAATACTTCTTGTCTTGAGGGATAGAAGTATTCTTCTCTTGCACTTCAGAGGATGATGTTTGGATCACTTTGAAACAAAGATTTATGAATGTATGATCAAAGGATTAAGAGAATAGAAATGGAGATCTAGAACAGAAAGTTTAGAAGTGCAAAAGGTGAGGAAAATCTGAGAAATGAACTAGTATTTATAGAGACAGAAAATACTGTGCAGGAGCGTGCCAGTCCCCTTAATTCATGGCCGGTCCCCTTAATTTTAAGGGGACCGCCCCTTATAATTAAGGGGGGCCGCTCAGCTGTAACAGCCAGAAATTCTGTCTTTTAGTGGGGAAAGTTTATTTGGTGAAAAACTAACTGATTTTGGTTAAAAATTTGAATTCATATATTTAGTATGATTAAAACATTTTTCTTTATTACCAAAAGTATTTTTCAAAAATATATAATATGTTTATATAATTAAATAAACTTTGTAATAATTAATTAAATACCCCTTTGATCATAGATTGCAATAAACACTTTGTTTATTCATACCTTAAGTGATTTGGATGGAAAGAGAATGTTAATCACTAAATACTTGTTTATGTCATAAATTTTAGTTCAATGGGTTTATGTTTTGTAATAATCAAAACATAGAGATATTGATAATATGTTAATAATGTTTTTAGGCATTATTTATGTCAACATGGCCTATGCATCATCATCTTCTGGATCTGACTCTGAGGTATCCAATGATTCTGATCTATCTGTGTGTTCTTTTAAATCATGTGCTGACACTGTAGAAGAACTTAAGTCTAGGAATGAAAGTCTAATTAGAGAAGTTGAACACCTAAAACTTGATAACTTAGGTTACAAAGTAGGTATTCAAAATGTTGAAAGAAGACTAGAGTATCTAAAACAGTGTGAGCTAGAATATGTAGATAGAATTAACCAACAGGATGTTGAGATTTTTAAGAAAAACAGCGAAATTGAATTTCTTAAGAATAAATTAGAAGAAGCAGAAAAAGATAGAGATGCAGCTCTTGCTGATAAGGAAAAACGTATAGTGAGAGTAAATAAACAACAATATGCTTCTGATTTGGTTAATAAATCTATTGAGAGTACCTTGATGAGGAAAGGAAGTGGAATAGGCTACAATGAGGTTGCTCCTCCTGTTAAGAGTGCCTATGCTCCACTAGGAAAAGAATTGTCTTTTATTAGTGAGCTAGATATAGAAAAACCTGTAGGTGAATCTAGTACAAGTGTCTTAGAAACACCTAAGGTTGAAATTAGAATATTTCTTGAGGCTCCTATTGTTGAAGACTGGCATTCAGATAGTTATGAGGAATAGGTTGAACTAGATCAAAATGTGAAAAAGGAAGGAATTCCTACAAAAGTTGAACCTAAAATTGAACAGGTTAAGTTTGTGAGACCTATGTTAGGTAATGGCATCTCCAGGAAAATGGTAGAATATAATGAGGTTCCTAGAGGTCAATTGAATGGATTCTATAATAAGCCTAGGGGAAATCAGAGAAACTTTAATAACCTAGTTTCAAAAAAATTAGGTAGTGAGTTTAAATTAAAGAAAAAGGCTTGTTATAAGTGTGGTAGTTTTGAACATTTGATTAATAGTTGTAATGACTACAAGAAGCCTGTCTGGAATCAATATTCAAGGGTGAATAATAAATATGTTTCTAAAAATACTGACCCTCATCCTAACAGAAATATGATTCCAAGGGCTGTGTTGTTGAGATCTTGTACAACAAGATCTATTTATGCTGCTAAATCAAATGGTGCTTTTAAAACCACAACTGGTTCTGTTGCTTGATCTAGTGCTAGTAAGTAATCTGTTGCTAGTATGCACTCTGCTGCTAGTAAGCAATCTGCTCCTAGTACAAAACTTTCTACTTCTGGGCCAAAAGTTTTATCAAATACAGTTGTTGGAAATCATTTTTATGTTGTTAAGGCCTCAGCTTGTTGGGTTTGGAAACCTAAATCATCTGTTTCAAACAATGTTTCCAAAAACAGAAGTGCATCAAGTGATTTAAAGAAATTTAATTATGTTGATGCACAAGGCAGATCCAAGCCAGTAATGGCTTGGGTCCCCAAGAGAAACTAATTTCTCTATTTTCATGTGCAGGGTAATCTACAGGAGGATTTAAAAGATATGGCTATTGTTGACAGTGGATGCTCTGGACATATGACAGGAGATGAGTCTCAACTAGAAGACTTTGAGGCTGTTGAAGGTGGTTATGTTGCTTTTGGGAATGATCCAAAAGGTGGAAAGATTATTGGTAGAGGAACTCTAAGAACAGGAAATTTGGACTTGAGAAGGTGTTTCTTGTGGAAAGGCTTAAGTTTAACCTCTTTAGTGTCTTACAAATGTGTGACAAAAAGAACTTTGTTCTTTTTACAGACACTGAATGTATGATCCTTTCTCCTGATTTTCAGTTGCCAGATGATAAACTTATTGAAGGTCCCTAGAAATGAAAATATACACAGTGACCATATTAAGAACATTGTTCCTAAAAGAGCTTTAACTTGTCTAATTGCAAAGGCCACTATTGATGAGTCCAAATTATGGCATAGAAGACTTGGGCACCTGAATTACAAGACCATGAATAAGCTGGTGAAAGGAAATCTTGTGAGAGGAATGCCCACAAAGCTGTTTGAAAATTGTAAGACTTGTGTTGCTTGTCAAAAGGGTAAATAGCAACACAGTGAACACAGTTACTGAGCCCTTACATTTACTTCACATGGACTTATTTGGGCCTGTTTTTGTGAATAGCTTGAACAAGAAGTCATATTGTGTAACACCCCCAAAATCATCACGTCAGCGGAAGACTTAAAATGTCAGCGGAAGACTTTTTGGGTGTTACTTCGAGGATCTTTATCACAATCATAGAAAACGACACCAAAGTGACGCTTTAAAGTTTAATTCATTCAAAATACCAAATATTCGATACATCAAGATGTTTCATAGTTTAAACAAAAAATTTATTTGAAATGTGTCAAAACGTTTATTTAAGCCCATGCCGGGTTACAAGCCCACTCCGTGCCTTCAAGTTCCTTCTTGTTTAGTTACCTGAGATAAACACATGCTAAAAGTGTCAACATAAAGGTTGGTGAGTTCATAGAGTTTATAGTTTCGAATATCGATTTCCAAAATCAAAGAGTTTGTGAGTCCAAAGTAGTTATAATAACAGTTGATTATCAAATTTAAGTATGATCCTTTCTCCAGATTTTCAGTTGCCAGATGATAAACTTGTGCTATTGAAGGTCCCTAGAAATGAAAATATATACAGTGACCATATTAAGAACATTGTTCCTAAAAGAGCTTTAACTTGTCTAATTGCAAAGGCCACTATTGATGAGTCCAAATTATGGCATAGAAGACTTGGGCACCTGAATTACAAGACCATGAATAAGCTGGTGAAAGGAAATCTTGTGAGAGGAATGCCCACAAAGCTGTTTGAAAATTGTGAGACTTGTGTTGCTTGTCAAAAGGGTAAATAGCAACACAGTGAACACAATTACTGAGCCCTTACATTTACTTCACATGGACTTACTTGGGCCTGTTTTTGTGAATAGCTTGAACAAGAAGTCATATTGTGTAACACCCCCAAAATCATCACGTCAGCGGAAAACTTAAAATGTCAGCGGAAGACTTTTTGGGTGTTACTTCGAGGATCTTTATCACAATCATAGAAAACGACACAAAAGTGACGCTTTAAAGTTTAATTCATTCAAAATACCAAATATTCGATACATCAAGATGTTTCATAGTTTAAACAACAAATTTATTTGAAATGTGTCAAAACGTTTATTTAAGCCCATGCCGGGTTACAAGACCACTCCGTGCCTTCAAGTTCCTTCTTGTTTAGTTACCTGAGATAAACAGATGCTAAAAGTGTCAACACAAAGGTTGGTGAGTTCATAGAGTTTATAGTTTCGAATATCGATTTACAAAATCAAAGAGTTTGTGAGTCCAAAGTAGTTATAATAACAGTTGATTATCAAATTTAAGTGTGAGTAAATCCATAATGTTCATAGCTTAAATCGTTGATTAACAGGCATCAAAATTATCCATAATAATGACACTCAACGATTAACAGGCATCAAAATTATCCATAATAATGATGTAAAACAGTGGCCCTCAGGATAGGTATTTACCAGTAACCTATGAAATCAAATAGCGTGCATTTGGTGGCTTTCCTCTAGCGACCAAATGGGGATTGTCAATCCCTAATAGATCTATTCACAACTACTTACGCTCACCCTTTGGGTGATTAAGGTGCATGAACGAGGGACTTTTGGTAATCGGTACTTAGGCAATAGAGATCAAATATAGCATACCGTTGAAAAATCACTTGTAATCATGTCTATAGCAGGTATTTCCTTATGAGATATAAAAATGTGTAAACCAGTAAAGTTTATTTGAAATATAGTCCTGTATTTAATTAATGAATACTTGTAAAAGTAAAAACAGTAGTTAAGCATGCATCTCCCCCAAAAACGTTTATAAACCATTGTAAAACAAGTAAAAGTAGGGGCTATGACTCACCTTAGTAGTACAGTAGTAGTGGTAGTAACATAATCTCAACGATGCAAGGCAACGGCTTCACACACAACCTAGAAGATATGGTATGTTTTAGTTGATAGTTTAAGTCTAGTTTATATGATGTGTATGACTCAAAATGTTCAAGTATGCAGAAGTATCCTCATGTGGTTGTGTTTAATGTTGCTTGTGCGGCAGAGCTTACGCTTAAATCATTTCAAGGTGTTTTGTAAGTATTGGCTCTTGGACAAATGTACGTATATATATGTATTTGAGTTTATAGAAGTATTCATGACAAATAAGTTTTCGGTTCGGGAGTAACCAAAAGACTTAGTACGGAAAGTATTCACAAGTAAAGTGTTTGTAAAAAAAATAAATAAAAGAAATCAACGTTAGTAAAATAATAAATAATTTACACTAAGTATTTATATTAGTGACGGGTACGAGATACAGTGTATATATATATATATATATATATATATATATATATATATATATATATATATATATATATATATATATATATATATATATATATATATATATATGTGTGTTTATATATATTTAGTGAGTAGATGATAAGTTAGAAAATATTTATATTAAGTTTTTGTTATAAATATTTTCTTGTCATTCTTTTGTCGGGTTTTAGTAATAATTACTATATATTTTAGTTTTGACATAATTGTGAACAAAAGTGTTGCAAATATATATAGTTTTGTCACTTTTATTAGTAGTTGTAAATTTGTATAAGTTTGGGTCCAAAATAATAATTAAAAGGTTAGATAAAAATATATCAAAAATGTCACTTAGAAGTTTCGAACTCGAGACCTTTTGCTCACAACCCAAGCGACTCAACCATCTGAGCTAAGGACTCCTTGTTTTATTTTACACCTTTTTTTCTAATTACTCTATTTCAAAGTTGTTATATTTCCTTCTCAGTGAATACTTAGCATGTGTTTGCATGTGTTTGTATTTTGTATCTTCAAATAGTTTTGCCATCTTTGTTCATGCGTTTTAATAAGCTTTATTGTTTCATGTATGAGTTTAAAGTTTGGTTGTGAAAGGAGCTGAGAACATAACGCACCCTTTTGTTGGGTTACATAGGTTTCGACGCAAGGTATAAAAACAAGAGTGAACCCATCTTAACTTGTCAACGCAATTCTTCAATCCACTGTGGTTCGACCACAGTGGGCTTTTGTCAAACACAATTCATATTCCAAAGTTAGACCATTTTCTTAGTTATGTTTCGAGTTTAAAGTTTAAAGATTAGACCAAGGAAACACCAAACTAAAACCATCCCAATGCTTGGGTTCGATACGACGCCCCTCAACTTGGGCACCAAGCTCGACAAAATTAAATCGCGACACCTCTACTGTGGTTCGATCACAGTAGGTTTCGACCCATTGTAAGAACCAACACAAAAATATAAGTTTACTAATAAGTACATTCATCTTTAGCCAATACTTAAGGTAACTTTGGTTTCATGTTTTCTTTAGTTATTTCGAGTTCAAAATCTTAAAGGTTCGACATATATGTCGAAAGAAAGACCTATAAGCTCGAGCTTATTACCAAATGAGTTTATAATTGTGAATTAGCTAGTTTCCACCACACAAGTTTTATAAACAACAAGGCCATTTCTTGCATGAAAGTCGAATGTAAATATGTATGTATATGTCGATAGTGTATAAATAAAGAATTTGAACTCCTTTTTAGTCTTCTAAAACTTGACACATTAACACACCCATGAAGCTTTAACGTTTAAAAAAAAAAAAAAAAAACTATAACAAGTTTAAAGGTAGTCGACTTAACAATGAGAGACGTATACGTTTTCGAGCACACATGGTTGTTTCCAAATCTTTAAAATATGACATGAAAGTTTAAATGTGACTTGTTAAAGTAATAAACATCAAAGAGTGCAAGTATTTGTTTTCTTACAGTGACTTTCGTGATGATGTGTCGAGTGAGAAAGGAAAAAAAGACCAAGAATTCCTGATGACCAAGGCTTCGTGACTCAAGTGTTCCTAGTTTGCTAATAACCCTGGACTCTTGTTCTCCTTTTCTTCTTCGCATGACAGTAGCTAGAAGTAAATGTTGGTGTTTGTGTTTGTTTTCGAGCTGTGATGAGACAGTAGGCAAGTAAGAGAGGTATGCTTGTGTGTGTTAACTGTCGACTTGCATGGAGCCCTTTTATATACGAGTTTAGCATGTGAAAACAAGCAAACTTAACAGGAGGTTGAGTGTTTGATCGAATAGATTGCATGCCACCTCTTCTAGTGCCCAATCGAGTCAAGTGAAGTGAGAATATAGGCAAGGTATGTGTGAGGTTATTCCTGACAGCTTCTAAGAGGTGTATAGATGATTTGTAGTGATTGGTGAGCATGGGAGGTGCTAAGAATAGTTGTGACATGTTTTGTAATATTCTTCAAAGGGTGAGTTTTGTGATATACTTTGCTCGGTTTTTAGGCAGTGAACGTGTAAGACATGTAACGATATTCATCACTCTCGAATCCTTGCAACAAGTTTAATCAGGAGAAGTAAAAGTATATATATGTTGTTCGTCGAAATTGTGAGAAAACGAGGTTGTCTGGGGGCTTGGTCGCGACTGGCTACGAAGAAAAGAAACAAAGAAATAAAACAAAATATCCCACGCTAAGCTTTTGAGCTAGGTGGGTTGCTGATTGTTTTTCGGCCCAAACAAAAGAAAGAAGAACAAAGTGGTCCATTTGGTTTGCTGTGGGGTTTTTATGTAGCCTATAAGGTGCTGTGGGCTAACATAGCGTGCTTTCGGTATCGTGTCGAGGTTCAAAAATATTATTGAGAAATCTCGGGAATTTTCGTAGGCTCCGGAATTATATAAATAGTGTATGGTAAATAAATGAAATGTATAATTTTAATTATTAACGTTTTAAATATATATTCGCGATATTTATAGATTATCGAGGTTGTGTGTAAGCATCGTTGCTAGGTAAATGGTCAATCATAAATGTCATAGTGATCCACATAATATGTAAGGCATAAAAAAAATGTTCCCCGTAAAAATAGTATTTAATTCACGTAATATCCTTTTATTCAAATATTGATATTTACTAATCGTATGGGAAAATTACGGGAGGTTACATTACCTACCTCTTACAGGGAATTCCGTCCCGAAATTATAGTCTGAGATAGTTGCCACGGGTGTCTAGGGAAAAGATGTGGGTACTTGGTGCGAATCTGGTCTTCGTGTTCCTTAGAAATCCTATATCTCAAGTATAACTTACTTACATCTCAGAGACCATTGTTCCCTTCATTGCATGATTCTTCCTAAATTAGACATAGGTGATCAGGCTATGTATAATTTACGAGTAATAATGCAATGCTTGGACCAATCGACTCGTATGATGTCCGGTCCAGTTGTTGGTTCATAGAGTTTGTAAGTCAAACAGTTGATTTCCTAAATCAAAGTATGAGTGCTTGCTCTAACTTAGTCAATACTAAAATAGTTCGTTAGTTTGGTGTTGAAATGGATTTTTAGCCATGCCACAAATGAAATGATAGCTAAGGTAGAAGGAGTGGAAAATGTGGAATTCAGGAAGAACTGGATAGTACAAAAGATGAGGAAATATCACAGCGAGTTGCTTACTGAACAGAAGGTAGACCTAAGTCGTGAGAAAGACGAACACTTAAAGGTAACATCACTTAGTACCACAAAGTGCTTAAGGAATTCGGACGGTAAAATTTTAAACTTCATCAGTTTGCTGCGTTGTTGAGAATTGTTGTTGTTGCGGTGATTGCTGGTGTTGCTATGATGGTTGTTGTCATGGTGATGGGTGATTCTTTTATTATCGAGTTTCCTCTTGAGCTCATTGCATTTGACCTCTTGGTCCAATAGCCTTTGAGCAAGTTTCATTGCTGCTTCCAGGGTTGGCGGGTTTGATGAGGTGACATCTCCTTCAATGCTCCTAGGGAGTCCTTTGACGTACTTCTCCAAGGTTTTCTCAAGGTCAGGCACCATCGATGGGCATAGTATCTTAAGTTCCTGAAACCTTCGGTTGTAAGCTCTCAGATTGATTCCCTTTACTACCAACACATAGAACTTATCCTCAAGCTTCCTCAATTTCGAACGAGGACAATACTTCTTTAATATCTTGGTCTTGAATTCAGTCCATGAGAGTTGATATGCTGTCGTTGCTCCTAGAGTCTGAACAATAGCATTCCACCAAGATAGGGCATCTTGTATTAGAGTTCTCGTTGCGAAGCTAACTTTGTTGTTTTCTAAACATCTACTTCTTTGGAAGATTGTTTCACATCGCTCAAACCATTGGCCTAATTCGGATATCCTTTCGGTACCTTTGAAGTATGTGGGTTGGCATGCTATAAAGTCCTTATAGGTGTAGTAACGAGGTATGGGTGTCACTTTTCCAGCCATTTGTGTGCCAGTATCTCTTTGGCGGGCTTGTTTGGTTAAGACGACATTGACACCATCAGCAATTGCTTGCTGTATCGTTGTTGGGGTCATAACTTCGGGGTTTGTTGGCGTAGTGGTTGTGGTTTTTCTTCTAGTTCTAGCTATGTTGCTATCATCGACGGAAGAAAGACGTATGTTTAGAATTTCATACTGACCATGTTAAGTTAGAATACTTCGTATACAACCAAGAATAGGTTATAGTCATAACAACTTAGTCAATGAGAAATTTAAATTAAGATGTGTCACATCATGTCGGAAGGACAAACATAAACCGATGTCACTACAACATTTATTAATACTTGTTTGAATGTTTACAAAACATCATATGACAAGATTCCTTATTAATAGAATATTGGTTTGTTAAGCTGACAAGTCTCAGATTCATGGTTTTCCTAAGGTTTTGTCCATACGGTTTTTGGAGTTATTGAATGGCAGTGGTTATAGTTTCGATGGTTTGATCTTTTGCTCTTTCCCTAGTTAGGGATTCTTGTAAGGCTTACCTAGGATACACATTCTCCAGTCAATCCTCTCAATTTCACGGTCCAGGCTCCCATCATTATTTCTGTTGAAGTGTTGGCTCCACACAATGCTCCTATAAACTCCATTGATTCCCAAAACTGAGTATTCATTTGTTCAAATACAGCCTTCATAGCTAACTGGCCAATTACGAAGTTCTCAATCTTATCTGTAAGAGTCTCGACGTGTTCACAAAGAAAGTTGTTGAGGGTGTCGGTAATAGTATCGATTCGATTTTCATGTCGGCAAGTCTATCTGCCAACAAGGGTATAGTGTGATGAAAGGGTGAATAAATAGTTATTCCTAATGATCTAATCCTGAGTGCTTTTAATTGTTCTTCCTAGCTTAACGTATCTGCTACTACATTAGCTTTTCTTGGGTGATAACGTATCTCACAGTCATAATTGTTGAATAGCTCTAACTAGTGGCGTTGTCTTGACTTGAGAAACAATTTCATTCTGAGTGAAGATTGCTATTCTATTGTGTTTAGAAAATAATTATTGCTCACATTCATTGTCCTGTGAAAATCTGTGGGGTAACTTACCCATTTAGACAAAAAGTTTGTCTGTAATAGATATTTAACAATGAGGGTTTCGGATAAAAGTGATAGACGTAAAGAAGGTTGCTGAACTTCAACTTTTGTACTGGTGGAAGGTCTAAAGTCTTTCAGTTTGTTCATGTTCCTTGACAAGTTGTCAAAAGAAGGCTTCGATACTAAGAGAACTATTTGGGGTTTTTCTACGCAAAGAACTCCTATGTGGATGTAAGGTTGAATCGCTGAAGGAACCTCTTTCCGTTCTTAAAGCAAGCATGCTTTTCAAGTTTTTCCTTTACTCTTAAAGCAGGCATACGCAAAAACTCTCTATTTGGCTTTTTACTGGAAATCAATATGTCTAAACATAAGGTAGTGTTTTCACGACTTACTAAACGGGGGATCAAAATCTTTGCGCAGTAGCGGAGGGCGAAGCGAATGTAGGGCATATAGCCTATTCAGGGAAGGAAGATGGGTTGGACTCGCTCTAGTTCATGGTATGGGTAAAAACAGTCCTAATGACTTTGAGTGAAGATATGCGTATATGGCACGAAATGCCGATCAATTCGTCGAACAAGGGATGTGCATTCAAAAATGCCTATAGTTCTGCTCTAGTAAGGAGTTCATGGATCTATTGGTAGAAGATAGTAGGTGGTGATGGTGATAGCACATGTGGTGTAATTGGTGGTGGCACAACTGATTCCGGTGGTGGCATGACAAGAGGTGGTAGTGATATAAGAAGAATTTGCTTCATACGGCTGAAGTTGTCGAATTTTCCTATTTCGGTGAATTGGATCAGGTGATGTTGAAGGGGAAGCCTATAAATCCGATGACAAGACAATAGGGTGGGAATATGAAGACATGGTATTTGTAATAATCCCGATTAGTAAATATAAGTCATAAGCATAATTATAACATGTTAACATATATAAGAAATCGTGTAAAAGTAACGTCTCTACCAGATGTTGGAAAGCGTAGGCACGGAGGGCATAAGGTGGTATTTTGTAAAAGTGGTCCGTTTTAAAAGTGTAGTTATAGTACAATGTTCAAAACACTTGGTTCTCTATAACTGTAGCTCTGATGCCAATCTGTACACCCCCAAAATCATCACGTCAACGGAAGACTTTTTGGGTGTTACTTCGAGGATCTTTATCACAATCATAGAAAACGACACAAAAGTGACGCTTTAAAGTTTAATTCATTCAAAATACCAAATATTCGATACATCAAGATGTTTCATAGTTTAAACAACAAATTTATTTGAAATGTGTCAAAATGTTTATTTAAGCCCATGCCGGGTTACAAGCCCACTCCGTGCCTTCAAGTTCCTTCTTGTTTAGTTACCTGAGATAAACACATGCTAAAAGTGTCAACACAAAGGTTGGTGAGTTCATAGAGTTTATAGTTTCGAATATCGATTTACAAAATCAAAGAGTTTGTAAGTCCAAAGTAGTTATAATAACAGTTGATTATCAAATTTAAGTGTGAGTAAATCCATAATGTTCATAGCTTAAATCGTTGATTTATCAAAATCAGAAAATGAGTGATTTCCTTATTAATTCAAAAATAGTCCGTTGATTTGCCCTTCACTGGGTCAACACCAAAACAGTAGTTTGTTTGACCTAACCGGGTCAACACCAAAATAGTTTGTTCGTTTGCCAATTAATAGTTTTCCTGCTATATAGTGAGCACAATCTCATAGTTTAATAAAATAGTGGGCTACAGCATTGTACACCCCAAACATCAGTCGTTGTAATACTGTATCATGACTACAGTACTACCGTTCTATTGCTCTAAGCTCATGACACTCAACGATTAACAGGCATCAAAATTATCCATAATAATGATGTAAAACAGTGGCCCTCAAGATAGGTATTTACCAGTAACCTATGAAATCAAATAGCGTGCATTTGGTGGCTTTCCTCTAGCGACCAAATGGGGATTGTCAATCCCTAATAAATCTATTCACAACTACTTACGCTCACCCTTTGGGTGATTAAGGTGCATGAACGAGGGACTTTTGGTAATCGGTACTTAGGCAATAGAGATCAAATATAGCATATTGTTGAAAAATCACTTGTAATCATGTCTATAGCAGGTATTTCCTTATGAGATATAAAAATGTCTAAACCAGTAAAGTTTATTTATAATATAGTCTTGTATTTAATTAATGAATACTTGTAAAAGTAAAAACAGTAGTTAAGCATGCATCTCCCCCAAAAATGTTTATAAACCATTGTAAAACAAGTAAAAGTAGGGGCTATGACTCACCTTAGTAGTACAGTAGTAGTGGTAGTAACATAATCTCAACGATGCAAGGCAACAGCTTCACACACAACCTAGAAGATATGGTATGTTTTAGTTGATAGTTTAAGTCTAGTTTATATGATGTGTATGACTCAAAATGTTCAAGTATGCAGAAGTATCCTCATGTGGTTGTGTTTAATGTTGCTTGTGCGGCAGAGCTTACGCTTAAATCATTTCAAGGTGTTTTGTAAGTATTGGCTCTTGGACAAATGTACGTATATATATGTATTTGAGTTTATAGAAGTATTCATGACAAATAAGTTTTCGGTTCGGGAGTAACCAAAAGACTTAGTACGGAAAGTATTCACAAGTAAAGTGTTTGTAAAAAAAATAAATAAAAGAAATCAACGTTAGTAAAATAATAAATAATTTACACTAAGTATTTATATTAGTGACGGGTACGAGATACAGTGTATATATATATATATATATATATATATATATATATATATATATATATATATATATATATATATATATATATGTGTGTGTGTGTGTGTTTATATATATTTAGTGAGTAGATGATAAGTTAGAAAATATTTATATTAAGTTTTTGTTATAAATATTTTCTTGTCATTCTTTTGTCGGGTTTTAGTAATAATTACTATATATTTTAGTTTTGACAAAATTGTGAACAAAAGTGTTGCAAATATATATAGTTTTGACATTTTTATTAGTAGTTGTAAATTTGTATAAGTTTGGGTCCAAAATGATAATTAAAAGGTTAGATAAAAATATATCAAAAATGTCACTTACAAGTTACGAACTCGAGACCTTTTGCTCACAACCCAAGCGACTCAACCATCTGAGCTAAGGACTCCTTGTTTTATTTTACACTTTTTTTTCTAATTACTCTAATTACTCTATTTCAAAGTTGTTATAATTCCTTCTCAGTGAATACTTAGCATGTGTTTGCATGTGTTTGTATTTTGTATCTTCAAATAGTTTTGCCATCTTTGTTCATGCGTTTTAATAAGCTTTATTGTTTCATGTATGAGTTTAAAGTTTGGTTGTGAAAGGAGCTGAGAACATAACGCACCCTTTTGTTGGGTTACATAGGTTTCGACGCAAGGTATAAAAACAAGAGTGAACCCATATTAACTTGTCAACGCAATTCTTCAATCCACTGTGGTTCGACCACAGTGGGCTTTTGTCAAACACAATTCATATTCCAAAGTTAGACCATTTTCTTAGTTATGTTTCGAGTTTAAAGTTTAAAGATTAGACCAAGGAAACACCAAACTAAAACCATCCCAATGCTTGGGTTCGATACGACGCCCCTCAACTTGGGCACCAAGCTCGACAAAATTAAATCATGACACCTCTACTGTGGTTCGATCACAGTAGGTTTCGACCCATTGTAAGAACCAACACAAAAATATAAGTTTACTAATAAGTACATTCATCTTTAGCCAATACTTAAGGTAACTTTGGTTTCATGTTTTCTTTAGTTATTTCGAGTTCAAAACCTTAAAGGTTCGACATATATGTCGAAAGAAAGACCTATAAGCTCGAGCTTATTACCAAATGAGTTTATAATTGTGAATTAGCTAGTTTCCACCACACAAGTTTTATAAACAACAAGGCCATTTCTTGCATGAAAGTCGAATGTAAATATGTATGTATATGTCGATAGTGTATAAATAAAGAATTTGAACTCCTTTTTAGTCTTCTAAAACTTGACACTTTAACACACCCATGAAGCTTTAACGTTTAAAAAAAAAAATTATAACAAGTTTAAAGGTAGTCGACTTAACAGTGAGAGACGTATACGTTTTTGAGCACACATGGTTGTTTCCAAATCTTTAAAATATGACATGAAAGTTTAAATGTGACTTGTTAAAGTAATAAACATCAAAGAGTGCAAGTATTTGTTTTCTTACAGTGACTTTCGTGATGATGTGTCAAGTGAGAAAGGAAAAAAAGACCAAGAATTCCTGATGACCAAGGCTTCGTGACTCAAGTGTTCCTAGTTTGCTAATAACCCTGGACTCTTGTTCTCCTTTTCTTCTTCGCATGACAGTAGCTAGAAGTAAATGTTGGTGTTTGTGTTTGTTTTCGAGTTGTGATGAGACAATAGGCAAGTAAGAGAGGTATGCTTGTGTGTGTTAACTGTCGACTTGCATGGAGCCCTTTTATATACGAGTTTAGCATGTGAAAACAAGCAAAGTTAACAGGAGGTTGAGTGTTTGATCGAATAGATTGCATGCCACCTCTTCTAGTGCCCAATCGAGTCAAGTGAAGTGAGAATATAGGCAAGGTATGTGTGAGGTTATTCCGGACAGCTTCTAAGAGGTGTATAGATGATTTGTAGTGATTGGTGAGCATGGGAGGTGCTAAGAATAGTTGTGACATGTTTTGTAATATTCTTCAAAGGGTGAGTTTTGTGATATACTTTGCTCGGTTTTTAAGCAGTGAACGTGTAAGACATGTAACGATATTCATCACTCTCGAATCCTTGCAACAAGTTTAATCAGGAGAAGTAAAAGTATATATATGTTGTTCGTCGAAATTGTGAGAAAACGAGGTTGTCTGGGGGCTTGGTCACGACTGGCTACAAAGAAAAGAAACAAAGAAATAAAACAAAATATCCCACGCTGGGCTTTTGAGCTAGGTGGGTTGCTGATTGTTTTTCGGCCCAAACAAAAGAAAGAAGAACAAAGTGGTCCGTTTGGTTTGCTGTGGGGTTTTTATGTAGCCCATAAGGTGCTGTGGGCCAACTTAGCGTGCTTCGGGTATCGTGTCGAGGTTCAAAAATATTATTGAGAAATCTCGGGAATTTTCGTAGGCTCCGGAATTATATAAATTGTGTACGGTAAATAAATGAAATGTATAATTTTAATTATTAACGTCTTAAATATATATTCGCGATATTTATAGATTATCGAGGTTGTGTGTAAGCGTCGTTCCTAGATAAATGGTCAATCATAAATGTCATAGTGATCCACATAATATGTAAGCCATAAAAAAAATGTTCCCCGTAAAAATGGTATTTAATTCACGTAATATCCTTTTATTCAAATATTGATATTTACTAATCGTATGGGAAAATTACGGGAGGTTACATATTGCCTAGTTGTCACAGATTACTTTAGCAGGTTTACTTGGGTATTCTTTCTAGCTACTAAAGATAAAACTCCAGAGATACTCAAGGCATTCATTACCAGAGTTGAAAACTTGCACAACCACAAAGTGTAAATAATCATATGTGACAATGGTACTGAGTTCAAGAATAGTGTGATGAATCAATTCTGTGTGGGAAAGGGCATTCTAAGACAGTATAGTGCTGCAAGAACTCCACAACATAATGGTGTTGCAGAGAGAAGAAACAGGACACTGATTGAGGCTGCAAGAACAATGCTATCTGATTCTAAACTACCTATACCTTTTTGGGCTGAAGCTGTGAACACTACACGTTTTGTGCAAAACAGAAGTAAGGTAGTTAAGCCTCATAACAAGAATCCATATGAGTTATTTCATGGAAAGAAACCAATGATTGATTTTCTTAAACCATTCGGATGTCTTGTTACTATTTTGAACACTAAGGATCAGTCAGGCAAATTTGAAGAAAAAGCTGATGAAGGATACTTGGTTGGTTACTCAGTAAATAGTAAAGCTTTCAGGGTATACAACAAGAGAACCAAACATGTAGAGGAGAATTTGCATATCAAGTTTAGTGAGGACACATCAAATGTTGAAGGGAAAGGACCAGAATGGTTGTTTAATGTTGATATTCTTGCCAAAACAATGAATTATGTACCAGTTATTGCCAATGTTGACACTAACAAATCACAAGAAGAATTTGTTTTGGTGGAGAAACTAAAGATTGGTCCAACTTTATTACCCTTTCAGAAAGATCAAAGTTCACAAGCAGATGCCGTTACTCAAGAAAAACCTAAGGAAACTGAAGAAGGTATTGAAATACCTATTGATGGTGAAAAGGTAACAAATGAAGCTCCCAAAGTAGTTGTTGATGTCTCTCCTACAAGGCCAGAAGACTCTACTGCTAGACCAAAACAAGCAACTATTGCTTTAACCAATTCTACTGCCAATACTAACTTTACTTCTTCACCAAAGTTTCATTCTTTGGACCCTCGGGGTAGGTCTTTTGCTGATCTAAACTATCCTGATGATCTAAATATGTCTCCTCTAGAATATATCTATTCTGATATAGATGATGAAGCTCTTGATGGTAAGCTATTTGGAGCTGATGCTGACATTACTAATTTGGAACTTAACACTCCTGTTAGTCCCACAACTACCACAAGGGTTCACAAGGATCATCCCAAAGAACAAATTCTTAGTGATCCAACATCATCTGTTCAAACAAGAAGACTGACTAAAGAGCTGAAAGATCTACAACATTAAAGTTTCTTTGCAAGATCTCTACATCAAAGAAACAGTCACAAAGATCTCCAAAATTGCTTGTTTGAAGATTTTCTATCTTAAATTGAATCCAAGAATACTTACAAAGCCTTACAAGAAGCAAGTTGGGTAGAAGCAATGCAAGATGAGCTTCTGTAATAAAACTACAAGAAGTATGGACTTTGGTTGACTTGCCGGATGGAAAAAGAGTAATTGGCATTAAATGGGTTTTCAGATGCAAAAGAGATGAAAGAGGCATAGTCATTAGAAATAAAGCAAGATTAGTAGCACAAGGATACACTCAACAAGAAGGCCTTGACTATGATGAAGTATTTGCACCAGTGGCAAGAATAGAAGCCATTAGACTATTCTTGGCTTATGCTTCATACAAAGATTTTGTGGTGTATCAGATGGATGTAAAGAGTGCTTTTCTGTATGGGACCATTACAGAAGAAGTTTATGTGTCTCAGCTACCTGGTTTTGAAGACCCTGATTATCCTGACAAAGTTTACAAGGTGAATAGAGCAATGTATGGTTTAAATCAAGCTCCCAGAGCTTGGTATGATACCTTGTCAACATATTTGTTAGATTCTAGGTTTAGTAGAGGAAAGATTGACATGACATTTTTTCTCAAAAGACAAAAGGATGATATCTTGCTGGTCCAAATCTATGTTGATGACATTATCTTTGGTTCTACAAACAAAGCTATGTGTGTTGATTTTGAGAAGCTTATGAAGGATAAGTTTGCTATGAGTTCAATGAGAGAACTCACCTTCTTCTTGGGTCTACAAGTTGTACAAAAGGAAGATGGCATATTTATTAGTCAGGATAAGTATGTCAATGAAATTTTAAAGAAGTTTGGGTTTAAAGATGCTAAGCCTGCTAAGACAACCATAGAATCTAACAAACCTTTGTTAAAAGATGAGAATGGAAAAGAAGTAGATGTTCACTTGTACAGATCAATGATTGGTTCATTGATGTACCTTACAGCATCAAGGCCATATATTATGTTTGCTGTGTGTGCCTGTGCAAGATTCCAAGTATGTCCCAAAGAATCACATCTTAATGCACT
Source organism: Artemisia argyi (assembly GCA_030686995.1). Lineage (NCBI taxonomy): Eukaryota > Viridiplantae > Streptophyta > Magnoliopsida > Asterales > Asteraceae > Artemisia > Artemisia argyi. Next base: position 63,226,883 of record CM060697.1, read on the forward strand.
GAAGAGAATTTTTAGGTATCTAAGGCATCAACCAAAATTGGGCCTCTGGTATCCTAAGGATCCACCTTTTGATTTGGTACCATATTCAGACAGTGACTATGCTGGAGCTTGCTTGGATAGAAAGTCTACAACTGGAGGTTGTCAATTTCTTGGAAACAGATTGGTGTCATGGCAATGCAAGAAACAAATAGTGGTTGCAAATTCTACAACTGAAGCTGAGTATGTGGCTGCTTCAAGTTGTTATGGACAAGTGTTTTGGATGCAAAATCAACTGCTGGATTATGGGTACAATTTCATGAACACCAAAATTCATATTGATAACAACAATACACTTTCAATAATTAAAAATGTTTATTTCATTCTAAAACAAAACATATTGAGATAAGACATCATTTTATAAGAGATTGTTATGAAAAGAAGCTAATTCAAATTGTTAAGATTCATACTGATAACAATGTTGCTGACCTACTCACTAAACACTTTGATGTGGGGAGGTTTCAATTTTTAATTGCAAACATTGGTATGATCAATCTTTGAAAAACTTATCTCTTTCTATTTTTGTAAAGTGTGTAAAGATATTGTGCTGTTTGTTAATCTGTTTCTGCTGCTTCTTAAGAAGCATGTTATTAAGTTAGAATGTACTCTGCTGCTATATGATTCTACTGCTACATATGCTTAGTACATTTGCAATATATGTTGGTATGTTTTGTTGTGTTTGGCCTAACATTTTGCAGGAAATGTTATCAATGATGATTGTTGCTGTTACTGTAGAAGAATGCAAATATTCAAAACTTAACTGGATCATTCATCATTCATTCAAGCCACAAGATTACATATCAAAGAGTTTCAAACACAAATCATTTCCCAAGTACACAAAAGACTGCTACATCAACAGATGAAATCAAAAGACTACAACCTACAACTACATCAATGCCTAGGGCGTGGAAGCCCAAGTACCACTTCTCTATCTTTAGGAAGAGGAGGGTTTGACTTTCTTGTTCTAGATGATGGACTTGGCCTTGGCCTTGATGATTGTGGTCTTTCAGGAGTTGCAGGAGGATTTTTCTGAGGCTCAACCTCATCTGAAGAAGTGCAAATAAAGGGGGAAACAAGTTCCATTGGAGATGGAGGTCTGATGGGGATCCAGGCTGGATCTTCTGATGATTTTGATGAAGATGGAGATTTAGGGGGCATAACTTCCTTACCCCTTGAAGTGCTTGGTGTCTGATTCAAGTTCAAAAGATCTTTAAACACTGGAAGATCGTGTTTTCTCTTCCGTGATTGCTCCTTTGTCCTACATCCATTGCGGAGAGGACGGAATGGTGGCACATAGGTGGGGAGTGGTGGTTCATCATCGGAGGATGAATCAGAGGAGATGCTAATTATTTTGGGGATGGATTTCATTTTTATTGTGATTTGATTTGGTTGATTGGCATTTTTGAAAGCGATTAGGGTTTGCGTGTGCTAAATTAGGGGAAGATTTGTTCCTTTTTATAGGGATCACGGCGTATCTTGTGCATTTATTGTTGTGGATCATTTGACTTTTTGACCAAGTTTGATTAGTCAACTCTGCTGCTGGCCAAAATCAATCTGCTGCTAGTTGTTTTATTCTACTGCTAGTTTTGTTGATACTCTGGTTGTACTGCTACGGTTGTAAGTGTGAGGGTGGAATGTGTAACTTCTCCAAACCAGTTTAAAACCTAATTGACATCCACAATTGGTTTTTACGCGCTCTAAATTGAAGATCTCTCAAACCCTAACACTCTATTACTCTCAAAGTCAAAAATCCCCAATTTCTCAAAACCCTAATTAATGGATTGTACACGTACCTGGGCAGAGAATCACAATAATGTTGCTTTATTGGATGAAGAGTTGGTTCCAGAAGGTTTCACAGATATGGCAAAATTCTTGAATGCTACTTCTCTTAGGTATGCATTAACTGTGAATCCTGCTATATATGTTTCCTACATCATAACAGTTTTGGCTTACTGCTAAAGTAAAACTAGGAATGGGGAAAAATATGTTAAAGCCATGGTAGATGGTCAACAAGTGCGTGTAACTGAATCTTCTATAAGAGAAACTCTTCTCTTAGATGATGAAACAGAGACCACGTGTGTTGCTAATTCTGCCATTTTTGAAGGGTTAAATGCTTTGGGATATGAGGGACGACATACAAATTTAAAATTTCAAAAAGCGCTCCTCTGTTCTCAATACAAATTTTTGTTACACAATCTCCTTCATTGTTTGAGTTCTAAAACTTATGGGTGGCATGAGTTTAGTACTACCATTGCATCTGCTATGGTATGCCTAAGCAAAGGACATCCATTTAATTTTTGAAATATGATTTTGGAGGGGATTGCAAAAAGCATCAAAGAGTCTGGTTCTTATTTACTTTATCCAAGATTTATACAGCTCTTGGTTGAAAACCAAATTTCCAAAGTAAGATCACATAAAGCCACTTATGATGCTCCTAAGTTGGTTTCAAAAATGTTTACTTTCTTGATTAAAAATGGAAAAGGTTTTTCAAGCACACATACAACTCTTACACCTTATATGGTGCAAATTGTGCAAAACATTCAAGGTGAAGAATCAAGAATCCCACTGATTCCCATCACACACCCAATTTTACTGTCTCTGTCACACAACCTAAAATACTCTACACCCATAGGAAAGCCACAAAGAACACTCCGCTACCTCAGGCTAGTGTTAGTATGTTTGTACCAGATGAGGCTGTCCTAGGTGATTTAGGGGACATGTTAGTGAGGGCTGTCACTATTGCTTCTAGCTTAGCAGCAGAGCAGGACAGTGATAACATAACTAAGACCCAAACCAAGACAACATCTAGAGAAGAGGGTTCTGATGAATCTAATTCCAATGATGGTAACCCTAGCTAAATGGAAAACATAGGGGGCTCAGATGATCAAACTAGGTTTGATACTGAGCTTATGTCCAAAGATTCACCTCTCGGACCAGGTAACATAGGTCGAAGTGATGAGGACAGATCAGTGACAAATGAATTGATGGATGATACTGTACATGATGACAATGTCAATGATTCACCTCTCGGACCAGGTCACACACGTCGAAGTGATGAGACTAGTATGCAACTCATTCAGAAATTGATGGTTACTTGTACTAATTTAGAGCTGAAGTGTGATACATTGAAGGAGAAAGTTCTTGGTCTTTCTACTATTGCTGATGCATAGGCCAGAAAGATTAAAAGATTGCAAAAGAAGATCAAGAACTTAAGAAAATCAAGATCTTCAACCTCCTTAAGAAGATTAAAGAAAGTGGGCACTTCTTAATTTGTGAGTTCATATGAATACTCTGTTCCTTTGGAAGAAGATGCTTCCAAACAAGGGAGGAATGAGGAGCAGGAAGATGTAATGGGTTCAGGGGAGGCAAATTTGAAGAAAGATGACAGTGCTCAAGAAGTGGCCAAAGAGGTTCCAATGATTGATGATATGGAGGTGGAAAGTCCTCAAGATATGGATGGGTATGTGATTGCTGATAAGCAGGGAAATTAGGTTGTAATGGAAGAAGTGGCTGCTACTCAAGAAAAAGTGGTGGAGAAACTCAAGACTTTGTGGCCTGAGCAATTAGTAAAGGCAACAGGGTTGATGGGTGAAGCCTTGATGAAATTGGGTGATTTTGTGGATATTTCTGCTGTTACTAACAAGATTGATGACTCTGCTGTTGCTCAATACTCTACTGCTAAGGATTTTGCTGATCCTGCTGCTAGTGAGAAAGTCAATCCTGCTGATGCACAAGACTCTACTGCTGGGTCTAGTGACAAAGCTGCTGCTGAGGCAATGGTATTGTTAAGTAAGAAGACAATAGAGGTTCCATCTAAGTCATCTTCACAACAAACATCTCAACCAATTCAACCACTACCACAACAACCAACATCCACAATCACATCATCTGCACCAAGAATACCTAAAAAAGGAGTAGTAATCAGAGAACCTGCTGCTCAACAAAAGAAGATTGCTTCATCATCTTCTACTGATAAAGGGAAGGGCAAGCTGGTTGAAGATCCAAAGATAATGCATAAGGGGATTGATTACTCTTAGATACCTTTTCATTTTTGGCCCAAAGAACTACAAATTGAACATGATTCAATTGTTGACATGAAAGAACAAGAGTTGATTGATAAGGAAGAGCAACAGATGATTCAGGAAGAAAAAGAAAAGGTTGAAAAAGAAACTGAAGATTTCAAGAGGTATGAGGAGTGGATGGAGGAAAGGATAAGAATAGATGCTGACATAGAACTTTACAAGTTGGTTAAAATTGAAGAACAAGAAGTTCCAACTTTTGATGTTCAAGCATGGATGAGAGAGTTCTTAGCAAAGAAAAGAAAATAGGATGCTACTGCTAGAAGAAAGAAGAAAATTCTCAGAGGTCCAACTCCATTGCAACAAAGAAGAGAGCAAGAAAGATAGCTAAAGAATATGAAGGGATGGAAATTGGTACAGTTGAAGCCTAAGTCTGATCAAGAGGTTTTTAACTTGTATCAACAAGCTAGAAAAGAAATAGATACCTTCTATCCTATGGGTTGTGTAGAAGATTGAGAACATTTTGCTCAAATGAAGAAGAAGTTGGTACCTAACAAAGTTGTTGAAGCAGATCTTGTAAAAGAGGCAGATGCTATTGAAAAGCATAAGGATGTAGCAGATAAGAAAACTTCTTCTAGTCAAAGTAGTAATAGAAAAGGTGTTGTCCATAAATCCTTTGCTTGAAAGAAGAGAAAATCAGAAGAAGAAAGCAGTTCTAAGCCTGTAGGAGACAAGCATAATGATTTCAAGAATGATTATGATCATATTCCTTCTGAAAACTTAAAGCAACAATTGAAAGTTCTTACTATGGTTGTTAAGAGGGATGAACATGAAGTAGTTGATGCTGAACCAATAGGAATCAGATATCCTATTATTCAAGTAACTACAGATTATGATACTAATATTGGAACATTCCATGATGTCAAGGATCTGATGGGAAGACTCATAGGTTTCTTAGATTTCAACAGATGTTGTACTACTTTGATAGAGATGATGTTTGTACCTTATGGAGGATATATAAAGAAAGGTTTGGAGCTAAGAAGTTTGAAGCTAAAAAGGATGGAAAGGAGACATTTGATTATATTAAATCTATGGCTGATAATATTTTTTGGAGAGCTCTGAAACTTATGTTTGATCCTTCAATGAAAGATTCTGAATGGACATACATAAAAGGATGTAAAGTAAGAAGATGGAGACTTTTTCAGAGTTCTGGGATTCATGTCTTAGAACTTGGGCCACACACTTTATATATGTTGGCAGAAAAGGATTATCCATTGGCAAATTATTTGGAGATTGTCTATCAGATGGTTAATGGTGTTAAGTTGCTCAACTTACAGAATGATTATGATTCTGATGATCAAGCATTTAATTTGTTGGCAAAATATAAGAAGATACTTGGTCAACAGACATCCCAAGAAATGAGTGTTTGGAAGCATCCTCCTGGTGTTTAATTGAGTTTTGAAGAAACTTAATAATTTAGAAATAAATATTAAGTTTAGGGGAGGATTGTTGGGTTTTGGATTCTGCTGCTAATGTCAAACTGCTGCTAAGGTGAAACTGCTTCTAGGATGAAAATGCTGCTAAGGTTAAAGATTTTGCTGCTGTCATTCAAAGTGCTGCTATGGGAAAATACTGCTAGTGGAATCTACTGCTAAAGAGATATGCATGTATATGGAATAGATAATTATAGAATAGATTGTGTGTATATTATATACGTCTAGAATATTCTTATCTTGTGTAGAAAGGTATTGTAAACCTAGTAGGACTCTTTGGTCTATAAAAGGAGAATCCTAGGGTTAGATTGAGTACGTATTGTTTTTGTTTTCGTCTACACTTCAAGGTTGTAAAACCCTAGCATTGTTGAGTGCTCGTATTATTAATATATTGAAGTGTTAATAGTGAATCACTATTCTTCTTAAGTTAAGCTTTAATATTCCGCGTTCTAGCTTAAGTGTTAATTCAAGTCAACTTCTATATAAGATCGTTTGCTCAACTGGGATAACCAATGTAACTCCGCTATTTTGCACTGTACTTTTCTCATCTTGCATTTGAGTGTAGAATGTATAACCGTTAATATCGTATCCTTGATAAGATCTCACTACACATCTTGGTCCCTCTCCCAACCTTTCCACTGTTTTACCAACATTTGGTTGACCTAAATTTTCCGCCACGGTGTCTTTATGCTAATATGTAAACTCTTCGTTATGCTTAGTGATGTGTGGGATTGCGCCTACGCAAAAGGTATTACTTCTCGAGGGATCTTAAGAAGCTTGCAATCCTCACCAGGCAGTGTACCTGACCGATGTAGTATAGTGTAGTGGCAAGTACCGGGGGATTGATCGTTCAACTTAGGGAATAGTGTTTGTTAGGATTAAAACTTAATTAAAATTGGCCTAGAGGTGAGGGATGATTCTTTTTGTATTTTTATATTTTATGGAAAGCAAGTAAAAATTTCTGGTATTGGAAGAGTGGGCGGAATTAGTTGCTAGTCAACTAACCCAATTAACTACAAATGCAATAAAAATAAAATAACAAGAAAGTAAATGTGCGAAAAACAATAATGAGAGAAACGTGTTTACTTAGATTTCACTAATCCCTAGCTATCTTTAATTAATTGACTAGTTTGTTACAATTGCGTGGATGACGGCTTATATTCCTTAATACCATTCGTGGGGCCATGTACGGTCTTCCCCAACTCTATAAGCTTCTACCTCTTCCTATGTCGAGCCGACAACTAGCTCCTAACATGGCATCCTTAGTAGTCACTCATGCATTGAATACAACCATTAAACTCGTAGTACACATCTGATTCATGTTTCTTAAGATGTTCAAGCAAGTTACCAATTGGAGATTAGCCAGTTTTCTTAAGCCTAACATCGAAATCATTCATCCACAACAATTAATAACAAACAATCAACCAACAATCAATATCTAGGTTTTATTACATCTAAGCAAAGACAAACAAACCTAGCCTACCATGTTAAAGTAAAGACAACCATAAGATAGAATAAAACAACACATAGACATATTGAATGATTATTGGAAGACTTATCTTTATTCAAACATGGATGAAAGAAGAGTTTGCAAACCTTAAAAGAAGGTGAAAATTTGACCTAGGGTTTGTGGTAAAGTTCCTCCAAAAGTTTTCTCTCTAATGAATGAAAATTAGAAAACTATATATAGAGATTACACGTCTGACGGTGTCACGTTATACTCTTGACTCTGTCAACTAGCCGCCAATACTCTTCTCGGATTGCCTAGATCCAGATCTGACGCAGTCATGTATAAATCTTCATATGGCCGTCACCTTGTATTTTACTCTTGACGGCCTAAGCATCCCAACGCATGACGCCGTCACTTGTTAAATCCCAAAACATTCTGGCGTGTCTCGTGTAAACTTTATATCCACCTCTTTGCCAACACATGATGTCGTCACATGCAAAGCGTGACGCTGTCAGTTACTATTTCCAGCTTGATTTTGGAGACTTTACCGTTTTCTTCATTTTTTGCTCCAAAAACGTCCAAGATGCTTCCTTTTCCAGATTTCTTCTCCAAAGTACCTAAAATGACAAAAGGAACGATTTGAGGCAATATTTGATCAATTAATCACGACTTTGGGCTTAAATGATCCCCTAAAAGCATAACACTTTTCGCCTCATCACTTAGTGTAATACCATTTGTTGGTTCTCCCGCGATATGTCGCACGTAAATTTTGTATGTGTTGTTCAATGTATGGAGTAGGACATGTCATGTGTTGTAGGACTACAGAATGGACAATCTGTAAAGCATGACGGTCTGGGTCGATCATTTTCAATTTATTTGCCCCAACCCCTGAAAGTCTTCCCTCGTGACGAGAACATGGAATGCCAATATTCCTGAGACCTTTCACAATGTCATTACCGAATTCAATTAACTCCTCATCAAGGTATACAGTTACGATACTGCCCTTTGGTCGCACCCGGTTCCTTACATATCCTTTTAATATACCCATATATCTTTCGAAAGGGTACATATAACGTAGGAATACTGGACCACAAGACTTAATTTCTCCTACAATGTGAGATACGAGGTAAACTATGACATCAAAGAAGGAAGGCAGAAAACACATCTCTAGTTCACATAGCGTGAGGATAATATCGCTTTGCCATGAATCTAGCACTTCAGGAACAATCACTTATGAATGAATCGTGTTAAAAAACAAGTAAAGTTTTGTGATTGTATGTCAGATGCTGTTTGGAAATAATCCGCGAATAGCAATAGGAATCATATGTGTCATGAACAAATGATAATCGTGTGACTTCATACTAACCAATTTACAGTCTTGAATTGAGACCAACTTGTTAATGTTTGCAGAATAGCTTGACGAAACCTTAATACCATGTAAGCATGGACAAAACTGCGTTTTTCGGCTTTTGACAAAGTATAACAAGAAGGTGGAAGATATGTGCCATTTTGCCCTTCTTCGGGCGCAAGTTGTAATCGAATACCCACTTCAAGCATGTCTTTTTGAGCATTAACCCCGTCTTTTGTTTTCCCAGTAATGTTTAATAATAATCCTATCAAACTATCACACACGTTTTTTTATATGCATAACATCTAGGCAATGTCGGACTTCTAAAAACTCCTAATAAGGTAAGTTCCAAAATATTGACTTTTTTTCCATTTTCCTTTTGGGATTCTACTATTCTTTGATTTTCCAAACACAATGTTTACATTTTGTACTCGGGAAAGTGCATCTTTTCCATCAAATCGTGTCCTTACCCTTCCTTTCTCCACCGTCCCATCAAAGTCCATTTCCTTTTGCCGATACGGGTGATCTCACTTTAGCGATCTTCGATGCCCCATGAAAACAGTTTTTTGCAATTACTTAACCACCTCGAAAATGTTTGATCTTCACAAGCAGGACACACAAATTTTCCTTTTGTACTATACCATGAAAGATTGCCGTATGCTAGAAAATCACTTATGGTGCAAAAAATCATAGCTCGCATTTGGAAGTAATCCTTTTTATATGCATCATATACATTAACTACTTATCCCATAAAGTTTTCAAGTCATCAATCAATGAAGCCAAATAAACATGTATGTCATTACCAGGTTGTTTTGGACCTTCAATCAAGAATGACATCATGATGTATTTACGTTTCATGCATAACCATGGTGGAAGATTGTAAATGCATAAAAGAACCGGCCAAGTACTGTGTTTACTACTCATGTTTCCAAATGGATTAATTCCATCCGAACTAAGACCAAACCATGTATTTCTAATCTCGCTACCAAATTCCTCGTATTTATTATTAACCTTTCTCCATTGAGGCGAATCAGCCACATGCCTTAATTTTCCATCCTTTTCACGTTCATTGGAATGCCAACGCAACAGTTTTGCATCTTTATCGTTCACAAATAATCGTTTTAGTGTTAGTATGATGGGCAAATACCATAAAAACTTTGCTGGGGGGCCATATTTCATTACATTGTCATTTATTTTTGTTTCACTTTTATACCTCGATTCTTTACAAATAGGACATCTGTGTATATTTTCATACGTATCTATGTATAAGATACAATCATTCGGACACGCATGTGTTTTTTCAACTTCTAAATCCATTGACATGTCATTTTCTTGGCTCGATATCATAAAATAGGTAATCCATTATTTTTAGGAAGCATTTCATGCACAACCTCTAATAGGTCTGTGAAACTTGTATCTGTCCATCTATGTTTTGCTTTTATGCTAAACAACCTCAAAACACCATAAAGAATAGAAAATTTTGTGCAACCAACATACAATGGTTTTTGTGAGTCCTCAAGCAGTGTTTGCAATTTTTCTTGATCATTTTCACTAGTCGTATCCTCCACATTATCAGACATCTCATTTGAGTTTTCACAGTCATCATTAATGTACGAATCACCATTTTCATTATCAATAGTTATACGAACTGATGTGTTGTTATCACCTAGTAATTCATCGTGTTTTGACTAACATGTATACTTTTGCACAAAACCACGTGTAATCAAATGATACTCAATATCTTTGATATCTTTAAATTTTACAAAGTTTTTGCAATCTATGCAAGGACAATAAATATTAGCACCTCCACTATTTACTCGATTATTCTCAGTAAATGTAGGAAAATCTTGCACGCCTTTCAAATAAGCTAGATCCGAACGTCGGATATCATACATCCATGTATTACAATTCATCTGAAATTAGAAAAACAATAACAATAAAATGCATGTATCATACGCATAATAAGAATAAAGGTGTTTATAGCTGTTTCTAACCTACTTTTGAATAATGTGTGTCTCATATGCATATACATTTTTATTATCATATATACAAATGTAACAATTATATTATACAATCAATTGTTCTTAAGTTATGCTTAAGTTAATGTTTACGTATTTTCTTTCGTAAAACTGGGCAAGGAACCATTGTAGCTTAATTGGTTAAGGTCTTTATTCTCGAAAGGTCGCCGCTCTGGGCCAAGTAAGGGGAAATCAATATTTTTTTCGATTAGAGCTAAAGAATTAAAAATAGGTATCATCTATAGATGTTTTTAATGAAGTTCACTTTCACCACACTCATTTTTTTACACACTATTTAATCAAACACAACCATAATTTTGTCTAGTATTCTTTATAAATGTGCTATACTTAAACCGATTTTCTTTTATTACTGATAAATTTTCTTCATACTAGTTATCTTTTATTTTTTATAAATGGCTATAATTTGGTCTATGCAACAAATGACTTAATCATTCTAACTCTAAAAAATATAAAGTGTATATGCCTTTGTAGTTAACTCATTCATTTCAAGACAAACACATGTATCTTTTATTAATGAGTAACATTATTTATACTATGATGAACGTATTACAAGTTAATAAAATTGCCACCGCATAAAGTGTCATTAATTTACAATTTTTTTTAATATTATTAATTTATTGACACTATAGATAAAGCTTTTATAAGGTTGTAGAAAGATTAAGGAGTTTATGAATAATACATGATCATTTAAACATAAACCGACAATGTAGTGTGGTAAGCCAATACTTTTAAATGTATAAAAATGATTTACCTTTATATGTATTGCATTGATCTCTATATATATCATCAGACATATCAATAAAACAAATCGGTTCCTTTTGGTACAACTATACTATCTTGAGCAAACTACTGCAATTATAGATATATTACCATTGAAATTAAAATATGCCATGTACATACTAATAATGCCATGAATATTAATATCATTTAAAAAAATGATTTATATCCACAATAGGTGCCATGGCATACATTATTTAGTTTCAGCCTTGGACTACAATATGTCTCGTGAAGCAACCTAAATCGAAAAAGTACCTATTTCCAAAGCAAAGGATGGTAATATACATTATTAACAACAACTATTGACCTTAAAGATAACCTTTGTAATCTTTAAACATAAACCCACAACGTAGTGTGGTAAGCCAATACTTGTTAATATCAATTTACCAATATATGTATTGTAATATATAACTAATGGTAAACATTTACACATAAATAAGCAAGGATATTAGTTTACCTTCTTAGTTTGGAAGTAAATTGAGCATATGCTTTGAGAGCTTTGCTTTGTTCAAAGCTATTGTTATGATCAAGTGACGATAGAAGATGAAATACTGAGCATATGACTAAAACTAGACAATGTAAAGTTGAAATGCACGAATTTTTTTTAATAACAAATAGCTAAACAAAACTCTAATTTTTTTTTCTCATTTTCAAACAATTGAGCCATAAAATACTTTAGGCCCTTGTTTTGAATTCTTTGAACACTCCACCGAAATGCCATTCCAAAAAATGTGCTCCATAAAATCCTTTAATCACTTTTGGAATTTTTGAAATGCTTCAACTAGAAACCGTTTCAAAAAATACGTTCCAAATAATACTTTTTCTAGTAGTGAATGAAGGGTATAATGGAAATTCATACAAGTTACCATTTGGTGATATGATAGAGCTTGCTAAGATGGTGAAGGAAAATAAATCAAAACACATACTATTCACTCATGATATTGCTTCATATGCTCTCCCATTTGATCATAATATCATCACTAATTATGGTACTTATCAATTCATCTTCTTCCCTACGGAGTATCTTTTTTTATAGCCATTCAAAGATATTTATACCTCCATACCTTGTTCAAATAAGATTGGGTTTTGTTGTTGTATAGAGATATTTTATACATAGAAACCATCCAACTATTAGGTGTTTTCGTTTATGAAATGATTCATATCCCTAAAGTATATAACCCTAAGACTAAGGCACTCGACGTAGCGAAAGGTTAAGAAAAGGTAAAATTCCCGAAATAGACAGTTGCCTTTCGACACATCACTTTCAAGACCCTTTTTGCGGGTGAGCCAACCGTGGGCAACTACCACGTTAGGCAACTCAACCCACTAAGTGACAAGTGTGACTTTACTTATTACGAGGTGTTGAGTTCTAGGACAACTGGTGTACTTTTTGGGCAACTGCTTCGAGTTGCTCAATTTTATTACAATCATGTCGGACACATGGCGACACATGGTTGGTAGTGCAAGTTGCCAAGGCAACCGGTCTAGAAAAAGGACGCCCAAAAAAAATGGTCTCGAAAGTGTTGTGTCGAAAGGCAAATGGTCTACTTCGTGAATTTTCCCTTAAGAAAATGAGAAACAAGATGTCTATATATGTCATGCTTTTATTATGTGATATGTCTGATTTTACATACCTTTAGGCATATCTTATGCACATATGTATATCATAGTTCCATACATAAAATTAAGCTTTTTTGGGGTGTTGAGTACGCGATTCTAGGAATCTATGTATGTTTTAACTTTGTACTATTAGTATAAAATGTTATTCTATGTATTATAAGCGGAAGTGTATAGTGCTATCAAAAGTTTTTATAAGAAATATCATCATGAGGAGGTAAATAAATAGAATGAAGCTTATATAGGAAGATAACTGTACGTGAGAAGGAAAATCAGTTTTTTGAATAAGCACAAAAGTTTTGCAACATCTTTAATATATCATCATCTATCTATTAAACACCAAACAGTTAAATGGAACCTTTTTGTTTGACTGCTGAAAAATCGTTCATATGGCTGGGGCCAAACCCAAGGATGTACATCAGAGATCCCGAGTTGATACAAGAGATCATGGACGAAGCCACATGTATGCCGGGTGTGGCATGGGCTACACATGCTTTTATGTGACGAAGTGCTAAAAGATTTCAAAGCTGTCATTTTTGTGGTATGTGCAACCCCCAAAATTTTTTTGCAACTTTCATTTTTTATGGTGTAACTTTAGTTAACCCATGACTCCTCCCAAACCAACCAGTCAAGCATGTGCAGTTGATAGGCCCACCTGGGAGAAAAAGTCAACTGTTAAAATCCGTGGAAGTACAGGGAAATCCCCGGGTCGTTAAGTCCCAACGAGATTGAAATTGTATTTTTAAACGTTTTTGGGAATAAATGGTACTGAGGACAGTAACCAGAAATGAAGTGGGTTTGACTTACACTACTGAAATTATTTGGATAACAATATAAAACAAGCACAGTAAACAGCTATGTATACACGTAAATTTAAATGTAAACAGTTACGTATGTGTACTGAGAAAAAGGTGAGTTTTAAGGAAAAATAAACTACAGGGATTAAAAATGAAAATTCTATAAACTTAAACTTAAAGTAAAATTAAATTAAAAAGAAAATTATATTTTTGATTATTTTATTATTGAATATTAATTATTTAAATAAAAACTATTTAACTATTTATTTAAAACAAATTAACTTAAAAACTTAATAATACAAATTTAAACTAGAAAATTGCAAAATTAATTTCTAAAAATCTAAAATGACTTAAAATAAGTTTGAAAATTAAAAATATGTATTTTTGTCTTTTTGTGGATTTTCTATTAATTAAATACTAATTATATTACTTAAACTATTTAAACTATTTTAAATTATTAATTATACTTAAAATGACTTAGAAAATTTAATAAAAATTTGTAAATCTAATTAACCATCACAGGAATCCTAAAAAATTATAAAAACTTTATAAAAATTATATTTAGACTATTTTACTAATTAATTACTTATTTATTAATTAAAATCTAATTAACTAAATTAATTAAGGAAAATTGGAAATGAACAGTAGTAATCAAGAAAATATTTCTAGAAATACTTAATGAATTACAAAACTTAAAAAAAATATATAAAAAGGTACTGTTATTAAATAAAAATTAATAAAACTATTTAATTAACTAATATTACTTAATTATTAATTAAACTAATATTAATTATAATGAATATTATTTGAACAGTAAAAAATATGAAAAAAATATGGAAAGTGTACTAGAAGATAAAGAAGCTAGGAAAAATAAAATGGGGCTAACAGCTTATCCAAATAAGCTGGAATAAGCTAAAACGTTTGGAATAAGCAAAATGGGCCAAAACTACCTTAAGTATATTGATTGTGTAAAGCCTTACGAACTGGTGCCCCAGAGCAGATGGAAGGGGGTGTGTGTTATGCATGTTATACTATCCTAGAGGTCCCAGGTTCGATTCCTACACACCCCATTTTTGCCAAACATTTTATTTTTTTGATTTTCTTTTTACAAAACTACTACGTAACTAAAAATAAGCAACTTTGAAAAACACAACTTTTTAATAACAGCCAAATAAGCTCAGAATTAGCTTATTTGCTCAACAGTGAGTAAAAAGCTAAAATTGTATTTTAAAAGTGCAATAAGCTATAAACTAGAAACTAATATGAAATAAGCTTACAATAAGTTGAATAGACTATGAATAAGCAGAAACACACATGATTATACACTAAATAAGCTATAAAGCTAAAATAAGCAAAACCAAAGTACCACAGACCACATCAGGCCAAATTAAGAACCTTTGGTCCCCTATGGGGTCCACAAGGGGGTTCAAGAGTTCAATTTTATGATTGAACTTTAAAGTTGGATTGTTGGTCTATCAGATGGACCAATAAGCTTACCAATAAGCTCACTAATATGCTCAGAATGAGCTTTGGAAATAAGCTCTACAACCTGAGTTCTTAGTATGCAAAGGTGGTCAAGGCCAATAAGTAGACATGTGTGGGGTCCACAAAAAATGTCAGGGGTCCAATTTTCTTATTGATTCTCAAAGATAAGCCAAAGGGCTTTTAAATAAGCTATGAATCAGCTCCTGGATCCCACTAATGAACACAGGAGGGAGGTTGGAAATTTGGTGACCTAAGCTAATGACTCAGTATGAAGGGCGAATTGGTCAGACTTTGAATGGGCATGCAGCCCTACCAAATAAGTTATTGGTCATGAAATAAGCCCTGGTTCCAGAAGTTGAGCTTATTGGCTTCCAAATAAGCTAAAAAACAAGAGGTGGGGCCCACTAATCAGTTATGTGCAAGCTTGAAAAAATGGTGTTGTGAATGGTTGCCCTGGTGCAGGGGAACCTTATGGTCTGCAGGCTAAATTAAGCTATCATATAAGCTACCCAAAAAATCACAAAAATGAAACAATTATGGATTTTGAAAGTTGAACTGGTATATTTTGAGCACAAGAAGTTTCAAGGTCTCAATTGCAATCTAAAAATCATGAAAATTCCTTGATTTTTTGAGTTTCTGACAAAAGTATGCAATTTGACTTTTTAACTTTTAATCTTATGTTGACTTATATGAACTTCTACTCAATCTTACTGATTATTTATGTTATATTAAGCTTATTAAAAGTTAAATTAAGCTAAGGTAACAAGTTTTACACTAGAATGGTGAATATGGACTTATAAATTTCAACAATGATCAAATAAAGTGAGATTAAAGAGAATTTTGACTTTTTCTTATAACACTAGTATATTAAGACTTAACTATGCTACTACAACCTAATATGACATGCATCAACTAAAAATAACAACCAAATCTCTCTGAAACTCAGTGAGATTCCTTGAACCAAACACACCTTTAAGTAATTGATTTGAAGTTTTAACAAGCAAAACTCTGATTCAATCCATAATCTTGAAACAAAAACATATAATATGAAATAAAACACCTAAATGAACACATAAACACAAATAGTAACAACAATTAACTGAGAATCCAACTCATGCTTATTTAACTGTAAATTTTTTATTTTAAGTAACAACAAATTTAAAGGAACAAGCTCACTATATTAAGTTAGATTATGACTAAATATTAATAATTAAGCAATAAGTACTCAAAGTTAAGCAATAATAAGCAGGATACAATAAAATGGAAAATAAGAAGTTTTGCTTACAATTTTGCATTCCAAGCTAAGAACCATGAACCATTACCAAGAAACACTTCCTAATAGCTTCCAACAAGCCTCTAATACCAAGGGCAATCCACAATTAACCCTGCTCCATCTTGATCATCATTGCACACTTATTTTTAATTTATTTTCTATTTTTCTTATTTTTTTATATTTTTGAGTTTAAGTATGAATACTGATTTTAGTTATTATAATGCTCTCAATAAGTTATTAAAGGAACTTATATGAGATTATAAGTCCAATAACAACAGGATTAAGCAATATATAAGCTAATTTGAGATTTTGAGTATTTAAAACTTGCATAAACTTTAAATGACCATAAGATTGTAATTGAAGCTTGAAATAAGTTTATTATAATGCTAAAACACTAGTACAATACTAAGAAACTGAAATTTAAGCTGAGATTGTAAACTACAATTTGAACGACATACATAAAAACTAAATTAAAACTAACTATCTAATCCTCTGCTTCTTGCTCCTTTTATAGCCTCCAAACTTGTTCCACGTGTCCTTCTGAGTAAATCCCACCAATTCTGAGCCCTTGGATGTATCTAATTCATCTCAGCCATTTAAATCTCTTTTTGGCGCCAAAAGTGGAAGAGGTAACTTGCAGCCTGTTTCAGAGCATTAAATGCAATTGAGGTGACTATTTATGGTGTAGGGGACACAATGGAGAGTAGGGGGTGGTCTATGGGTGGTGGTGTAAGTAGTTGCAGGGTGTAGGGGTGGTGGAGGTTGGAGGTTTGACACGTGGAGTCCCCTGGTGCAAAACTAGGGGAAGGGGTTTGGTTGTAGGAGTGACAGAGAGGGGTGAGGTGGTAAAGAAGGTTGCAAGTGGTGGATGTGAAGGGTGGATGGTGGTGAAGCAGGAGGTGGCAGGGGAGGTAGGGATGAACCAGGGTCAAACAAAGGGTTGACCCCGTTGTTATTATAAAGGGTATTTTGGCTTTTGTGATTGGGCTTGGGAAAAGTATGGACCAGGCTTTGTTTTGTTTTTGGATTTGGACTAGGCTTATTTGTGTTTGGATAATAACTTGGATCCGTTTGGTGTATAAGGTTAATGAGCCCAAGGACTTATTTTGTAACTTCTGAATTCCAGGGACCAAACTGTAATTATTCCAAATTTTATCAAAAAGGACCTTTCTTGCCATGTGTAAATATTATAAGACCTTTTTTATATTTTTCCAAATTAAAAACAACCGGGGACCAATTTTGCCAATTTTCAAAGTATATGGACCTTTTTTGTAAATTCTTTGAATTTATCATCTAGGGGTCAAACTTGATGACTTGTGAATTACCAAGGACCCTTTAATGATAAAATTCCATTTTTAAACAATGGGGTATTTTTTGTCAATATTGAAACTGTAGGGACCTGTTTTGCCAATTTTGATATTTTGAACTTTCAAGGGTAAAAATTATTATTCCTTGATTCCTAGGGACTGTTGTTGACTTTTCTTTAAAATAATTCTCCCAGGGACCATTTCTGACATTTCTTGAAAGTTCAGGGACTGATTTTGACAATTTGGTAAACTTTGCCCGTTTTCCCCTGTTTTCAGTTCTTTTATGTTTGAAACATATAAAAACACTTCAAGGATATTTGTAGTATTTTGTAGTGTTTCTGAGTGTTTTTAACTGTTTTCGTATTTAAAATTAGACAGAAATGATGAGTATTTAGACACTCATCAACCCAACATTTCTTTTGTGCAACAGCCTCTTAAAATTCCTTGGTCCGTCACTGCAAGAGATATTCGCAAGACCTGACGAGTTTCCGAAGGCACATCCCAACCCAATTTGAGATAGCATTATCGGTGGACTTTTTGTCTCCGAGAGTCTCAAGTGGGCCAAACATAAGCAAATAATTAATCCAGCTTTTAGTATTCAGAATCTAAAGGTTTGTTATTTCTAAATTACAGATTATATTAAATCAAGAAGGAAACGGTGTCGTTTTGCACCCTGTTTTCCAGCCAAAACTGTGGCCCAAATGGTTGGCCTGTTTTCTTAGACCAAATGATCCCTTCAAATGATCCAACTCCCTTTATATCACTATTTTTCACTCATTCGGTTTCTCTAGAATCCACCACACACTCTCAAATGATCAGACTTTGGATGGACGTCTGCGAGTTTGGGGCTTTTGATTTATACAAGGTTTAGTGGCCGATTGGCTGCTGATTCATGATTCCGGTGGTGAGAATTGTTGTTAATTAAATGATTGATTTAAAACCCTAATTTTTTAGGTTCATGTCTGGACGTTTGGGGCTTTATCACATCACAAGGAAACATATTGCTGAAAGATGACTTGGAAACAAATATTGGATGACAAAGTCGAAGAATACTCAAAGATCATCCAAGACGATCAAACGGTCATCAAACTAACTCTGCTGAATGCACAAAGTTTCAACATTGAAGAATCAAAGTCTACGAGCTATTAAGACAAGTCTTGAAGACAAAATGCTTGAAGATCAAAGAGCTTAATTTTCAAAGGTGACCTCACTTAGGGGGAGATTGTTAGGAATACGATTATTCCTATTGAAGTCTCGGTCACCTAATTGATGTAATCGATGTTCTACTAGCATTAAGATAGCTCGTAGACTTAGTTATTATTATTAGTAGTAGTCTAGTTTATATAATATGTAAATAGTATTCGTAGAGTGGGTCGGGTCTTTACCCACTGTCAGCTCACTCTACAGCTCGTTTCATGGAGCACAAAGTAGTTGTACTATATAAGCCCTCTCCCACCAAGGGAGAGGGTGGAACTCCTAATCATTCAACTCTTTTTTCTTTTACTCTCTCTCTCTCTAAAAGTTCCCACTCTCTCAACTCTCTCTATCTCTAACTCAACAATGAAGAAGATGTTCTTCCACAATACTAGACCTCCCGAATCCACATGAATCGGCATAATATTTCGATCCTACAATTGGTATCAGAGCTTGGTTGTTCTTTATGTTGATTTTTGTGGTTCAAATACTATGTTGGAAGCTGTTTTTTTTTTCTTCTTACCTTTATCTTTCGTATATGATAAACTGCTTTGGTAACTATTTTGGTTCAATACTTCATGCATCTATTGGTCAAAAAGTCTTTTATCACATTTGCAAATACTGTTGTGTATCTCAAATGGTTAAAACAAATGGTTAAAACAGTCACATCCTTCCATTCACAGTTTCACATATTTTTGGTTTTCTTTTGATCCAAATACATATGTTTAACGTTACCATATTTAAGTGACTTGTTATATGTGCATGGCAAAATGTTGGGTTTGATGATGAAACGGATCTGGGAGTGGTACTTACGTTCTTGGCTGCGGTTATCTCATTTCTTGGCAGTGGTTTACTTTTACAGCAAGATGACAAAAAAAAAAAAAAAAAAAAAAAAAAAAAAGACGTTTTGACCTCTTCTGGGTTTAGCGGTTTGCTCGTTTACTTGACCAGCGTTTAACTCTTGGTTGCGGTTACCTCGACTAGCGGTTACCTCAACTTGCGGTTACCCCAACTAGCGGTTACCTCGACCTGCGGTTACCTCGACTGACCATAACCAACATACCAATGACTCAACCTCAGTTAACCATCATCAGTCTTTAAGCATTATACGTCTAAATGGAAAATAAAATGATGAAGTACGTGTTCAAAAACGACAACAACATCCACAAACGACAACAACAGAAAGGATCTCAGTTTATGTTGTATTTCTAATCTAAACATCCTTTTAAAAGGTATACATAACAAACTCATCATCTATCCATGTGAAGCATTGCTTCTTCTCTTTTTATCCGAACATAAAGAAAGATTAATAACAACTATGTTATTATCTTAATTTATTTCGTTCAAAGTCGTACCAAACGATATATAAAACAATACCTACCCGAGACCATTTTTAAAGATCTTGAAACCATCGTTCTCGTGTTTGGATTAGCTTGTACTGAAATGATGAATGGGTCTTGGTTGAGATTCACTTTTAGCAAAATATGTAAGATTGCTTGTAGTGTTTGGGTTATTGATCATGATGAAAAGAGATGAGATAGATGAGTTTTATGATGATGAGTTTTAAGGTGATGTGATCTGTTGTTTCTGGGTACAGGTGAAGATGGGGGCGGTTAAGTTAATGAAAGTGATTAGGGTAATGTTATTATTTGGACAGGGGTATTGTGATTGGGCCCGGGTTTTAATGTGTGGAATTGGACTGGTACAGATGTTGGGCCGAATATTTCACTAATGAAGATGGACCAGTTTGGATTGTTGTCTTAGATGTGATAATAGTTTAAGTTTAGCTAGGCAAAATATTTTTATATAATGGATCTTGTTGAAGCTAAAATTTTACTACTCGGATTACGTTTGTTTTTGGACTATATACATTTCACGGGGATATTCTTTGACAAGAATGGAAAACTCAACATACAAAGCCCTAGTTTTCAAACCTTAATTAGAGCATATCACATTAACCCGTCAAAAGGCTAGTTTTTGGGTATTTCACTGCACGAGATGATCATGAAGTTTACTTGGTATCACTTATTTGAGATTGAAGTGGATTTCACGAAGGCGCGTACTTATCTTATCTTGAAGTCGGGGTTGGTTGGATGCATGACTTTCAATGATAACTTGCCCGTGCTTAAGATTTAAGTTGAAGACTTGGTTTATCTAGTTTCCAGAAGTCGGGGTGGATGGTTGAAGACCTGGTTAACTATCACTTAAAGGAGTTACATTATAGTACTCAGTGTCACACGCATAAGACGATGTGGATAATCGCAAGAGGTGATGATAGTCAGATACTTTGTCGGGATAGTATTGAGTACTTAGAGATTTGCATGGTGCAAAAATTCTCTACACCGTTCTTCCAACAACAGTGCAAGTTTAAGTAACAAATTTGGGGAACTCTACTTCATTTTCAAGTTTGGTATATCGGGTTTAATTCACCAAGTGGTCACAATAATAGCCGACAAAATACGAGGTTGTTTTGTTAGCTAATGGGTTTGAAGGTTGAGATGTGATCAGCAATTCTCATGGGATATTCGACGCTACTACATGTCAATGATAATTCACAAGAGCTTCTCGGGTATATGGTCGTACACGTCAAATGATGCTTCCGAAAGCTCGAAACCATCATTGGGGGAGAAACGTGTACTTTGATGATATAAGGTCAACCTCCAGGGGGAAGTAGTTTATACTACTTTACTTAGTATGGTTTGTGGAATATTCTACATATGTGAGAAGAATTGTTGCTGAGCTCTTGCATGTTTTCCTAAAACAGTTAATCACCAAAACCAAATTTGTCATAACACATTCAACTTATCATTGGCTCACGGTTTCTTCTTGGTTTTGTAAAATCCCGCGAAAGAATCTATTTCTCGGTTTAAATCATAGATTTGTAAAATCCCGTGATGATGGAACTATCCTGGAGAATGAAAAGTGAAGTTCCGGATCTTAATTGACTCTGGTGCTACGGCTTCAACTTCGAAGAAGGGATAAAGTATGTACTTCATGTATTGGATGAGTTTTTGATTTACTTCATGGCATTCTGGTTATAACAAAGTTTTACGGGGATATGCACCTTTGACAATGATCGGGTTAAAACCATTATCAAAGTTTGTTCAAAACATCATAAAAGGCTAGTTTTGGGCATTTAAACCACAAGATGTGACTACGGCGTTAATTCATTATTATTTATTTGAGGTTGAAGTGAATTTTCACGGGTGCGTATACTTAGTATCTGAAGATATCGGGGTGGTTGGATGAAGATTCTTCGAGATCCTTGTTCGAGCTTTTAACCTTTACAATGACAAAGACTTGGATATCTAGTTATTTTTGGGATTCTTCCTTTCTATTACCACAAAATAACTATCATTTTAAGGAGTTACGTTGTAGTGCTCAGTGTCACACGAAGTTGTGGATATTCAAGAGGTGATGTACGTCTTATACTTGATGGTTGGTTGGTTGAAGAGTATAGAGTACTTTGGGATTCGATGTTGCACGAACTCTCTACACCGCTCTTCGTCACACGTTAGTGCAAGCTTAAGTCACAAGTTCGGGTTCTTTTACTTCAGTTTCAAGTTCATCATATTGGGTTTATCTCCATCAGTAGTCTTAACAAAAAGTCAACAGAATGATAATGGGGTTGGTAACGAGTTAGATGAGAGAAGTAGAAAAGAGAGAGATGACGTCTGTTCAATTCAGTTCAGGCCTCGCTCTTCATCGTTATGACGTTTGGACACTTCGGTTCAAGCCTCGTTCTTCAACATTATGGCGTCTGCAGATAACACTTCAGGCCCCATTCCTCAAAGAAAAGAAAGGTGTACGTGTCAGTGCGCCTTACCTTAGAAAGAAGAGAAATCTTCTTATTTATGACCATTCTCATCAACAACTTTCATGCTTTTCCCATGTTCGTACAGTCATCAAGTGAATCGGCGCATATTGGAGTATTCTATTATTCACTTATTCAACCAAAACTTGCATTCGACAGGCATATGCAATTTTTGAGGGGGGGGAAAGGGTGAATAAACAACATGTCAGTCCTCAAGAACCGTCAAGTGGAGCTTCCTACCATTGATGGTATTCATATTCACTAGTTCAATCATCAAAAATTGCAGTTGGCTGGCATATGCAATTTTTTAGGGGGGGAAAGGGTGAATATTAATCTACATGTTGGATGATGATTGAGAAATGGTCATACGACTCCTGAATATGTCAGTTCAGGAGTCGTACAAACCATGGTTCTCCAACACTACTTCTTCCTCTCTATCAAGGTGTTGAAGAACATGGTCATGGAATGCTAATCGACATCGTCTCACGGGCTGATTCAATCAGTAACAAAGGGTTTCTAGTCAATGCTTCATGTATACGTCATCAGGCTACATGTACACATAATGATGATGATTCCGATTAATCGTAACCATCATGGGGGAGAGAAATGTGTACACCAAGGACGCACAAAAGGTTCACGTGATCAGGCTTAATCGTGTATTCTGGTATTAACGTTTCACTGTTACGTCATGGTATGATTAATCGTAACCATCAGGGGAGAGAGAATGTGTACATCAAGGACGCACAACAGGTCTACGTGATCAGGGCTTAATATCCAAGGATGGATACATTATGTAGATGATCAGTGGTTCAACTTGTTACTTTGGTGGTATACTAAAGACTGAAGAAGGTCGAGTCGTCAGTCTATTCTTTATTCTCGATTGGGTGTTATCGTCTCATGTGTGCGCTGCGGGATGATGGGTTATATGTAAGGTTACTGGAAGGCATTTGGTGAGATGAAGATGGTTGGTATTCTGTTCCTCCATATTGGGCAATCTTGAAGTAGGTCGATGCTATAGTCTTCTCTACATTCTCCGCTATGTGATTAGAAGACTAAAGACGGCATGTATTTGGTTATCAAAAGACCTCTTCATATTATGGGTGTTCGTCCAGAGTCTTCCTTCTATTGTGGGTGTTCATCGGAAAGGTTGTCAGGATTGGGGGAGAGCACTAATTAGGGGAGAGTGATAAGTCTAAGTTAATACCTAATTAGATGTGCTCACATTGTTCTTCAGCAAGTTGATTCTCACAGGATACATTTGAGCTAATTTTGTTCTTCTCACAAGATTTCAAGAATATGTGCATAAAATGTGTTGCTGATTCTGAGGTATCAAAACCAGCAAGAGGGAAGGAGACATACATCGGAACGCACAACGAGTACACATGATGAGCTTTACACTTCATCTTAACTGAAGTTATTCCGGGAAGACAAATGTCATAACCGCAGAGAAAATCAGTGTTTTAACTCGTTCTTTTGGTGTGTTATTCCAACTACGTGGGGGAAGAGATGTAATAAACAGTTTCTGACGACAAAAGACGTACACAATGGATTGTGTGTACTTCGGGTTTCTGAGCTTCATATAATGAGACTAATTGCATCATTTCTACTACTTAGGGGGAAGTGGTCTCCGGATACTTTTGGTACACACTACTTCAGCCTTCAACAGGGAAGAAAGTTGAGAAGAACTAGTCAAGTGTGAGATGATACGTTGCTGAGCTATCAAAGCTTCTTATTGAGAAGGCTCAAGTTCTGATGACTACTCAGGAGCCTCGAAAGCTTTGGTGGTGAAAGTTTAAGAGATGTTGACTTCTGACTTCTACAACTTGCAGACCGATATCCTCTTTTCGGTATTCTGGTCAACATCCTCTTAAACTGCATTATATCCTTTGTATATATACTTTATCAAATTGTATATAGAAAAAATATAAAACATATAAAATCCATAAAAATGGAAAAACATAAAAAATTTCAAAAATATTCTTCTCGCGACATGTCTCTCGTGTAATCAATATTATGTACGTTTCTAGAAATGTCATTCAATAATGACACGGAAACATACATATGCTTGAGCGAGAGTTTTTCTCTTTTTTTCCAAATAATGTTTTTCTAAAACATGTCGTCTCTCAAAACATTCTTCAAAAATATGGCTTGCAGTCATTTCAGGCTGCAACCCGGTCTTAAAAATTATGGCTTGTAGTCATTTCAGGCTACAACCCGGACTTCAAAAATATGGCTTGCTATTACTTTAGATAGCAACCCGCGCTTCATTCTGGGGAAAGCACGTCGCCAAAAAGACGGCTGTTCCTCCAACTGGGTGATGTTCACCTAGGCATGGATTACTTTATATCCATGTTTCTTCGATCTGGTGTACGTTTCAGTGCATCATTTCTTGAAAAAGAAGAGAAGTCTTCTTTGTATACAAATAGTTTTCATTCTATGATTCTTCTGAAAATTATTTGTTGAGACACTTGGTGAATATTTGTTGTATGAAATTTGTTTGTCTTGGATTTGCATAAAATATTTTTGTCACTCAATCAACGACTAGAAATGGTCATTGATTGAGGGGGAGAGTGAATTAAAATTTTACATCATTAAACGAATTTCGTGGTTAACTCATACTTGGTTTTGTGGTTAATGGGGTTTAGTTGAAGAGGATCTTGCTAAAATTTTTATCAAATGGCCAAATGTGTTAGTTGCTAGAAAGTTTAGGACATTATGTGCAGCTTGCTTATAGTCTCCTAGCTTTATGTACCTAGAAGGTTCATTTGTGTTACTTTGGTATCCTCGTATAATCCCCTAAATACGTTAAGACTCAAAACCTAGAAGAAGTTTGAAAACCAATGGTGTTTGATATTCTTGAATTCTCCTATGACATTTGTATGTTCTAAGTGAATGAGTTTCAAATGTTGCTTGTTTCGGCTTAAGTGTTGTTGATCTTGTGCATATGTTCTCAGAATTTGCTTAGGTATAATGTTATCATGCTTGAATCATGTTCCTAAGATCCTGAGTTGAATATTGATATCTGTATGAATTGCCATGTGCATGATTGCTATTTGCTCATCATGCTAGATAGTAGTTTGACGTATTTCCTAACTATGATTCGATTAAATGAATTTGGTATTATTATGTGGCAAGCTGCTGAATGGTAGCTATTAAGGTATAGTGTATCTGTATGTATGTATATCTTTGTTGATATTCTTATGCAGATTCCATAGCCAAAATGAATGTGCCAGTTCCAGCTCGAACCATGTGTTCAGACGTTCAAACTCTATTGATTGGCTCAGAATTCATCACAACAACAACATCGGCAACAACAACAAGGACAACACTTCACCTCCACCACCTTCAGTAAAACATAGCAATACTTATTCCGATCTCGCCATGTGGGGATCTACAATATTTGGACGTTTTGCTGGTGGTGCCCTAAATGTTGTCTTGTGCAAAATAAGCAGTGAATCCCCCTCTTAGTTTAAGGGGGAGCAAAGTATGTTCCATTATCAGAAAACATTAAATTGGACACATTTTCTCCCACATTTTCTAACTTATTTAAATCAATTGGGATCACAAATCTCAAATGGATTGAAATTTTTGATCAGGGGAGAGAATGTGATTTAAATATGAAATCTGATAAAATGTGATGTTTGGACGAAAATGTAAGCTCGCCCATATGTGCTAAACTCTTTCGTATATCGATGCACATATTAAGGGGGAGCGAATTGACTAAAAGGATTTGGCAAGCATCTTGTGTGAGCAAGGCTCAGACTTCACCAATGAATTGACGAAACAAAAACAGTCATCAATCGAAAGGACTTGTCCTGGCCGGGTAATAATTTCAAGCTGGGTTAACCAGTGATGTAAGCGTGTCTCGAAGAGGACTTGTCTGAGTAGAGTGTACCGTTTCGAGAAACCTTTGTGGACTTGACCAGGCCGGGTAATAATTTCAAGCTAGTCTAACTAGTGATGTAAGCGTGTCTCGAATGCCTGTTCATGTTTACCAAAGGTGGACCAATTCTAAAGTGCAACTCTTCCCGACATGTGCAAATTTATTTTCAAAACATCGGGGCACATGTTAAGGGGGAGCATTTGAAAATGGCAAAACTCTCAACGTGTTAACAAAATGTGTTTTTCACTCATAAACACGTTGAGAAAATTTTCAATGATTTGGTTTACGGCAACATAGGATAGTCATGAAGTTATAAGGTGGCTAAGGTTAGGAAAACCGTCCTATGATCCGCCAGAGCCGGAGGGATCTACCCATGGACAATACCATCTAGATAGTATTAGAAAGTCCGTAGGTATGATTATGAAAAAAGGAGAAATGTGAGAATGGAGAAAGAAGGGGTTGAAGAATTAAAAAGAAATGAAATGAGAAAGGGTGAAAAGAAATAACCCTCCATTTATTCAACCTTAGGGCAGAAACCGGGTTCAATTCATAATCTACTGATGGTTGCTAAGGCAACATCGGTATTGAAATTAAGACGTCATGGACCCAGTGACGCGCTGCACTTAACCTTCTAAGCTACTCAAGTTCTCTTAAAAGAGCTTGTTTCATTCTCACGGGGAACCGGTGTAACCTATCAACTTATCTCTTAGAGATGGTTGATATTGAAGCAGGAGACCTCTCCCTAATCTCCGCATAGGAAAACCAAATGCACTTATTGAGTCTAGAGCCTCGAGATGCATAATAAGATCTCATAGGGACACGAATTATTTCTACAATGGTTGTTCAACATTAAGGACACCAGTTGTAATCTCATGAGTCCTACGCAGATCTTAGTAATCTGCCAGAACATTTATGAGGGATGTTACTCATGTAACTCCCAATGATTGAATGGAAATTCCTGCCAGGGTCAACATCAAGCAGCCCTGAAAGCAGGTCACTTAGGTAATTCCTCGTGGATTACGCTTAGTGGTCGCGGCGGATTCAAATGATCAACAGTCGTGGAGTGATCTCCAGCGACTCACCTAATCATTGATATACTACGGTACGATCTTAAAAAACCCTCTGTGGGTTTTAGATTAGGAATGGTCTTGGTAAGGATTAGAGAAAGTTTTCACACTATGCTGTTAACAATCTCGAAGTCCAAACCTGTAAATACCGGACGTTTTATTGCTAACTGTCGTATGCAGGAACTTCTGGCGGTTGTAAATGTGGAATGCTGTGGCTGGTTGCGGGTTCAAACAGTCTACAGTCGTGGAGTGATCTCCAGCGACTCACCTAATCTTTGATATGCTACGGTACGATCTTAAAAAGCCCTCTGTGGGTTTTCGATTAGGTGCGATCTTGGAACTTCTGGCGGTTGTAACTGCGGAATGCTGTAGTTGGTCGCTGAAAAGATGCCAATCCTATACCACATGTTCACACTACATCATCATTGCAATTCAACAAAGTCATGATCAACCTAAAAGACCTTTAACACGGCTTCTGCAAACTCTGATGCTAAGGATCATGACACCAAATAGTGTGAGCATGTCGGCTCTAAGATTATCACATCACAAGGAAACATATTGCTGAAAGATGACTTGGAAACAAATATTGGATGACAAAGTCGAAGAATACTCAAAGATCATCCAAGACGATCAAACGGTCATCAAACTAACTCTGCTGAATGCACAAAGTTTCAACATTGAAGAATCAAAGTCTACGAGCTATTAAGACAAGTCTTGAAGACAAAATGCTTGAAGATCAAAGAGCTTAATTTTCAAAGGTGACCTCACTTAGGGGGAGATTGTTAGGAATACGATTATTCCTATTGAAGTCTCGGTCACCTAATTGATGTAATCGATGTTCTACTAGCATTAAGATAGCTCGTAGACTTAGTTATTATTATTAGTAGTAGTCTAGTTTATATAATATGTAAATAGTATTCGTAGAGTGGGTCGGGTCTTTACCCACTGTCAGCTCACTCTACAGCTCGTTTCATGGAGCACAAAGTAGTTGTACTATATAAGCCCTCTCCCACCAAGGGAGAGGGTGGAACTCCTAATCATTCAACTCTTTTTTCTTTTACTCTCTCTCTCTCTAAAAGTTCCCACTCTCTCAACTCTCTCTATCTCTAACTCAACAATGAAGAAGATGTTCTTCCACAATACTAGACCTCCCGAATCCACATGAATCGACATAATATTTCGATCCTACAGTATTCGATGAATCAGGATGTTGGCCTGCGGTATTCTTATTTACAACATAAGAATAAAAAAACTTCGCTTGATTGAATGATTTTGCTACTATTTTGTAGAATTAATTTGTATGTTTCAAACTATTTGTATGAGGATTTGCTTAACGGGCTAAAATAGGTTAACAAGTCAATTTAAAATATTTATTTTTCATTACCTTTGTTACATTATCAATTCTATAAAGGTTAATTTTAACCACCGTTGTGTGTTTGCGTTTTCAGGTGAAGCTTGCAGCGTCACCTTCACGGTTAGCGGTATGTTTCAAAGGGTATAAGCTTTATACAATCTTTTAGTTTTTAGGATTTTAGTGGTTTTCTTCACTTTTTAGACTTTGGGGTATCTTGCCTATAATATTGGCACTGTATGACTAAATAGAAGAACAGATATAATGCAAAATGAACAGGTAAGGAACATCGTTCTAAATTGTTGCATTCATGAGATTGATGCTGTTGTTGCAATAGAAAGTTGTTCTGAATAACAGAATTACCAAGTAATGAGATTGATAGTACTGTTGTAACGGAAAGTTTGAGGTACACTGAAGGCTTTCGTGTTTCTACTCTTTAAAGCAAATTTTGGGTTTAAGCCAATCTAATATGCATGTTTACATTAATCTTATTGTAGGTATCTGATACATGTTGTGGTTGCGGGTATGGCTGATGAAAGCCCTTTTTGTAGGCGCATTCTCACTGTACTTTAATCGATTTTGGTGCCGGAATGTTTGAGTATTGTAATTTTATGAATATTTTAGTTTTTGGGTTACTTTCAGGCTGATCCCTAATTCAAATTGTAAGTTTGTATTATCATATTTTGTGTAGGTTTTGTCTCGCCTTTGGTTGTCATTTTTAGTTAGTGCGAAATGTACCAGCCGAAGGTAATTCTGTAAGTTTGTATTGTTAAATGATTATTAGTTATTGGTTTATAGACACCGATCTTTGGTTGTGATTTTTGGTGCCGCAAGATTGGTTCCTATTTTGGGCTTTGGTTTTTGGTGCCGCAAGATCGGTTAAACACACAAATAGATTTCTTTTATGCTTTGGGTGTTTCTTTAAGCTTATCTTCGAGCTTCCGATCTTATTTGATTTATTCTTTTAATTGCTGGAAAACAAAAAAGTGCAACTACGTGTTGCAAAATATCAGAAACTACACCTAGAAGGTAAATTGATAGAAATTGTAGGATAAACTGAGTTGTTCTTGATGTGTAGCTCGAAATTTGGGTCGGAATTGGTATGAGATTGTGTTCATTGTTGCATTCATAGTATGTCGTATTTATTTTAAGTTTTACCATGTTTTATTATGGGTAAAATTTAATGCCACAACTTGAAATGTGTCAAATAGGATCAAATTCACTGTATACCTACAAACATATTACAGCTTATGATGTTTAACTTTCTTACGCATCAGGTGAACGCTTAAAAGTGCGGATAATCGCAGCATGGGGAAGTCTTTCTCATGAGAAAATAGTTGTAGGATCAGCAATCACGTCATTTTAGAAAAGGACTTCAACCATGATTAGCCTTTTTTCAGTTACCTTTTTGATAAAGTTTTAAAAGTTAAGTGATCATAGATTTATAGACTTCAGATGTAAAAATTAGTAGCATTAATATGTTTATCTTATGTGTGCAGCATTCTTAAGTTGAGGGCGGGGCGAATGAAAGAGCTTGATCGAAAGATGCAGGAACAATGTACCAAAATAAGGTCGCTTACTTCAGGTATGGTATTTTCTTCCGTTATTTAACCTTATGCATTTAGTATTGTTATTGCTATTCATTAGTCGCTTTTTTTAACCATCGCCTAATGGGTGTAAATGGATTTTGATATTATAGTGGGTTTATATTAGCTTATGGAATTTTAATTGGTCATATTCGCTTTGTTTATGTGAAATGGCTCGCAGCGGTTTAAAATTAGTTGCGAGTATATAGAAGGCGGTGTATAGAGAGAGTGTATTCCACGTAAGCGCGCTCCACCATTTCTGATCAACAAATCATCATATGTTTATTCTAATGATATCATGACTCTATTTCACGTTTACACATGGTGCTAATCAAGCTTAAAACACAGCTTGCTGCCAGGTTTTTATCAGGAACTGAGAACCTGGAAACTCGCATACATGGTATACCTCTTTTTCCTATTTGATTTATTTAGCTTTTTAGCCTTTTTTTAGGTTACTGAGAACAAACTTTTGGCCATAGGAAATCTCAGCTAAATGATAGAAACTTAAAATTTGTAAACAAATGGTGATGCAATCTATTTTGTGGATGCAGGCCTGCGATCACATCTAAAGATGCAGTAGCGATAATGGACCATTTGGGTCAAAAGAAAGCTCATGTGTTTGGTCATTCAATGGGTCAGTCCAAAATTATAGTTTTCACATTCTATTATCATCGACTGCATTTTAATCATATGCAATATGTGAAGCGAATAAAATTAAATAACTAATAATTCCACAACACAAAAACATGTGGGATTGTACTGAATCTTAGGAGCGTGGTATTATCACAAATACACAAAAGCAAACATCAGCAGTTTTGAAAGCATTTGTTGTCAACAGCCAATCGAATGACCTGAACAATCAATGTTAGTGGACTTTCATGAGAACCGATAACACAACAGTTGCATTCCAACAAAAACATTCACCGTCTAAACTTCGGCTCAAGGTGAATTCAGATATAACTATTTTTGCGATTACCACTATATAAGCTAATATGTATATAGAGTTGTTCTGTATCTATGGTTACAGTCTGCTAAAGAGAAAGAGATAGGCAGTATCATTTCACTATATAAGCACATGTTTTTATGTTTTAGTATGCTTACTTACGTTTCCCTTTATCAGGTTCGAAGATAAGGAACCGACATCAGAAATCG
The DNA here is from genome assembly GCA_030686995.1 of Artemisia argyi. Lineage (NCBI taxonomy): Eukaryota > Viridiplantae > Streptophyta > Magnoliopsida > Asterales > Asteraceae > Artemisia > Artemisia argyi. The sequence goes on from CM060697.1 coordinate 63,258,571, forward strand.
AAACACGAAAAATGCAGATGCTCAGATCGAGCGACTCAAAAAATCAGCATGGAAAGAACTTTTCAAGCGTAACACAGGAAATGCAGCTGGCCCAGTCATCAAGAAACTAAAGCACCAGTAATAAGCAGGTTTAATACCTCTGGAAGCCAAAGTTTGTTTATGTACAATGAAATCCACAGATTCGGTTCCTTCTGTTGTGGAGAATGTAACAATCGGACTTCTCATGACATACGTATACATCTTCAATAAATTTATTAGCTGTACTAAGATGCTTAATTGCTATATTGTATACAAAAGGTAAACTCTGCTGAACATGTTGTTCCAGGTATCAATAAAAAGTCAGCAATGGTTATGATCCCAGAAACTAGAAGCAGCAGTGGTGTTACAGTTCCTAAACCTGCAATTATGCAAATAGACGCTACAGGCGTTCCGTTCTTGAAGGTACATGTGCCTGTATATTTTTACATTTCCAGATTACTATATGGAAAATATAGTTGGTTTTTTCAGTTATACTGAATGTTTCTGACCTATGGTTGACGTAGGTATTGTGGGCTACCTTGACACATTTAGTTCTGCAAAAATGATTTTCTTTTTATTACTTACGTTGAGCTTTGAACTACATGACTTCTTAAGGTCATGCCAATGAATCATGTATATTAGTTTTTATGGTTAGGTGTGATGTATTTTTTGTTAATTAAGCATGTAAAAAAGAATCAGGAGAAAAATAATGGGCTGACCCGAACCCATCCGACCCATTTTCATAAATGACTTCGGGATTACCTCACCTGTTTTCATAAACAACTGACTTTTCCCTTAGACCCATTTTGACCCGCTACCTGAACCACCCAGCTTTTACTTTGTAATAGCGAAGGAAATTGGTTGTTGGCATCATATACATATTGTTATCTTATATGGGTACACATAAGTTGAAATTGGTAAATGTATCTCTTAAAATACGTTTAATAATGATGGGAGTAATTGTTTTGCAAACATTATTATGCAATGCTTTGCAGACACGGCTTCAGGAAACACCAAAACATTTCTAAGCCAAGTCGGTGCAAAATGTACGTCTACACTGTTGAATTGTTACCAGTTAGAACAGTGTTTGGTCATATTCTATTTGCTAAACATGCTACCAATAAATTAAATAATCATATTTCTGAAAGTAGGTTATCTAATTTATTTTCAAGTTTTAAGGTTGTTGTAGATATGATTAAAAAAATTAGATTTAAAAAAAAAAAAAAAAAAAAAAAAAAAAAAAAAAAAAAAAAACTTTCAGTTGATCTAACCGTTGATATTTCTATAGTTTTGGTAGATATGCAATTGCAAAAAGGAATCGGTGCAACGCGTGTAGACGCGTCGTCTTACGTTTTGCAGTCACTGGTAAGTTGCTTCATATTTTTTTATGCATTTGAGTTGTTGTAGTTTAAATATGTTGCACTTTTCTTCATAATTGACATATATATCTGCGTATAATAGGTTGATGAAGGTTTATTATTTGTGTAGTTAAATGACCCTTAATGTTGGCGGTGCAAGTTAGAGGTCTGCAGGTCCTATGCTATGTGCTACTTGGAACTTTTATGAGAAAAATAGTTATACAAAGACCATGGCTAAGGAAGAGAAGAAGGGTACGAGCCACTTAAGATTGTGGTTAGTAAGATAAGTGCCCCTTCCCATTTATATTCTCATATTCACTCATTTCCACACATTTCCACACATTAAACAAACATGTCATATTCTGTGTAGAGTAAGTATTTGATGTTGCAAAATAACAGCCCTCTCAATCAGGTAGATGTTCATTTTGACTAGAGAAAATGAAACAATAAATTTGCACATCGTATCTACATGAAATAGTATTTACACAAGAATGTACTTGCCTGTTAGATTATGAGGGTGTCTAGCGCAACTCAAATGTGTACTGTATTATCAAGGTATTGTTGGCCACTCTTTTGCTCAAAAACTTTTTACGTTGGCAACTTTTGTGAACAAAATAAGTTCTTTTAAAGAAGCCAACAAGGATTCTTTTTGCAAGTATTATATATGGGGTGAGCTTATAACCTAAGAAGCATAACCAATTTTGCATAAGCTAACCCAAACAACCACTGAAACATGCTCTTGATACACGTTTGAGTTGATTAAATCTCCATTTGCAGGTGAAAATCAGTGACATCTTTAGTATCTGCTTGGGGCGAATGAGTTTGGTACCACTTATCATTTGCTATATTTAGCTTCTGAAAAGTGACCTTGGTGCGCCTTTCTTTAGCGTGCATCTTCCTGAACATCGCTATCCACTTACAGTTAGACATCCCCGGATACTAGAAGTTCGTTTTATGAAGATGAAGATTCAAACGAAACGAGCAGCTGCGAGCCGAGAGGAAAACAGCGTGTTTTGGCCTACGTCATGTTGCTAATGAATATTTGCAAAGAAGATGTAAAAAATTCTAGGATTGTAATCGGATAACTTTTTTTTTCTTTTTTTTTAAAACTTGGAAATCTATGTTAGTTGTTTTACAGGTTAAAGTACAATACATTTTAGTATTTGCTACTATGGAATGGATATCTTTAATATATTTTGCATGCTGTAAGCATATTCATGTATTATAAAGATATGAAATGGTTAGCTTTTAGTATTTGCTTCTACTGGCCGTCGTTATGGGATGTTTGGACCATTGTACTTTACTTAGAAAAAACGAAACGAAAAGCATAAACTCAAAAAACTATGGTTAAAATAAACAGGCATGCCCGCAACGTAGGAGACCGTTGCCATACTAGTAATAACTAACCATAGAAGATTTAATACACAATACATTTTTAGGGTGATATATTATATGTATACTGTATAGTGTATTCCATTCTCCTATATACGCGTCGAATTGAATCTATCGTTCTCGTGATCAATCTTCCAAAAATTTACATGTGCATAGATCATGTTAATGTCTATTAGATCAAGCTATAGTGATATGGTTCACAAATGGGAGCTGCTAACAGCTGGAACTCATTCCACTGAAGTCGACATATGGCCAGACATAAATAATTTGGCTAGTAAGGTGATTTTACGAATGGCATTTGGTAGCAGTTACCTAGAAGGAAGAAAGATATTTGTAATCCACAAGAACAAATCGACCTTGTATCCAAAATGATGATTTTACATCTTCCTGGAACAAGGTAACAACAATTAATGGTTAAAGTAATACTACTAGATATCATGTTTATGTGTATACGTATGTGTAGTTAATTAATTTGGTTTGTAACGTTGATTCATATCCACCAGAGCAAACAAAAAGTATAAACAAAATTGTGACGAGCTTCAAATCCTGCTAAGGGATATAATAGACAAGAGGAAGAAATTAATCGAGATGGGAGAAGGTAATTGTAATGATTTACTTGGAATTTTGTTAGAATCGAATTTGAAAAGAGATTAAAGAACATGGGGTTGGAATGAGTATGGATAATGTGTGGTATGTGCTTATTCACATATCTTTTCTTGCCAAATTAAGACCAAAATGACCAAAAACTAACCATAAATGCCAAAGATATTGTGTTTTTGTGTTTATAATCGTGCAGGTGTGGATATTTCAAAAAACAGGCATAAATCAGGCCAAAAAAGACAAAAACGAGCACGAGATTTGAAAACGCGGGGAAGCAAATCACCATTTTGTGAGCTCAGACTGTCAAATTATACCTTGGAGAATCAAAGAATGTCAGAAATAGTCCTTGTAGCAAAGTTTGAAGAATTGGCAGAAATGGTCCTTTAAGTTACAAAATTTGCAGAAATGGTCCCAGAGCATTTATTTTTGAAGAAAAGTCAACCAAGGTCATCCATGAATCAAGAAGTGACAGTTTTTACCCTTGGCTTAATTTTGGAAACTTGGCAGTTTTGGTCCCTTGAAATTTCAAAAATTACATAATTGGTCCCTGTGATTTCATTAGCTATAAAACCAAACCCTTTAACAAATTTACCCAACCCATTATTCAAACCAGCCCACACACCATCTCCCAAACCCAATCCAATAAATAAACCGAACCCCACATCCCGTTATAATACCAGGGTCAAACCAAAAGTCATAACCACCATCTCCTCCCCTGGTTTCCTGCCAAACCACCACCACCTCTGCACCACCACCCCCACTTGGCCACCTTCCCATCACATCACCCTCACCCTTTGCACCTTATCCTCTTCATCACAAGTTATTAAAACCCATTTGCAATTTCATTTTTTGGCACCAAATCAAGATTAAAGGCTCAGATTGATTGCAATCATCCAACGGTTCAAATTCTTGACGGGAAAGCTCAATAGAGGCACAGAGAAGCACAAGGAACCTAATTCACTCATATAAATAATCCTAATGTAGCCAAGTTTGGCAGTTAGTTTTTCTTTTAAGTCAGGTTCTTAGTAGTAGCTAGTTTACTGAAGTTTTTAGTTTACTTTTAAGATTTCCTCATGTACTCTTTTTTTAAATGAATAAAATTTAAGTTTGATTTTTTAATTCCTATCTTTTATTTCTTATTTGCCAAAATCTGTTTTTTAAGCCTTTATAAACTTGTAGTCATAACTAAAGCCTAATAAGCTAACTCATAGCTTAATTATGCGCTGGTTAACCTGCTTATCTAATCTTAACAAAGCCTATTCAGTTTCATTCTATTAAAGAGAGAGAGAGAGAGAGAGAGAGAGAGAGAGAGAGAGAGAGAGAGAGAGAGAGAGAGAGAGAGAATAGAAGAGACAAAGCAGTTGAAGCATTGTAACAGTTTAGAGCTTCATGGGAAGCCTTAGGACAGTTGAGAAATAGTTTGGAATCTTTAGTATTGTGCAAACGCAACCTATAAGTCATTTTTCTAATAGTTCACTGTTCATCTGCTATTTATTGTAGCATTGCTTATTACTTGCTTATTTGTGCTTACTAATGCTTTTTAATGTTTTTATGTTCCAATTATGTTGGTGTCACACCTCGCCAAGGCGGTAACGCGAGGGTGTAACTTTATGGATATCATCATAACACCTGGTGTCTATATAGAGAAACAACTACATGCACAAAAATATAGCAAAGTACAAACACAAAGTGTTGTAACAATACCCCAAAACAAAATAACCAAAATAGAATCCGAAGCAATACATAAATCTAAACATAGATGATAAACCACTTCTAATGCAACTAGGGTCTCGTCTAATCACAACCTTCTATCTTATCCTTAGAAAGCTCACCTGAAAATGATGCTTAAAACGTCAACATAATGTTGGTGAGATTCATAGGTTTAAGACACACATACACTCTTAAGGAAACCAGTTCACTGTGATCATAAAATATAGTTGGACAAATAATTATAGTTATCATATAAGCTACATGTATTCGCAAAGCTACCAACACACATAAGGCAACCATTCAGACGGAACGTGTCCACCGATCCCATTTCAATATCTATTAGATCGCATGCACGAGCAACAGGATAAGCATCCTCCCAATTGAATACACATCACAACATTCGGGTCGGAACGTGACCCCTGCTCCAATATAGACATCAATTAGGTCGCATGTGCGAGCAACAGGATAAGCATCCTACCAATTGAGTCTCTGATATTCATGCCTGATAATTCCCGATAATCCACGATAATCTCATCACAATATATAACAATCACACCATAATAATCATCACATATAGCATACATAAAATAACATTATAAGTCCAAGCTCTTTTAAATCACACATAATCACAGTAACTCAAACCATTTAAGACAAGCATCATTCCCATCCCAAGTTTAAACAAAGTAAAAAGTGGGACTATGAACTCACCTCAACTTTGCAGCTTCCAACAAATAACAATCACAAATCTATACAACACAAATAAGTTCACGTTACACATGGTCAAGCTAAAAGCTATAACCCATGCAATACTCACATGATGGATGTCTAAGATTCATATGACCCACTATGGATCTCCTAGACCCCATACTAACCATCACCATAACCTAATACTCACTAAATCCCTTGCACTTTTAAAATCAGAAAACGCATAATTTTAGGGTACATTTGCCCACATGAAATAATAACAATTAAAGCTCAACAACTCACACCAAAAATTCACCATGGTCTCTCATATAAATACAAGCTAATCCCAGATGGCCATGGTCTAATAACATACACAAGTACGCATAAGAAAATCAAACTTGTCAACTATCCAGATTGAGATCTGAACGCACACCAAAAAGTTTTGATTAAAATAAAATACTTCCACAACCTTTTATCGCGAATCCTTTTCGTGGGAGTCTAAGATAACCTAAAACTCAACTTTCCCAGAATGGCTAACCTAAATATCACTTTTTCACCCACAATTAACTATCAAACTTGTACCCAAATTCTATCCTGGTTTAACAGCTTTGACACCTTATCAAAGAAAAATCAAAATACCAACTTTCAGACCTCGAAATCAATCGTGGCTAGACTTTTTGGAAATCTCTTTCATTAAACTTCAATTTAGACTAAAATTTCGTGATCTACCTCATCACCATCTATTAAATACCTTCGAATCTTTACAACACTAATTTTATGTCCAAACCCTAACTCAATAACTTGCATGTTTTACGCTCAAATCTCTTCACCAATCACCATATTATTATCAATTGATGATTCTAACATGTTTTAAATCTTACAAAAGTTTATAAACCCTAAATCCATCATGTAGGATCGATACTTTTATTGATTATGTGGATTGGGAGGTCTTGGATTATGGAAGAAGATGATAAACATGGTTAATAAGTTAGAGAGAGAAAGAGAGAGAGTGGGAAGTTTCTAGTGAGAGAAACATCTAATGAGGTATGTGTATTGAATGAAACAACCAACCCTTCCCTTGTGTGGGAAGGGGTATATATACACTTACAATATACGCCCTCCTACGGGCTGTAGATCAGGTGTACAGTGGGTAAAGACCCATCCATCCTCCATGGTGTGACTATAACTATTCTAATATATACAAAGCTAAGAGCTATGCTAAGTATGTAAATACATGGGTTGACTGAACCTTTTTCTTAATCCTAACAATCTCCCCCTAAGGGAGGTCACCCCAGAAAAATATATTGAATCTTAGCATTCTATACATTGATCTTTAGCTCTAGCTTGTATCCGTTGATTCTTCAAGTGTTGTCTTTGTACGGAAAGTAGTGATCTTTGAGCATAAGTTCCTTTTACTTGTGTGATCTTTGAGCTTTCATTGAGATCATCAGCCACCGTAAATCTCCAAATCATCCTTTATGGAATCGCCTCCATGTAATGTAGTGACCATCGGACCATCATGCTCACACCTTTCTGGATCGTGAAACTTTGCATCAGAGTTACGGAAGCATTGTTGTTGATCTTTCACTTTTCATGATGTCTTGAATTGTGAGTGTGGAGTGTGAGCATGAGGTTATGAATTGATGTCTCATTTGCCATCAGCTGCAGCCATCGGGTGTTCCTGCAAACAACAGTTAGCAATAAACATACGAAAGTGTCTTTGTTCACCTTCGTTGAATAGGGTTGCAAGAACCATGGTTCCCTGTTAATCAGTATAGATACTGCCTGTGATCAGGTAGAATTCCAAAGAATTTCCTTGACAGGGTTTCGCAGCTGTACTAGCCGTTCTCAAATCGGGGCGTCTCAAAGTAGACAACACGGAGTGAGTGAACCGGTGAATTAAAGATTCACCGATTAATGAGGAAATTGATTTTGAAAATCAATCGTGTATTGCTAGAGAAAGAGTTTTTGCAATACAACGAGAGTTTTATGAGAAACATCAATTTTTATGTAAAATACTTTTGTTTGAAAATTATGCGTAGTCAATGTGCTCGAAAGAAAGTAGCTGAGCACATCGAAGGGTTTTCCAAAAGTATCCGTCAATTCATTTCCTGGAACAAGTTTGATTCAAAAACGAATCGCCCCTTCGTTGCTTTCTAGTTGTCACTAGTTTGATCCATGAAGGATCTCACATGTCACCTACCAAGAGCTTGATTGATGTTCACTTTAGCAGGATTTCCATCTTCATCGTGAATAATTGCATATCACTCAGATGTTCTGGCAATACCACAAGGATAATGCGTAGGACTCTAAATATATTATCTTACTTTCCACATTGTGTGAAACAGTAAGCATATTGTAAATGTGTCCTAATGAGATTTATGGATGATTTCTTTGGCTCTAGACTCAATAGTGCGTTTTGATCTGCTCCTGGAGACTGGGGAGGCGTCTCCTGTTTAGGTATCAACATAGCTCGCAATGAGTGGTCGATACATTGCATAGGGTTCCCCGTGAGAATGAAACAAGCTCTTTTAAGAGAACTTGAGTGGCTAGGAAGTTTAGTGCAGTGTGTCACTAGGTCCATGACGTCTTGTCTTCAATACCGGTGTTACCTTAGTAACCACCAGTAGCATTTGAATTGAACCCGGTTTCTGCCCCAAGGTTGAATAAATAGAGGGCTATTTCTTTTCACCCTTTCTCATTTCATTTCTTTTTAATTCTTCAACCCCTTCAGTGCTTACCGAGACTTCATCACTAGAACCTTGTTGGGTTTGTTCCAGTCCTAGCTCTATCTCAGTCGGCACTCTTCCCTTTCTCACTTTTCTCCTTTTTTTAATCATTCCTAAGGACTTCTAATCTATCTAGAGGATTGTCCCTGGGAAGATCCTTCCGGTTCTAGTGGATCATGGGAACTCATACTTAACCTTAACCATCCTTATAACTCCGTGCATTAAAGTAAATGGCCGGTCTTTGGTATTGTTTCACAAACGCCTTTTGCTCCCCCTTAATATGAGTGTCGGTATTCGAAAGAGTTTAGCACATATGAGGGAGCCTATTATTGAGTCCAAAAGATCACATTTGTTTATCAGATTTCATATTTAAATCACATTCTCTCCCCTGATCAAAAATTTCAAACCTTTTGAGATTTGTGATCCCAATTGATTTAAATACGTTAGAAAATTTTGGGAGAAAATGTGTCTGATTTATACAAGCCGATATTGGAACATATTAATGCCCCCCCCCCCCCCCCCTAAAATTATGAGGGACTCTATTATTGTCAGTTATGATGAGTGTATAAAAGAATTGAAGTTTAACGCGAAACTCATGAAAATTCATACACTGACACATAACAACAAATGTTTATTCACTACTTATGATGTACAAAAAAAAAACATTTGATGATCTAAAATAAAATTTGAAATCACTCTCCCCCTCAATCTACGACCATTTGTACGTTTGAAATTTTGTGAAAAATTAAACCTTTTTGTCATAGATTGAGTGGCAAATTTTATAAGAAACTTAAGTCTAATTGATTTTCAAATATTGTTTTAAAGCACCATTTTATATACAAAATATTTTTCTGAAGAATCATAGATGGAAAAATATTTGTTTTGGTAAAAGAAGACTTCTCTTCTTCAACAAGAAATAATGCACAAAAGCGTGCATTAGATCGAGTAAACATAGATATAAAGTAATCCATGCCCAGGTGAACTTCACCCGGTAAAAGGAACAACCGTCTTTTTGGCAACGTATTTTCCCCATTTTGAGAAACGGGTTGCTATCTGAAGTAATAGCAAGCCATAATTTTAAGTCCGGGTCACATTCTGAAATGACTGTAAGTCATATTTACCCAAATGACAAGTTATCAATGCATGAATACAAGGCTTTTAAAGCATGTGTTGGGGAAATATGGAATTATAGTGTTTGTTTTGGGTATATATGGAATTGCCCCTTGTTGGATATATATATATATATATATATATATATATATATATATATATATATATATATATATATATATATATATATATATATATAATATGTACAAAGGATATTATGCAGTTTAAGAGGATGTTGACATGAATATCGAAAAGAGGATATCGGTCTGCACGTAGTAGAAGTCAGTAGTCAACATCTCTTAAGCTTTCACCACCTGATGAGGCGAAAAATAAACCGTTTTTAGGGGGTCATTTAAGCCCGGAATTGAAATTATTTGATCAAATATTGCCCTAAATCGTTCCTTTTGTGATTTTAGGTACTTTGGGAGTGAATTCTGGAAAAGGAAGCATTTTGGACGTTTTTGGAGCATAAAAGTGAAGAAAATGGTAAAGACTTAATTTTCCTTGCTGGGAATAGTACCTGACGGCGTCAAGAAGGAAAATATGACGGCGTCAGGAGCAAAATGCATGACAACCCAGAGAAAACGTGACGGCGTCAGAAGTAGGGCGTCAAGAGTTATTTTGGTGAAGGCCTGGAGCAGAATTACACATGACGGCGTCAGACCCAGATCTAGGCAATCCGAGAACTTTATTGGTGGCGAGATGACGGCGTCAGAAATTTACTCTTGATGCCGTCACCTCACAAAATCTATATATACTTTTCTATTTTTCATTCATTAAGAGAGGAACTTGTGTGGAGAATACTAGAGTCAAACCTAATAAAACCCTAGGTCGTTTGTAACAGTATTTTCAATGGTTTTCACCCCTTGAAACCTTTCATGTTCAATTAAGATAAGTCTTCTTTCAATTCATTCAATATGTCTATGTGTTGTTTGAATATATCTTATGCTTGTCTTGATTATAACATGCTAGGCTAGATCTATCATGTGTTTGCTTAGATGTAATGAAACCTAGATGTTAATTATAGGTTGATTGCTTGTTTATAGTTGTAATGGATGAATGATTTCAATGTTAGGCTTCAGAAAACTGGCAGATCTCCATTGTGTAACTTGCTTGAACGTCTTAAGAAACATGAACCGATGTGTACTAGGTTTTTATGATTGTATTTAATGCATGAGCGAATTCTAGTGATCCCATGTTAGGAGCTTCTTAGCCAGCTCGACATAGGAGTGAAGTAGGAGCTTATAGGATTGGGGAAGTAAGTACGCCACCCCATGAATGGTATTAAGGAATACAATCCGTCATCCACGCAACTGTAACAAGTAATTAACCTGTAAAAGATATCTAGGGAGTAGTGAAATCTAAGTAAACACAATTCTCCCATATATTGCTCACACCACTATCTTAATTTAATTTATTTCCATTTTTATTATTTCATTTTGATTGCATCTTAGTAATTGGGTTAGTTGACTAGCAACTAATTCCGCCTACTCCTCTAAAAACCCGAGATTTTTACTTCTTTTCATAAAAACATAAAAATACAAAAAGAATCATCCCTCACCTCTAGACTTAGTTCTTAGGTTTTCTAATCCCCCGGTACTTGTCACTATACTATACTACAACGATCATGTACACTGCCTGGTGGGGGTTGTAAGCTTCTCGAGATCCCTCGAGAGGCAAAGCCTGGTGCAATTCCCACGCATCAAGTTTTTGGCGTCGCAGCCCGTGGAATAGTTATTGTCTAGGTTAGAATTTCTTTTTATTAGGTGTACTTGCTAGATTCCTTTCTAGTAAGATTTCATTTTTATTTTAGGTTCTCTTTAGTCTATCTTATTTCTTCGTGTCTTTGGTCGTAATCTTTACCATCCGACATCATGGAAGGTGGTAACATCTTTGAACCCATCAACCACCACAACAAGACCACCCACAAGACCCACCACTAGCTAACCAACCTCTTAGGCCCCGAACCCTAGAAGAGTATTCCCAACCTAGCCACCAAGGCTACCGAAACACCATTGAGGTCACCCAAGGAGCCAATGTGTCTCCCTTACGATCCGACACCATCCAGTTGGTGCAAAGTGGATGTGCATTCCATGGACTTCATTCCGAAGATCCAAATCAACATCTCAAGGACTTCCTTAAAATCGTAGATTCTATAGACCTAGATACTACAACTAGAGAGTCAACCTGATTACGCCTATTCCAATTCTCTCTACGTGATCAAGCTAGTCGATGGCTTGAGCGTTTACCCACGGGATCCATCACCTCATGGGATGATCTCACTACTCGTTTCCTTGCTCAATTTTTCCCACCGGGGAGAACTACCAAGCTTTGAAATGATATCTTGATGTTCCAACAACGTCAAGGTGAAACTCTATATGAAGCATGGACTCGTTTCAAGGACTTACTCCAAAAAGTCCCTCATCATGGCATAGATCTTTGGCTCCAAGTCCAAATTTTTTATGACCATATCGATCTCTCCACTAGGCGAACCATTGACCAATTGGCCGGTGGCAAGCTACGTGATCTAAGTACAGAACAATCATGGGAACTCATAGAAGATCTTGCTCTCTATGACAACGAATGTTGGAATGATCCCCGTGATTTGAACAAAACGGTCAAGGCAATATCTTTGCCTTCGAACAATTCTAGCACTCCCGACCGTAGGATCATGGAACTTGAAGGTCGAGTCAAGTTTCTCATGAAATCTTACAAAGCTCCTAAGCCCTCAAGCCAAGTAAGCAAAATCGATTCTTCATGTAAATTGTGTAATGGCCCTCACGAAACTCATAACTGTATGGAGCTTCCAAAACGCGCTTATAATGAATTCACATCGTCACACGTTGGTCGAGGTCCTTGAAACTTTAACGAGGCCTATGAGGCATGGAAGGACAAACCTAATTTCAGAGGGTACCAAACTTGGAGCATATCCTTCAATGACTCCTCCCCACTCGAATGGTCCGAGCATTTTCCGTCACAGAGCACTCCTAGGCAAAGCTGTGAAGATGCCTTGCGAAAGTTCATTGTATCTCAAGAGTTACAGCTCTCTACGCTCGAGACTAAATTTAGACAACAGCAAGCCGATATGAATAACAAGATTTGTAATCTGTTAACTGCTATTAAAGAGCACGCTATTAGTAAACCGATTCAAGCTGAAGAGGTCAAATCTGTTACCGCCATGAATCAGCCAACTTCTCCTGTGAAAATAAAAAGTCCTAGTAAGCTATTTAAACATCTATCACCAAAGGTAAAAGATCCTATTAACCCCCTAGGACCAATTCATTTTGTAAACATCATCACCACAATATCCGCTCCCACACCTAATCAGAGCCAACAACCAGCTGGACATATAGATCATAAAGCTAAGGAGGAAACCTCAAGGTTAGACCACAAGTTGACCAAGGGCCCTGCCAACTCATTCGAGAATTCCGTCACTCAAGAATCTAGCAAACTGGATGAAGTGAAAGAGAGGTCGAAAGAGCACACGAGAAATCCAGCAATCTCGGGTAAATCTATTATAGAGGAATCCAAGAAAGATTTGGTGGGAATGGCTAATAGGAGTAGTGATAGGATTGAGGGAAGCAACTCTAAAGTTTTCAAGATTTCCTGCACTCTTATGAAAAGTCTCTTTACCAATACTTATATAGACCCTAGCCTCCCTGTCAACATAATCCCCCTTTCCCTTTACCATGAAGCCTTCCCTGAACGCACGGTGTATGATAGAATCAATAATGACGGGGTAATAAAAGATTTATCAGTTATGATTGGGGAATTCGTCTATAACACCGACCTCACCGTGGTCGATAACATAGACCCTATCACTAATCTAACATCAACCAACCTTGTTCTCGGGAAACCATTTGTCAATGATTCAGGAGTAATCCTTGATGAGAAGGATGGTAGTGCCTTATTCACCAATGGCATCAAGAAGGTAATCTTTCGTAGGGGTAATGAGGAGGTGTACGAGTACCGTCCATCTCTGGAAGGAAATTTATATGGATCAAGGGATGGAGGACCGAGAAGGATAAGGCGATGTGATCCGAATAATCTCAAAATTCCCTGTATGATCGATCATAAGTATTTCGATAATGTCTACATTAACGTATTCCTACCTAAGAATTTTATATCCCTATTTCACTATAACAATATCTGCAGATGGGGAATGATTTATAGGGGAAAGAATGTAGTTGGTAGAGATCATGAAATCCAGGTATTCGTAGGAAATATGGCATTCACTATGGAATTTACGATCGTGGACAACATCGAAGACTATGTTGACCCAAGGTTGTCACAAGTTGTTTTCAGAGCACCTTTCTGTGAAATCACTAATTTAATAGTTGATGACCGGAACGGAATCATGACCTTCGCTGATGGAGTTAGGAGGGTGTCATACCAAACGCCATACAAGAGAAAAGATCTAAACGAAATCAATTGTGACGGGCTTGATAAGCTAAGTTCTCAACTTATATTATGTGATGAAGATATTCGGAGAGGATGTAAGAACACTGCTGATTTATCATGTGGATTCTTTAAGGATGTTAGTAAACTTGGGTCCAAGTATCAAACAGATGTCTTTGAGTTCGAAGACCCAAAATACCTACACTATGAAAGCGATACCGATATAGGAGATGACCTAGAGAGTGAGACCAACGATGAGGTTACGTAGTAACCCATGACCTTGAGTCTAGCTACAAGACTCGTAAATAAAGAAAAGCGCTTCTTGGGAGGCAACCCATGTTTTGTGTGATTTTTATTTTGTTTGATTGTTATTTGTTTCCGTATGCATGCTTTATTTTTATTGTTGGTAGATCATGTTTCAAACTAAAATGGTGAAAATACTTTATTTTGTTGTTTGGCCTTGTCTTAAATTCATCCAAAGGTATTTCGCAAAAGATAAGTGTAAGGGGAAATCCCAAATATGTTTTTAAGAAACAAAACCGATGATGATTCTCCACAATATTAAGTGAGCATGTGTATTCGTATTTGTAGAGTCAAATGCTTGTATCGAGTCATAATGATGTTTTGCAGGATTTTCCAGGAAGCAGGACAAAGTTTTTCCTAAAATTTTCCGGAAACTTAACATAAGAATTTCTGCAGGTCACTTCTGACGGCGTCAGGAAGAAATTCCTGACGACGTCACGTGTAAAATTCTGGAAATTTTAACAGTTTTGTTTTTCTAACGGAGTCTTAAAGTTTTTGTTGAATCTTTAGTTTTATAATCTCCAGGAAATCTGCAAACATCATTCCACAAGCATTATATCTTACTTTGTTTTCTAGGATTTGTTAGCATATATAGATTGCCGCCGATTTTACGCGAGGTTTCCTTGTTTTTCTTCTCAGGTTTAATAGGTTATGTATGACAAGAAGATGATTTATATTCTGGAAGGGAAGCTTTGATTGTTCATTTTCTTGGAGGAAGATCTAACCTGGTTATATTATCCATACCGAGCGAATAGGGGAGTATTTGATTTCATTCTTTTTACCTGTTTTACTTTTACATTCTTTATTTGAACATTGGGGACAATGTTCATCCTAAGTGTAAGGGGAGGGTAAAATGATGATACCTTATAGATACACTTTCGCTTGAGTTTGTTTGTTAAATGGTAGATGTGTAATAAAACTATGAGAAATACTTGTTAGTGTAATTTTAGCGCCAAATTTAAATTTTTTTACAACATTTAGGAGTGAAACTTTAGCCATAGCAAGCGTCTCATGGATAGGAGATCGTATGACTAGCACAAAACCGTACCATTCAGAAAAATTTTCCACCCAAATATGTGAGGTTCGCCTTTAGATTTGATAGGAAAATCATTTACTATCAGTGCTTATGAGTGTACCGGTAGCATTTAGATTCTAGAACTTGCGTTAGTGATGCATCCCAAGATCGCTAGTGAGACTACATTCGTGTGGTAGGATTTACTACATGATAAGAGGCATTAGGATCACTCCTGTGTTAAACCCGTATCATAATTACTTGACCATTTAAGTCATATTACTTGGCTAGTTAAGTCAACTAATTTTTCCCACACCCTTAGCGTTGTACTCATTTTTAGTACACGAAACCCCTAGTACACCCCTCCGAGCCTATCTTTTCGTTTCTAACTTTAAGCATCTTACTTAAAGGAAGAATTTTGTTACAACCCACTTAAATGTACACCCAAATCGCCTTAGCCTTCCGTGTATGCATTCATCTTTAGTGCATTATTGTTTCATGTTTAAACCCTTAGTTAATTATCTAATTGATTACATGGTTGCTAAATCGAGTCATATCCTTGTACATATTGTTTTGGGACAATTGGGACTCATGGGTAAAGTACTTATTTTATGGAGTAATGGGGAAGAACATCATATTATTACCCCCATATGTATGTTAATCTTAAAAGTACTCCAAGTGTCTTGATTTTCTTAATTCGAGTCATTAGATTAGTTTATTGTAAAGTATGTAAAAATTCAAGTGTAAGGGGAATGTTCATTCCCTATGATGTATTATTTTGGATGGTAGGGTAAAAGTGTATGCAAAAAAAATATATATAAAAAAAAGAGAGAAAAAACATACGGACTACCATCCCGTTTCATTCTATGTTTATTTTATGTTTTTATTATTTTTGATTTGTTAGCCTAAGTCGAGTCGAGTCTTGGCTTAGCAACGCCATATTGTACATGTAATTAACCAAGATGATTAACTCGCCACCAGTAAAGATTGCCTATATCCAACAAAACCGTGTATTCCATATCCCTACACCTAACGTTATAACCCTTTGAAAGACCTCTTTGATATTTTATCCTAGGTGCTTATGCCATGTGGTGGAGGTTTGATCCTTTCCCAAGCCTATGGTAATCTATTTTGCTATGACAGGTAGTGAGAGATATTTTCCATTTCCATATTGTGATATATACTTTATTACACCCGAGAGATGTGAGTATCTAAACACTATTTGTGAGGTGCTAGTGTATGACCTCCATGCTTGTATTTGGTCTTTGGTGGAATGATTATTTGTTGTAATTACTTTTATATTAGTGTTAAATGACCCCTAACTTGTATTTTGATTAGAATAAAAGCGCATTTGCTTGAGGACAAGCAAATCTCAAGTGTAAGGGTATATGATGAGGCGAAAAATGAACCATTTTTAGGGGGTCATTCAAGCCCGGAATTGAAATTATTTGATCAAATATTGCCCTAAATCGCTCCTTTTGTGATTTTAGGTACTTTGGGAGTGAATTCTGGAAAAGGAAGCACTTTGGACGTTTTTGGAGCATAAAAGTTAAGAAAATGGCAAAGACTTAAATTTCCTTGCTGGGAACAGTACCTGACGGCGTCAAGAAGGAAAATATGACGGCATCAGAAGCAAAATGCATGATGACCCAGAGAAAATGTGACGGCGTCAGAAGTAGGGCGTCAAGAGTTATTTTGGTGACGGCCTGGAGCAGAATTACACATGACGGCGTCAGACCCAGATCTAGGCAGTCCGAGAACTTTATTGGCGGCGAGATGACGACGTCAGAAATTTACTCTTGACGCCGTCACCTCACAAAACCTATATATAGTTTTCTATTTTTCATTCATTAAGAGAGGAACTTGTGTGGAGAATACTAGGGTCGAACCTAATAAACCCTAGGTCGTTTGTAACAGTATTTTCAAGGGTTTTCTCCCCTTGAAACCTTTCATGTTCAATTAAGATAAGTCTTCTTTCAATTCATTCAATATGTCTATGTGTTGTTTGAATATATCTTATGCTTGTCTTGATTATAACATGCTAGGCTAGATCTATCATGTGTTTGCTTAGATGTAATGAAACCTAGATGTTAATTATAGGTTGATTGCTTGTTTATAGTTGTAATGGATGAATGATTTCAATGTTAGGCTTAAGAAAACTGGCAGATCTCCATTGTGTAACTTGCTTGAACGTCTTAAGAAACATGAACCGATGTGTACTAGGTTTTTATGATTGTATTTAATGCATGAGCGAATTCTAGTGATCCCATGTTAGGAGCTTCTTAACCGGCTCGACGTAGGAGTGAAGTATGAGCTTATAGGATTAGGGAAGTAATTAGTACGCCACCCCATGAATGGTATTAAGGAATACAATCCATCATCCACGCAACTGTAACAAGTAATTAACCTGTAAAAGATATCTAGGGAGTAGTGAAATCTAAGTAAACATAATTCTCCCATATATTGCTCACACCACTATCTTAATTTAGTTTATTTTTATTTTTATTATTTTATTTTGATTGCATCTTAGTAATTGGGTTAGTTGACTAGCAACTAATTCCGCCCACTCCTCTAAAAACCCGAGATTTTTACTTGTTTTCATAAAAACATAAAAATACAAAAAGAATCATCCCTCACCTCTAGACCTAGTTCTTAGGTTTTCTAATCCTAGCGACACTATTCCTGAGTTGAACGATCTATCCCCCAGTACTTGTCACTATACTATACTACAACGATCAGGTACACTGCCTGGTGGGGGTTGTAAGCTTCTCGAGATCCCTCGAGAGGTAAAACCTGGTGCAATTCCCACGCATCACCACCAAAGCGTTCGAGGCTCCTGAATTTGTGTCTGAACTTGAGCCTTCTCAATGTGAAGCTTTGATAGCTCATCAACGTATCATCTCACACTTGACTAGTTCTTCCCATCTTTCTTCCCTGCTGAAGGCTAAAGTAATGCGTACCAAAAGTATTTTGAGACCACTTCCCCGCAAGTAGTAGAAATGATGCAATCAGTCTCATTATATGAAGCTCAGAAAACCAAAGTACACACACAATCCATTGTGTACGTCTTTTGTCATTAGAAACTGTTTCTTGCATCTCTTCCCCCACGTAGTTGGAATAATACACCAAAAGAATGAGTTAAAACACTGATTCTGCAGTTATGACATTTGTCTTACCGGAATAACTTCAATTAAGTAGAAGTATAAAGCTCATCGCGTGTACTCGTTGTGCGTTCCGATGTACGTCTCCTTCCCCCTTGCTGGTTTTGATACCTCAGAATCAGCAACACATTTTACGCCCATATACTTGAAATCTTGTGAGAAGAACAAAATAAGCTCAAATGTATCCTGTGAGAATCAACTTGCTGAAGAGCAATGTGAGCACATTTAATTAGGTATTTTAGCACATACTTTTCAGATGAGTGCCTTGAATATGAAGAAGTCTTTTGATAACTAAATGCATATCGTCTTTAGTCTTCTATCACTTAGCGGAGAATGTAGAACAGACTGTAGACTCGACCTTCTTCAATGTTTTCCATTTGGGGAATACGATATCAACATCTCCATCTCACTAAATGCATTCCAATTATATTACATAAACCAAATCAGCCCTTATGTACCAAATACAAGAAGAAACGATAACACCAAAGTAACAGGTTGAAGCACTGATCATCCCTGCGGATATCAACTCTGGAATAACTGATTAAGCTCGATCATGTGAACCTGTTGTGCATCCATGATGTACACATTTCTCTCTCCCCTGATGGTTGCGACTAATCTGCCCGTGACGTGCACATGAAGTGATAATACCAAAGTAAAAAGTTGAACCACTGATCATCTCTGCGGTTATCAATCCCGAAATAAGTGATTAAGCCCGATCACGTGAACTTGTTGTGCGTCCTTGGTGTACACATTCCTCTCCCCTAATGGTTGCGATTAATCGGAATCATCATAATGATGTGTACATGAAGCATTAACTGGAAGCCCTTCATTACTAATAATATTAGCCCGCAAGAAGATGTCGATAAACCTCACGAGTCCTGAACAGAAGTATTCAGTTGTCATGAGATGATGACTAATTGAGTTTGCTCCCCCTCAATTAGGTCATTGTATGTAAAGAGCATTTTCAAAAACTTGTGAAGTTTCTGAATCGGCTCCCCCTCAAACTGACCATCCCCTTTTATCGATTCAACACTTTAACGTCATGATCACGTTTGAGGGTCTTGATATTAACCATCTTCTTCTTTATCTGAATCAATCAATCAACTGGAGTACTAAATGATAACACCAAGTTCGAATCCCAGCAATGACTATAGAACTCGAACAGTGTAACAAACCACGGAATATTTCGGAGAGGTAGACACTAATTTCCCCGACACGAATAATTAAGCTCGACCCCTTCATGATTTATAACCCCAGCATACACATTTCTCCTCCCACGAAAGAATTGAAAGAACATGCCTGTTCTCCCCTTTCAAAAGTGGCATGCTAATGACATTTTTGCCATAGTCGAAAGGAGAAGGACACAAGCATATTCTCCCCCTCAAAAATGGCATGCAATGACATTTTTGCCATACTTGAGATTCCTTGATGGTTGAAATTTATCAGATGCAGCATAAATGTGTGTGTAGCACCAAAAATTACTGCGAAGAAGATGATGATTAAAATACTTTTGAAGCAGCCCCTATTTTGTTTCCTTATCAATGGTTTAGCAAATGAAGAGTTCCATGAAGCTTGTAATACGCCTAAACCACTTGTTGAAATGTGTTAAACCTTGGAGAAAATATCTGCGTACAAGAGCCGAATGACCATTCTTCAACCGTCATCAACATGTAGTATCTTCATCCTTTCCCTTCTCCCTCTCAAAAATTGCATATGCATGTTTGCAATTTTTGATTGAATAAGTAAAACACAAAAATATAATCCAATGTATGTCAATCCACTTGATGACAGTACGAACATGGGAAAAGCATGAAGCTTGTTGATGAGAATGGTCATAAATAAGAAGATTTCTCTTCTTCCTAAGATAAGGCGCACTGAAACGTACACCTTTCTTTTCTTTAAGGAATGGGACATGAAGTGTTATCTGCAGAATCCATTATGATGAAGAAAGAGGCTTGAACCGTTGTGTCCAAACATCATAAACTTGAAGAATGAGGCTTGAACTGATTTGTTCAAACGTCATATCTCTCTTTTCTATTTCTCTCAGCTAACTCGTTACCAACCCCATTAACATTTTGTCGGCTCTTTGTCGTGACTACTGATGGAGAAAAACCCAATATGATGAACTTGAGACTGAAGTAAAATAACCCGAACTTGTGACTTAAGCTTGCACTAATGTGTGACTAAGAACGGTGTAGAGAGTTCGTGCAACATCGAATCCCTAAGTACTCTATACTCTTCAACCAACCAACCATCAAGTATAAGACGTACATCACCTCTTGAATATCCACAACTTCGTGTGACACTGAGCACTACAACGTAACTCCTTAAAATGATAGTTATTTTGTGGTAATAGAAAGGAAGAATCCCAAAAATAACTAGATATCCAAGTCTTCGTCATTGTAAAGGTTAAAAGCTCGAACAAGGATCTCGAAGAATCTTCATCCAACCACCCCGATATCTTCAGATACTAAGTACACGCACCCGTGAAATTTCACTTCAACCTTAAATAAATAATAATGAATTGAAACGCGTAGTCACATCTTGTGGTTTAACTACCCAAATCTAGCCTCTTGGATGTTTTGAATGAACTTTGATAATGGTTTTATCCCTATCATGTCAAACATACATAACCTCATAAAAACACATAACCCCGTAAAAATTCATTATAACCAAAATGCCATGAAGTATGTCAAAACTCATCCAATACATGAAGTACATACATTATCCATTCTTCGTAGTTGATGTCGTAGCACCAGAGTCAATTAAGATCCGGAAATGCACTTTTCTTTCTCCAGGATAGTTTCATCATCACGGGATTTTACAAATCTATGATTTAAACCAAGAAATAGATTCTTTTACGGGATTTTACAAAACCAAGAAGAAACCGTGAGACAATGATAAATTGAATGTGTTATGACAAATCTGGTTTTGGTGAATATCAGTTTGTAAGAACATGCAAGGGATCAACAACAATTCTTCTCACATATGTAGAATACTTCACGAACCATACTAAGCAAAGTAGTATAAACTAATTCCCCCTGGAGGTTGACCTTAGATCATCAAAGTACACGTTTCTAAGTAAAGTAGTATAAACTACTTCCCCCTGGAGGTTGACCTTAGATCATCAAAGTACACGTTTCTCCCCCATGATGGTTTCGAACTTTCGGAAGCATCATTTGACGTGTACGACCATATACCCGAGAAGCTCTTGGCTTAAGCAACCATCTTGAAAAAAATCACGAAAGACATTGAACGAACTTGAGAGATTTTGCTTAGACTATGAAGTATCATTGACATTCTGTAGTGTCGACTATCCCATGAAAATTGCTGATCACATCTCAACCTTTGAACACTTTGGTTAACAACCCAACCTCGTATTCTGTCGGCTATTGCTATGACCACTTGGTGAAGTAACCCAATATACCCAACTTGAAAATGAAGAGGAATTCCCCAAATTTGTTACTTAAGCTTGCACTGTTGTTTGAAGAATGGTGTAGAGAATTTTTGCACCATGCAAATCTCTAAGTACTCAATACTGTCCCGACAAAGTATGAGACTTTCATCACCTCTTGCAATTATCCACATCGTCATCTGCGTGTGACACTGAGTACCATACTATAACTCATTTAAGTGATAGTTAACCAGGTATTCAACCATCCACCCCGACTTCTCGAAACTAGATAAACCAAGTCTTCAACTTAACTCTTAAGCATGAGCAATTTATCATTGAAAGTCATGCATCCAACCAACCCCGACTTCAAGATAAAATAAGTACGCGCCTTCGTGAAACCCACTTCAATCTCAAATAAGAGATACCAAACACTAGCCTTTAGATGGTTGAGTTTGTGATTTACCCTTATTCTATATACCCCCTGAAGAATTTTTCGGCAAGTTAGGGTTTGAAAACTAAGGTTTTGTGTGTTGAGTTTTTTGTACTTGTCAAAATGCATCCCCGTGAAACCTAATCATTTTATCATTACCTCTGCAAAAATAACAATTATCCACAATAATTTTCGTCTCATTATAACAAAAAGCTTCAGCTCATTTCAATCCACTGTAAACTGGATGGTCCATTATCACAGAAAGAAGCGTAGGCCCAAAAATGAATCCAACAACCCATCAATTACCTAATCCCGAACTAAATGCATACCATAAATCTTCAGTAATAAACAACACTTACCCTAATTATTGTATCATTTGTAAACCCGCCCCCTTTGTCTGCTGTCTCTCAACAAACACAATCAACTCCAAATAATAATTTTGTCACAACTCACCATTTCAGGTCATTTTCCAAACTTCGACAAATTACTATTCATAAATCACTATTCATCATTTTTTAGGTCAGTTTGATATTCTAAGAAGCGTTAAAAAATTTTACTATTCATGAAACACTATTCCTTTTCGGAAAGAAAACACTATTCACGTGCATTGCTCATTTCATTGTAAATTTAGTTTACAGGTATTTAAATTCGGGTAACCGTATTGGTTCAGGTGCGAATTCATACATTATCATTAGGGACATTTCATACGGACTAGAAATAGTCTACATATCATCATAATAGCATTTGCATACTATACCACTCGTAGAATATTCATATTAATATTTTTGGTATATTTAACGTTTTACGTATATTTATTTCAATTAAACGTTGACACGCGATTAATAAATATAACTAACATATCTAAAAACCCCCACAATGGTTCCGATATATTTTTAAACTCCCTATAACGTCACAAAAATTATAAAAATTCATTTACCCGGTATTTTGGGATTTATTTAATTTACATCGTAAGTTTAATATAATTACGACGGTTTTCGTGAAAACTAAATAATAATTTTCCAAACGCTCAATTTTTGTACCCAACATATTTTTATCATTTTTACAACTTTATTAAGTCCCAGCTAACTTCGTTAAAATTTATTTCTCGCAAACCCGGCACCCGATCATAACTAAACTAACAAAAACTACCTAAATTAAACAACTAATACTTACATAAATCTCCACTACCAATCATAGTTAAATCAAAATCAAGTTTTCCCCTTTTTCTTTGAAAAACCGGCCACAACCCCCCCCCCCCCCCCTTTCAACCCTTGGCATTAAATTTCACTTAACTTATCTAAACACCTAAGAAAATATCTAAAACTTATAAACACCTTTTTACACTTATAATTTTAGATCAAAATCAAAAAGCATTCTCTTCCTCTCCTCTCCAAACCCACGGCCAAACACAAACACAAGCAAAATCCATAGATTTTTACAAGATCAAGCTTTAATCTAGTCCATATAGTTATCCTTATTAGGGTTTTGTAATATAAACTCACGGATCATCAGGTTTTCTTCATCTAAACACCTAAATCATTCTAAGTAAATTTACCAAATTTATTTTTAATCATTTCTTCAAGTATCTATTATGATCATATGGTTTTCATACTATATTTCTTGCATGTGCTAGTTTATACCACTTCATTTTATAAACTTTTAACTTATAAACCCTAGAAATGTTTATTTTGGATTTCCTTGTTAGATCTACTAGATTGATGATGATTAGGAACCCATGACACCCTAAGAAGGTGTATGGTAGGAATAGACTAGATTTGTGGTGATTGGAATTGATTTGGGTAGATTAGAAACTAGTTTGGAACCTTGAAAATGAGTTTAGAACATGTTTATAAACCTACTGTCCCAAAATGTAAAATCTGGAAAACTCAGTAACTCAGGGGAGATTTTCAACCAAAGATTTAGAAAATACTTTCAAAAACGAAACTTTTGGCGAAAGAACGGATTAAAACGGATTTATAACGAAGGAGATATGATTTTTGCAAGTTTATTGACGAAAACTATTTTTCTGAAAATTCCATGCTGTTGGACGATTTTCGTTGGACAAACCGAGGCGTTAGACATAACCTAGAGAAGCCGAGCTATCAAAAATATATTAGTACATGCTGTTGGACGATTTTTGCAAGATATTCACGTTTCAATATCGGTAAAACTATATATATATATTGACAGCTTTTAACTAGAAATAATAATAATACTTCTACGTACTAAATCCTAGATTTTCTAGAAATACTACCAAAGTGCCGAATTCATAACTAATAAAGTACTAGTGATTACAAGCTTATTTAAACGACTATTAGACGTTATTTCAAGGTTTTCAAAGCAAGGAATATAACACTAACATTCTATATACGATATATTACGACAAGTTTTTACAAGTCTAGTTAAGACTTATTTTTCTTAAGTACGGAATATATTTTTCAATGACTATAACTAGTATTTTCAAGTTATGAGTGGTATAGGTATCATGTGCATGCATATTCTCTACATCATTTCATGATCTAAATTAGATCATTATCATTCATCATAGGTTGCGGTTGATTTCGTTCCTTGTTGTCCTTATCATTTCATCTCACAGTATCATCATTTCGAGGTGAGTTTTCATAGCCCCGTTTCAATTCAATATTTTGATTTCAAATCCCACGGGGGAGAATACATTGCATCACTTATTTTTGTACATGCCAAAGTAGCTAAATTTTCATACATTGCTTAAGTTGCTATCATACCACATTAAGTCCCCTTTATATTATCATGGACCGTTAATTTGCCTTTAAGCGAGAGTGAGTGAATAGATCTATTGAGGGTGACTCCTCCATTCGTGTTTGGGTTGCTCCAACGGGTACGAATGCATTTCATGTCTAATATTATTAGAGTGCTTGGTAACAACTCATTTGGGGCGAAATTCTTATTATGTATAGCTTCGGGATCATGAGCTTAAGAGCCAATGTAACTTCATTTTGACATCAAGTCACCTTACTTTTTACTTATGGCTATTGTACACATCATTTAATCCATAAACCTATGATTTCTCACCAACTTTATGTTGACCGTTTTAGCAATATATTTTCAGGTAACTAAGGTATATCTCATGGCATGCATGGAGTCATTTTAGTGAGTAGCAGGGATGACGCGTCTCATTTTGGATTTTCATGAACTTATATATATTATCGTTTGATTGTACCAAACTTATTTCCTTCAACTTTTAGATACTTTGGGACCTATGTTTTGTAACTCTGAATATTTTTAAATAAATCAAACGATGTATTTTCAAAACGACACTTTAGGTCGTTCAATATAACTGTAACTGTGGTGCTATGACCGTCACCCCCAGGTATTCCATTCAGCTGCCATTCAGGTATTTTGGGGGTGTGACAGATTGGCATCAGAGCTAAAGTTATAGCGAACTAGGATGTATCATAGACCCTAGACTATAACCAGATTATCATAGCATCTCATCATTACATCATAAGTGCATATTCATTGTTTTAGGTGATTTCACTATACGGATTATTCATTTCATTTCATTTCACCTTTATTATCACAGAGACATGTCTTCAGATCCGAACATTATCATACTTTACTCTGTCTCAGACTCTGACATTGAGGGCTCTATGTCTTCCACTGCTGTTTCACCACCTATTCCTCCAGTACCTGTGTTGCCACTTTCGGCATCAGGTGAGGATACTGAGCCTTTTGAGGAGGAAGAGATTGCTCCTACTCCTCATATTTCTCCCATGGCACCACTAGATGTTACCCGTGTACCTACTGATATATCATCTCCTGCTTATGTTCCCTCGTAGCAAGACAACCATAGGTGCTAGGAAGAGCGTACGCACTACTGCCTCTACTTTTAGGATTCCTACTGTTCCTACATTACCTACACCACGAGCTATGCCCACTACTACTTCTATATCTACTTCACTTTTTCCGCTCAGCAAGCGTGCAAGATTTACTACCCCAGCTTCACCTACTACTGAGACTTCTAACCTTCCACCACCACCAGTATACCATATAGGTTAGAGTTCGAGAGCAGCTGCTGCTAGAGGGCCTACAGCTTTTACTTTAGATGATCAGTTAGGGGCTCAACAGGAGCAGGTTGATAGGTTGGGTTATAGGGTAGATGAGATTATCACTACTCGACTTGAGAAGGTCGAGGAGCAGGTTGAGGGATTGATCTTAGGCAGGGTTAGCATTGACGTATCTTATCATGGACTTGAGGCACGGCAGGAGGGACACCAGGAGCTGATTGAACAGCTTAGGGATGAGTTGCCTGAGATACGAGACAGAGCTCAGATGACACAGGAGACGCAGGGAGATCAGGCACATCAGTTGGCAGTAGCTCAGGAGAGGATGACAGCTGCAGAGACCAGGGAGGCTGCCCTCCAGCTTCGAGTTGAACACTTGGAGGAGATTGTTGTTGCGATGGATCGTGAGATTCGCCACCTTAGAGGAAGACCTGGAGGATCTGGAGCACCTGGAGGATCTAGAGCACCCGGAGGAGCCTAGGCATAGACTTGTATTATATTAGCTTTAACTATTTTCCTAGTCCCGAGGTGTGGGACATAGTTCAAGAACTTGTAGTATTTTGGTTGTTGTACAAACAAATGTATCAAGTATGACTCTACTATGTTGGAATGGTTATGCTATATATATATATATATATATATATATATATATATATATATATATATATATATATATATATATATATATATACATATATATATATCGGTCCATGTAGGCCAAAATTTTCATGTATTATATTCATTTGTTGTGATTATATTTATGATGTTTCATGGTTGCTCTTTATCGTTATCATATTTATACTTGTTGTGGTTGTATCTATCCATGTCGTGGTTGTATTTATACAGGTTGTGGTTGTACTCGTACATGTCGTGGTTGTATTTATACTTGTTGTGGTTGTATATATACATGTCGTGGGTGTATACCTTTGGTACGATGACTATTTCTATTATGATTTTCTCATGGTTGTTGTCGATTGTGATTTGTCAGAAGTATGGCGCCAAGGAAATGAAAGGCTGCACCAGAAACACCAGTTATGACTCAAGCCGCTATCCGCAAGTTGGTCAGGGATAGTATAGCAGAAGCTCTGGAGACTGAGAGAGCTGAGGTTGCTACTAGGGCTGCTGAGATTGCTCCTAATACTGGGGCGGTTGAACCACCCACTACTAGGCATGAATGCACTTGGAAGGATTTCAAGATTAGTGATCCCGTCAAGTTTAAGGGCACTGAGGGAGCGGTTGCTTTGATCCGCTGGTTTGAAAAGACTGAGAATGTATTCCTCATGTGTAGTTGTCCTGATGTCAGCAAGGTAAAATTTGCTACAGGTATGCTTCTGGATGAAGCTATGTCATGGTGGAATTCTCATGCTTAGCCTATTGGTATGGAGAATGCCTACAAGCTCACTTGGGATCAATTCAAGAAGCTGATAACTAAGAAGTTTTGCCCTCGTATTGAGGTGAAGAAATTGGAGATAGAATTCTATGAGCTGGTAACAAAAGGTGATGACATCGAGACCTACATTAGGAGGTTTCAGGAGTTGGCTGCACTATATCCAACTATGGTTCCTGACGATGAGAAAAAGATGGAGAACTTCACTGGTGGACTGCCTGAAAGCATCCGAGGGGATGTGATGTCTTTCGACCCACAATCAATGGAAGAGGCTATTCGAATAACTGAGAAACTTATGGTTCAGGTGGTAAAGGGTAAGTCTGCTATCAACAACAACAATAACCGTTCAAACAACACCAACTACAACAACACTCGAAACAACAACAACTATAACAACAATCGAAACCGCAACTATCGCAATAACCGAAACAACAACCCAAACAATAACAACAACAACAAGAGGAGGTTTGACTACAACCAAGGTGGAAATTCTATTCAGCCAGCACCAAAGAGACAGGAAGTGGCAAGGGCCTATGCTGTAGGGCCGACTGAAGGGAAAGGATATGCGGGTAATCTACCCAAGTGTGATAAGTGCCAAACACATCATAACCCAGGCCGTTGCCCAAACCCATGTGGTAACTGCAAGAAGATTGGTCACAATATCAAATATTGCAGGCTTCCAATCTTGGGTGACAATCAGAAACCACCAGTAACATGTTTTGGCTGCGGATAAATTGGACACTATAGGAGTGAGTGCCCAAAGAAGAAGAATCAAGGAACTGGAAACCAAGGTGGAGTGGCTCGAGGAAGAGCTTATGTTATGGGAGGAGAAGATGCCCGAGAGGACCCGAATGTTGTTGCGGGTACGTTCCTTGTTAATAATCATTATGCATCCATTTTATTTGATTCAGGAGTGGATAGAAGTTTTGTTTCTATTGCATTTGCACCTTTACTTAACATAGAACCAACCACCTTAGACATTCCTTATATCGTTGAACTAGCCGATGGGTCTTTATTTAACACCAACACCGTTGCCCGTGGTTGCACAATCAATTTCCTAAACCATCCATTCAATATAGACCTTATACCTGTAGAACTTGGAAGTTTCGACGTTGTTATCGGTATGGATTGGTTGTCTCGACATCGTGCAAGAATTATTTGTGATGAGAAAGTGGTTCATCTTCCTTACAGTGGTGAAACTTTAGTTGTTTGCGGGGAGCGAAGTGGAACTAGACTCAGTATTATATCGTGCATTAAAACTGAGAAGTACATAAAGAAGGGTTGTTATGCATTCTTGGCTCACATCACGGAGAAGAAGTCGGATGAGAAATGACTTGAAGATGTGCCAATTGTTAAGGAATTTCCAGAAGTTTTTCCGGAAGAATTGCCAGGACTTCCGCCTACACGCCAAGTTGAGTTTCAAATTGAATTAGTGCCAGGAGCCGCACCAATTGCGCGAGCACCGTATCGACTTGCACCTTCGGAAATGCAAGAATTGTCAAACCAGTTACAAAAACTTTTGGACAAAGGATTCATTAGACCGAGTTCCTCACCTTGGGGAGCACCGTTTTGTTTGTGAAAAAGAAGGACGGATCTTTCAGAATTTGCATCGACTATCGTGAGCTGAACAAGTTAACGGTGAAGATTCGTTATCCACTCCCCAGAATCGACGACTTGTTCGACCAGTTACAAGGTTCCTGTTTTTATTCCAAGATTGATTTAAGATCCGGTTACCATCAACTTAGAGTTCGGGTAGAGGATATCCCGAAGACGGCATTTAGAACACGTTATGGTCATTATGAGTTTCAAGTAATGCCTTTCGGATTAACCAACGCACCTGCGGTATTCATGGACCTCATGAATAGAGTGTGCAAACCGTATCTTGAAAAGTTTGTGATCATATTCATTGACGATATCTTGATTTATTCCAAGAGTAAGGAAGAGCACGAAGAACACCTCAGAAAAATGTTGGAGCAACTCAAGAAGGAGCAATTGTATGCCAAATTTTTAAAGTGTGATTTTTGGATACAAAGAGTTCAATTTCTTGGCTATGTCATTGATAGCCAAGGATTACAAGTCGACCCAGCAAAGATCGAGGCAATTAAGGATTGGGCTACGCCCAAGTCTCCTACGGAAATTCGTCAATTCCTAGGACTTGCAGGATATTACAGAAGATTCATTGAAGGGTTTTCCAAGATAGCGAAGTCGCTGACTAAGCTGACACAAAAGAATCAAAAGTACGAATGGGGAGAGAAGCAAGAATCTACATTTCAGTTATTGAAGCAGAAACTTTGTAGTGCACCAATTTTGTCACTACCAGAAGGTATTGAGAATTTTGAGGTATATTGCGATGCTTCACATAAAGGACTTGGAGCTGTGCTAATGCAAAACGAGAAGGTGATAGCTTATGCATCTAGACAGCTTAAGACACATGAGAAGAATTACACTACACACGATTTGGAGTTGGGTGCGGTAGTTTTTGCACTCAAGATTTGGAGACACTATCTTTATGGTACCAAATGTGTAGTTTTTACCGACCACAAGAGCTTACAGCATATACTTGATCAGAAGGAACTTAATATGAGACAACATCGTTGGCGAGAATTGCTGAGTGATTACGATTGTGAAATCCGATATCACCCAGGAAAAGCAAATGTTGTAGCAGATGCACTTAGCCGAAAAGAACGACTCAAACCTTTGAGGGTTAGGTCATTGGGAATGACTATCATTTCACCATTGCCATCAAAAATTCTAGAAGCTCAGATTGAGGCTCTCAAGGAAGAAAATCGACCACAGGAGAAAATTTATGGTATGCCTGAGAACAAAAATGGCTCTGTGAAGAGAGCAGATGGAGTGTTATGCTTCAAGGACCGAAGTTGGATACCACTCTATGGTGGAGTACGAGAATTGATTATGCATGAATCACACAAGTCGAAGTACTCTATTCATCCAGGTTCTGACAAGATTTATCAAGATCTCAAAAAGCTTTATTGGTGGCCGAACATGAAAGCAGAAATAGCTACGTATGTCAGCAAATGCCTTACTTGTACTAAAGTGAAAGCTGAGTACCAGAAACCGTCAGGATTACTTCAACAACCAGAAATTCCACAATGGAAGTGGGAGCGTATTACAATGGACATTGTCACTAAACTTCCCAAGATGTCAGGAGGTTACGATGCTATTTGGGTAATTGTTGATCGTCTAACCAAATCAGCCCATTTCATACCCATTAGAGAGACTTATTCCATGGAACAACTTGCCAGACTTTATGTCAAGGAAATAGTCTCAAGACATGGAGCACCAATCTCCATTATTTCTGATAGAGATAGTCGCTTTACTTCAAACTTTTGGAAGTCATTACAAGATTCATTTGGATCCAAGTTAGACATGAGCACTGCTTACCATCCTTAGACCGATGGTCAGAGTGAGAGAACTATTCAGACACTTGAAGACATGCTGCGAGCATGTGTGATTGACTTTGGAAATGGTTGGGTTAATCATTTGCCGTTGATCGAGTTTTCTTATAACAACAGCTACCATTCAAGCATAAAAGCAGCACCATTCGAGGCACTTTATGGTCGAAAGTGTCGATCTCCAGTTTGTTGGGCCGAAGTCGGTGATGTACAATGTACTGGCCCGGAAATGGTTAGAGAAACAACAGAAAAGATAATCCAAATTCGAGAAAGACTTGAAACAGCTAGAAGTAGACAGAAAAGCTACGCAGATGTTCGACGCAAACCATTGGAATTCCAGGTCGGAGACAAAGTCATGTTGAAAGGGTGTGATACGATTTGGGAAACGCGGGAAGTTGAACCCGAGATACATTGGTCCATTAAAGATACTGGAAAGGATTGGTCCAGTAGCTTACAAGCTTGAACTTCCATCAGAACTCAGCAACGTACATAACACGTTTCATGTCTCAAACCTCAAGAAATGCCTTTCGGATGAGTCTTCCGTTATACTACTAGAAGAAATTCAACTCGATGACAAGCTTAACTTTGTGGAAGAACCAGTTGAAATCATGGACTGTGAGGTCAAACAGTTGAAGCAGAGTCGAATTCCGATCGAGAAGGTTCGCTGGAATTCTCGAAGAGGACCCGAGTTTACTTGGGAACGAGAAGACCAAATGTGACGCAAGTATCCACATCTTTTCACCAAACCTGTTACTGAGACCAACACTAGCTGAATTCACGGACTGAATTACTTTTTGGGTGGGCGACTGTCACAACTCACCATTTCAGGTCATTTTCCAAACTTTGACAAATTACTATTCATAAATCACTATTCATCATAACACTATTCATCATTTTACTATTCATCATTTTTGAGGTCAGTTTGATATTCTGAGAAGCGTTCAAAGATTTTACTATTCACGAAATACTATTCATTTCCGGAAAGAAAACACTATTCACGTGCATTGCTCATTTCATCGTAAATTTAGTTTACGGGTATTTAAATTTGCGTAACCGTATTGGTTCAGGTGCGAATTCATACATTATCATTAGGGACATTTCATACGGACTAGAAATAGTCTACATATCATCATAATAGCATTTTCATACTATACCACTCGTAGAATATTCATATTAATATTTTTGGTATATTTAACGTTTTACGTATATTTATTTTAATTAAACGTTAACACGCGATTAATAAATATAACTAACATATCTAAAAATCCCCACAATGGTTCCGATATATTTTTAAACTCCTTACAACGTCACAAAAATTATAAAAATTCATTTACACGGTATTTTGGGAATTTATTTAATTAACAACGTAAGTTTAATATAATTACGACGGTTTTCGTGAAAACAAAATAATAATTGTCCAAATGCTCAATTTTTGCACCCAACATATTTTTATCATTTTTACAACTTTATTAAATCCCGGTTAACTTCGTTAAAATTTATTTCTCGCAAACCCGGCACCCGATTATAACTAAACTAACAAAAACTACCTAAATTAAACAACTAATACTTACATAAATCTCCACTACTAATCCTAATTAAATCAAAATCAAGTTTTCCCCTTTTTCTTCCTTTGAAAAACCGGCCACAACCCCCCCCCCCCCCCCCCCCCTTTAACCCTTGGCATTAAATTTCCCTTAACTTATATAAACACCTAAGAAAATATCTAAAACTTATAAACACCTTTTTACACTTATTATTTTAGATCAAAATCAAAAAGCATTCTCTTCCTCTCCTCTCCAAACCCATGGCCAAACACAAACACAAGCAAAATCCATAGATTTTTACAAGATCAAACTCTAATCTAGTCCATATAGTTATCCTTGTTAGGGTTTTGTAATATAAACTCAAGGATCATAAGGTTTTCTTTATCTAAACACCTAAATCATTCAAAGTAAGTTTACCAAATTTATTTTCATCATTTCTTCAAGTATCTATTATGATCATATGGTTTTCATACTATATTTCATGCATGTGCTAGTTTATACCACTTCATTTTATAAACTTTTAACTTATAAACCCTAGAAATGTTTATTTTGGATTTCCTTGTTAGATCTACTAGATTGCTGATGATTAGGAACCCATGACACCCTAAGAAGGTGTATGGTAGGAATTGACTAGATTTGTGGTGATTGGAAGTGATTTGGGTAGATTAGAAACTAGTTTGGAACATTGAAAATGAGTTTAGAACATGTTTATAAACCTACTGTCCCAAAATGTAAAATCTGGAAAACTCAGTAACTCAGGGGAGATTTTTAACCAAAGATTTAGAAAATACTTTCAAAAACGAAACTTTTGGCAAAAGAACGGATTAAAACAGATTTATAACGAACGAGATATGATTTTTGCAAGTTTATTGACGAAAACTATTTTTCTGAAAATTCCATGCTGTTGGACGATTTTCGTTGGACAAACCTAGGCGTTAGATGTAACCTAGAGAAGCCGAGCTATCAAAAATATATTAGTACATACTAAGATGAATCCGTGGATATAAAGAACGAAGAAAATGAACTTATAACGACAAAGATATTCACGTTTCAATATCGGCAAAACTATATATATTTTGACAGCTTTTAACTAGAAATAATAATAATACTTCTACGTACTAAATCCTAGATTTTCTAGAAATACTACCAAAGTGCCGAATTCATAACTAATAAAGTACTAGTGATTACAAGCTTATTTAAACGACTATTAGACGTTATTTCAAGGTTTTCAAAGCAAGGAATATAACACTAACATTCTATATACGATATATTACGACAAGTTTTTACAAGTCTAGTTACGACTTATTTTTCTTAAGTATGGAATATATTTTTCTATGACAATAACTAGTATTTTCAAGTTATGAGTGGTATGGGTATCATGTGCATGCATATTCTCTACATCATTTTATGATCTAAATTAGATCATTATCATTCATCATAGGTTGCGGTTGATTTCGTTCCTTGTTGTCCTTATCATTTCATCTCATAGTATCATCATTTCGAGGTGAGTTTTTATAGCCCCGTTTCAATTCAATATTTTGTTTTCAAATCCCACGGGGGAGAATACATTGCATCATTTATTTTTGTACATGCCAAAGTAGCTAAATTTTCATACATTGCTTAAGTTGCTATCATACCACATTAAGTCCCCTTTATATTATCATGAACCGTTAATTTGCCTTTAAGCGAGAGTGAGTGAATAGATCTATTGAGGGTGACTCCTCATTCGTATTCGGGTTGCTCCAACGGGTACGAATGCATTTCATACTAATATTATTAGAGTGCTTGGTAACCACTCATTTGGGGCGAAATTCTTATTATGTCTAGCTTCGGGGTCATGAGCTTAAGAGCCAATGTAACTTCATTTTGACCTCAAGTCACCTTACTTTTTACTTATGGCTATTGTACACATCATTTAATCCATAAACCTATGATTTCTCACTAACTTTATGTTGATCGTTTTAGCAATGTATTTTCAGGTAACTAAGGTATATCTCATGGCATGCATGGAGTCATTTTAGTGAGTAGCAGGGATGACGCGTCTCATTTTGGATTTTCATGCACTTACATATATTATCGTTTGATTCTACCAAACTTATTTCCTTCAGCTTTTAAATACTTTGGGACCTATGTTTTGTAACTCTTAATCTTTTTAAATAAATCAAACGATGTATTTTCAAAACGACACTTTAGGTCGTTCAATATAACTGTAACTGTGGTGCTATGACCGTCACCCCCAGGTATTCCATTCAGCTGCCATTCAGGTATTTTGGGGGTGTGACAGATTTGCTATGAGATTTCGAACCCAAACATAACTTTTCAACAAATTATACCAAAGTTATAACAATATAACCAAAATTGTGAATTTTTTCGGATTGAATCATTTTAGCTCTAATTGGAGCCTAGCAGCCCAGTACAACTCAAACAATCATCCTAAAGCCTCAAATGATTAAAAATATTTTGGCCCAAGATACATTTGATGTGTCGTTGCAGCCCAATGAAAAAAATTACACGATCCAACATCCAAACATACCTTAATTTTCGGGTATTAAAAGGATACTAACCCTAATTGCACTCATAAAAACACAAACCCTAAAACACACTTGTTAAAAAATCCGCCCCCTCATCCTAACTTTCATCCGTCTTCCAGATCCAAAACATAAACCACAAATCAGTTAACACACTTCTCTTACCATCTTATCCGAATAATAAAACACATACTAGCTTCGTAGTTTCTTGGTTTCACCAAACAAATGAATCTCAAACCACACTCCTCGTGTTTAAATCAAATAACTGAATGTAAGACGTTTATTGTGTTCTTTCAACAAGAGTCGAGCACCAGACCTGTCTTGTAAGGATGAGATCACAGGTAGGTTTTTGATGATGTTACGTTTTGTGTTTGAACAAAAATAAGAAAATATGAGACACTCTTGTCTTTGTGCTTTCTTAATATTTTCGGATACTAAACAACGATGTTTTGCTTCAATAGGATCGATGATGATATGTCACTTTGTGATTATGCTCTTGAATGAGATCTTTTGAGTACTCAAAGAGATAGACTGAGAACTTAGTTTATACACTTGATTTGATTATGTTTTGTTAAGGTCAATGATGAGTAGTTCATACACGAAAGAAAAATCCATTGACGATTTGATGTTCAAGTGAACTATAACTGAGATCTTCTTGTCATTATTATTGTGTTTCGATTTTTAGTGAGTAGAGGGATGGAATGAGATGTAGGATTAGTTGTTTGCTGAAGTTGGATCGTTGGTGGTTGTTATTCCGAAGGGTTTAGGACAGACTTTGGATTTGTTGCTGAGATTGTTTTGTTTTGGATCTGTTGTCTTCACATTTCATTTTCGTTTTACTAATGATTGTTAAAATAGCTGAGGTCAACTAAGTTGTTGTTTGGTTTTTGTCTACTGGCCTGCTTCATCTTCATCTTCATCTTATCTTTTCTTGGAACAAATCGCTAGATTGAAAAATTTTTGGCAGCATTATGTTTGGATTTTGCAAATAAATTTAGATTTTTCTAAGCAAACCGCTATGAAAAACGCTAAGCAAACCACTATAGGGACTGTTGACTTAAACGCTACCAGCCACAAGACAAAAACGTCACGGTTGTCTTTATCTTCTATATAGCAAACTTCAAAAATTGCACCTAGAAGCATCCACTAAAAATAAAAAATTGTACTACTCGCAAACAGGAATATGTACTAACCGCTGCAGTACTAATCGCTAAAAGAGAAACGTAACCACTACCAAGAATATCCAATAATCAAACAACCAAAGTCCGACCAAGTATTATTTTTTACCACTTTTTAGACCAGGGAATCCGACCAGACATTTAGACAAAATAAAACATCTACACTGGTTTAGGTACAAAGAGTCACAAATGAATGAAGTAGAACATAAAGCTGTCACCAAATCAGTTTTTGAAAACATGATGAAGCACAAAACTTGACCATATGGATACAACTAAACTGTTACCCACAAAATAAGTAGAAAATAGATTTCAAACTTGTAAAACAATATGTGTAAAACAGCTTGAAAACATGATACGAACCACAAATAAATGAACAAACTAAGCAACCTTGGCTCTGGTACCAATTGTAGGATCGATACTTTTGTTGATTATGTGGATTGGGAGGTCTTGGATTATGGAAAAAGATGATAAACATGGTTAACAAGTTAGAGAGAGAAAGAGAGAGAGTGGGATGTTTCTAGTGAGAGAAACACCTAATGAGGTGTGTGTATTGAATGAACAACCAACCCTTCCCTTGTGTGGGAAGGGGTATATATACACTTACAATATATGCCCTCCTGCGGGCTGTGGATCAGGTGTACAGTGGGTAAAGACCCGTCCGTCCTCCACGGTGTGACTATAACTATTCTAATATATACAAAGCTAAGAGCTACGCTAAGTATGTAAATACATGGGGTGACCGAACCTTTTTCTTAATCCTAACACATCATATCAAATATTACATGAATTGAATTAATAATTAACCAATTATATGAAAACTAGTAACAAAATTATACCTTGATCTTGGTTTTAGCTTCAATAATAAAAACTCTAAGTTTTCTTGCTCTCCTCCTCTCTTGGTCGATCATAATATGCAGGAAAAAGGGATTATGGGTCATTGGGTTTGGTATATAAGGGTAGGGGTTGGGCTTGTTTGGGTTGGACTAGGATTCCTTAGCTTTAAATTGTATTTGGGCTACAATTGAGTTTCCTTTTTCCCCTAAAACACCCTATGGGCCGATTTTCCCCTCCTCCCATATTTTTTTTTATTAAACTTAATTATTACACTCAAAACCTTATACTTTTCATATTTTATAAACTCCCAAAACAAAGCCTAATGTCTTTTGCAATAAACCTTAACTTTTACGACAACCGGAAAAATAATCATTTTCAAAACAAAGTTTCCAAAAATAGATTTTCACTCCTTTATGAAATTTAACCCACAAAAACAAAACACACATAACTCGCTTACGCTCATTAACTTGAACGAAGACTCGTTACGCAAAACCTCCAAAACACCAAAGAAAATCTCATAAGTCATTTCCACACCTCTAAGGTGATCAAATGAACTTACTCAGCATCAACTCTATTCAAACCAAAAATGACATCTCACACCAAGGGATTTAGTTCCATAACTCACTTATCTCACAAATAACACTTCAATCACTTAGGACACACCAAACAAACGCCAACCGAGCCAAGACTATCAGTTAAACTGATCTGCTAAAACCACGGTTGTTACATCTTCCCCCACTTAGGGAAATCACATCCCGAGATTTCAACTACTCTAGTCACCACTCACAACAGCAAAAGAAAATTTATGGATATTCAAGTGGAAAAATACCACTCCATAAAATCACAGAGAAAGGACCACAAAAATGTGAACCGACTAACTACCCAAATTCACACGTTAGAAAACATTCCATCACTCCAACGATACACACAAATAGATACACTCCCCAATCAATAACACCAATGATCCAAACGACTTCTCACATGTAGGTACGATACCCTCGAACCAAATGAAAATCCACATGGTAACCGCAAGAAGCACGCACATGTAACAGATACCCATAAACAAAACGTTACTTAAAACATTTATGAACACCCCGCATCTAACTTCCACGATCTAAATCCAACTACAAACGATCTGCTCACCAACCACATCCATAAACAAATTTCAGTACTTAAATATCATCTGATCCTCACGTTTCCCAGGTAAACTCAGGACCACGCTTAGAATCCCACTGTACCTTTAACAACACTATCTCATCACACTTTACACTTTTGACCACTCGGTCCATAATCTCAACAGGTTCCTTGACAAAACGGAGAGTCTTGTCAACCTTAATCTCATCTAATGGCACATGCAGACTAATATCCGCCAAACACTTTTTCAAATTAAATACATGAAACGTATCATGCACTCTACTTAACTCCTCAGGCAAATTCAACCGATATGTCCCAAATCTAATCCTTTTTGTAAATCTCAAATGGTCCTACGTATTTTGGTGCTAGCTTACCTTTCCTACCGAAATGCACAACACCCTTCCAAGGAGATACTTTTAACCTAACAATATAACCAACACCAAACTCTAAGGGCTTACGGCAATAATCGGCATAACTCTTTTGGCGATCTCTTGCTGCCTTAAGTCTTTCCTTAGTCAGAAAACCTTATTCGTAGGCTCTCGTTCTAGTTCAGGACCAATTAGTTAGCTTGTTCCAACCTTTGCCCATAGAACAGGTGACCTACATTACCTTCCATACAACTTTTCACACGACACATACTCAATACTAGAATGATAATTGTTGATATAGGAGAACTCAGCTAAGGGTAAATGTATACCCCGGCTTCCTCCAAAATCAAACACACCCATGCTCTCAGCTCACCATCCAACGTCTGATTTGTACGCTCACTTAGTTCACTCATTAAAGAATGATAAGTCGTACTCATCTACATACGCGTTCACAAGACTTTATAACACGTTTACCACCATCGCCAAGTAAGTATTTCATCATGTTTCTTGATGATCAATGCGACACCCCATGGCTCTTTACCAACTCACCGAGAGAAAAGTCTCGCCAACTCATCCTTAATAAAATCTCCATGTACCTCTGGCTATTGCAACACCCTAATAATCGTTGACTACAACCTTTACCTTCAAGCATTTCAAACACTTGCTAAATTATCGGTATTCTCTTTCATGCCCACTCTTCCATACATCTCTTGCTAAGGTAATAATACGTCTTATCCATTCTCGGATGTATCAAATACCTTGCATGATTGATGTCCTTACGCTTCCTCTCAATGAAACCAATAGCTGGTCCTCAAAGTACATTCCTCCATCTTCGTTCCTTTCCATTTACTTGTCTAAACCAAGTAATCATTCTTCTTACATGTTCTCATCCTTGAACCTCTCTCTCTAGGCTGTCAGTATCATCCTCTT
Organism: Artemisia argyi; assembly: GCA_030686995.1. Taxonomy (NCBI): domain Eukaryota; kingdom Viridiplantae; phylum Streptophyta; class Magnoliopsida; order Asterales; family Asteraceae; genus Artemisia; species Artemisia argyi. Next base: position 63,298,229 of record CM060697.1, read on the forward strand.
AACTCCGAACTGAATTATCATAATCATTGCTCACAAACATCTAAGTTTCACTCGTTCACTCCCGCTCAGCGCTCTTACCACGATGTCCGCCCTTCCTTGACGGTGGCGAATCAGACAATCGTAGTCACTGAGAAATTCCACACCCAACTTCTCTTCTACATATATTAGCCTCTTGTCAAATAAATGCTAAAGATTCTTATGATCTGTGTAGATAATACTTTCGGCTCCATACAAATATCATCTCCAAGATCTACTCCGCAACTTTAAATCATGTATCACACAGTTCCTCTTATGGATCTTCTACCCCCGCGATGCCTACAGAATCTATAGAAAGATAGAAATGAATCGTCAATAGTACCTGCCAATCCTAAGGACAATCGTCTCTCAGATGGTGTCTTAGGTACTTTCTACTCTTCACACTTTTATCTTACTAATGTCCACGAACACTCGCTATCGTTGACCACCTTCCTAAAGAACGTACATCTTAAAGCTAAACCTCCCACTTGAACAACTTGGCAAACACCCTCTTCTTCTTCAACGAACAAATTGATAATCAAAACGACAATCTATCCTAAGTAAACGACGTGAACCATGAAACTGGTCGAACTAAAACGTATATCAACGAACTCAAAAGGGGTACGAATTACCGACTAGCAAAGTAACGAACATCAAAATCAAAGCTAGAAAAACACAATGAGAAATTTTCCCCCGATAAAAGTAGACACGGATAAAATGTTCATGAAAACCCATACAAAGAAAATATAAAATATACATACCCGTAAAACATCCACAAACGTACCTCAATGAAAGAAACACTCGATGAACCAAATACATAACAAGTTTGGTAAATGAGAACCATAGACAGTTCTTATTCCCGTACTTGACCTTCCCAAAAACAAATGAACACCGCTTTTCACAAGACATATCTTAAACTTATACATTTTTTTTATAAAATATATATAAACCATTTTATGTAAGACATCAACATAACCATTTTTTTTCCCACACTTCATTTTCACCATAAAAATAATAGTTTCCAACAAATGACCTTGAAATACCCAAAACGAATTTTAAAATACCATAAGGACTTTAACACAACCCCTTTATTGGATGCGAAAAAACACAGAAGAATCACATAATCAAAATAATCATCAAACGAATCTCATACCAGTGAACACTCACGCAAATACATTGCAAACCAAACGATGAACTTACAGACTCATTCGTACAACGATCAAACCAAAATCATAGAAAAACACCGATACTAACAGGTCACAAAACATGTCACCAAATTCAATTGGTGTGTGTAAATGAGGGATCAAATGATCCACACCAACTCGTCACGAACCAACAATACTTGAAGAATAGTATAACATTCATCCGAGGAATGAATGTAGGAAATAACCAAAGAATCGTACCAATTCCCAATGAAAACAAATCTGAATGACTATTATCAATCACAACACCGAATAAGAAGGATGAGAATTTCATACCAACATAGTATGAACAGGAGGCGCTAGACTTAGAACAATATATCCGAATAGAGTGTCTAGCAAATGAACCATCTTACATATCACAATATTAATCCCAACAGATATTTGAGGTATCAATCATATGATAGGTAGAGTGGAATCTTACCAGCTACACACCCCAACATATAATGGTTGCCCAAACGGTTAAGAGAATACTTCTCTAACCATACAACCATCATCAACATGACATCACATACCATCTACCACAACATATAACAACAAACATCAACCAATGCGATAATGGTCACAAGTCCAAATGTGTGATACCCTTATAATTATGTTCGTGACCATAGTTATAAGACCTATTTCACACGCATACTTACTTCCAAAACCACACATCTCAATGATGACGCACATATACCACATAGCACCTGATACACCATGCAATCCATGCTATCATACTTGCAAGTCCACTTGTGTTGTGACACATGTATAATTATGTTGGCCACCATAATTATCTATGCCCCCTTTCACAAGTGTACTCCCTCCTATGACAACACATCATCCAAACAATCATGCAAACAAAAACAAGAGATGTCGCAAACAATCATCTTACATGGAACAATTCCAACGATCATGTAAACTCTATAATCAAAATCACTTGGATAAGGTCGATCCAATATCCAAGAGTAATCACACTCCAACATGGCTCCAGACGGCAAAAGACAATATACGAATTCCAAAACATAACACAAAACAAAAGACGTCGCACAATGGCTCAAACTCCATTCTCGCACTTGCCTCCCCACTCAAATCAGTTAAATTACTACTCGTTGTGGACTCCAGATCCGAATCCACATTATTCCATCCTAACTCCCCTTTCATCTTTACTCAACCACTCATTCCTATTTCCTATATGTTGAGGAAATCGACAACATACAAAACCATCTCTATTCTTTTCCTCCAATTCCACATGATCCACAAGTGCATACGAATTATGAGGTTTGGACTGAACCACCTTTCCTTCGCCAGAAAAGTGAGGAAACTTCCCAGGGTACTCGGTAACGGCTCCATCTCTAGAATTCTTCGTGGTTATAAACCTCTCCACTTCTTCTCTACCAATGTATTCTATAAACATCCTCTCCTTGTTTGAACATGGATAGCAGGAACTCGGATTCTGCGGTTAGTCTGCTTCATCCTACCACTTCTCTCGCATCCGATAGCAACAACGGTAGTCCAACGAAGCATCTTACGCGCGGAAGACGATATAATAAAGTCGATATATACAATACTATGTATAGGGGATAGAATAGACGTCTCAAACTCAATAAAACATCTTATAAATATAGGAAAATAGACATATAAAATACTATACTTACACATAGATCCTAAATGCAACTAAATGAAGGACTCCTAGGTTATAGTCTAGGTTCAGCCACCTACTTCTCTATAACCAAGGCTCTGATATCAATCTGTCATACCTCGCCAAGGCAGAAACGTGAGGGTGTAACTTCATGGATATCATCACAACACCTGGTGTCTATATAGAGAAACAAGTACATGTACAAAAATAGAACAAAGTACAAACACAAAGTGTTGTAACAATACCCCAAAACAAAATAACCAAAACAGAATCCGAAACAATACATAAATCCAAACATAGATGATAAACCACTTCCAATGCAACTAGGGTCTCGTCTAATCATATCCTTCTATCTTATCCTTAGAAAGCTCACCTGAAAATGATGCTTAAAACGTCAACATAATGTTGGTGAGATTCATAGGTTTAAGACACACATACACTCTCAAGGCAACCAGTTCACTATGATCATAAAATATAGTTGGACAAATAATTATAGTTATCATATAAGCTACATGTATTCGCAAGGCAACCAACACACATAAGGCAACATTCGGACGGAACGTGTCCACCGATCCCATTTCAACATCAATTAGGTCGCATGCGCGAGCAACATGATAAGTATCCTCCCAATTGAATACACATCACAACATTCGGGCCGGAACGTGACCCCCGCTCCAATATAGACATCAATTAGGTCGCATGTACGAGCAACAGGATAAGCATCCTCTCAATTGAGTCTCTGATATGCATGCCTGATAATTCCCGATAATCCACGATAATCTCATGACAATATATAACCATCACACCATAATAATCATCACATATAGCATACATACGATAACATTATAAGCCCAAGCTCTTTTAAATCACACATAATCACAGTAACTCAAATCATTTAAGACAAGCATCATTCCCATCCCAAGTTTAAAACAAAGTAAAAAGTGGAACTATGAACTCACCTCAACTTTGCAGCTTCCAACAAATAACAATCACAAATCTATACAACACAAATAAGTTCACGTTACACATGGTCAAGCTAAAAGCTATAACCCATGCAATACTCACATGATGGATGTCTAAAATTCATATGACCCACTATGGATCTCCTAGACCCCATACTAACCATCACCATAACCTAATACTCACTAAATCCCTTGCACTTTTAAAATCAGAAAACGTATAATTTTTGGGTACATTCGCCCACATGAAATAATAACAATTAAAGCTCAACAACTCACACCAAAAATGCACCATGGTCTCTCATAAGCATACAATCTAATACCAGAAGGCCATTGTCTAATAACACACACAAGTACTCATCACCATCTGTTAAATACCTTCGAATCTTTACAACACTAATTTTCTGTCCAAACCCTAACTCAATAACTAGCATGTTTTACGCTCAATTCTCTTCACCAATCACCATACTATTATGAATTGATGATTCTAACATGTTTTACATCATTAATTTACAGAAGTTTATAAACTCTAAATCCATCATATCAAATATTACATGAATTGAATTAATAATTAACCAATTATATGAAAACTAGTAACAAAATTATACCTTGATCTTGGTTTTAGCTTCAACAATAAAAACACTAAGTTTTCTTGTTCTCCTCCTCTGTTGGTCGATCATAATATGCAGGAAAAAGGGATTATGGGTCGTTGGGTTTGGTATATAAGGGTAGGGGTTGGGCTTGTTTGTGTTGGACTAGGATTCCTTAGCTTTAAATCGTATTTGGGCTACAATTGGGTTTCCTTTTTCCCTTAAAACACCCTATGGGCTGATTTTCCCCTCCTCCCATATTATTCTTATTTTTTTATTAAACTTAATTATTACACTCAAAACCTTATACTTTCATATTTTATAAACTCCCAAAACAAAACCTAACGTCTTTCGCGATAAACCTTAATTTTTACGACAACCGGAAAAATAATCATTTCAAAAAAAAGTTTCCAAAAATAGATTTTCACTCCTTTATGAAATTTAACCCACAAAAACAAAACACACATAACTCGCTTACGCTCATTAACTTGTACGAAGACTCGTTACGCAAAACCTCCAAAACACCAATGAAAATCTCATAAGTCATTTCCACACCACTAAGGTGATCAAATGAACTTACTCACCATCAACTCTATTCAAACCAAAAATGACATCTCACAGCGAGGGATTTAGTTCCATAACTCACTTATCTCACATACAACACTTCAATCACCTAGGACACACCAAACAAACGCCAACCGAGTCAAGACTATCAGTTAAACTGACCTGCTAAAACCACGGTTGTTACAGTTGGGTAGTTAGTTTATGTAGAATGTATTTCTCACTTAGTTGATTCACTGTCCTATTTAGCTTTAACACTGCTTATTTATCATTGCTTATTTAGACTGCTTATTTTTTGTTTATTTCTTCTTATTTTATCATAATATAGCTTAGTGAGCATGTGACTTTCATTTTTCAAGCTTTAAACATTCATTTTCTTTGCAAAAGTCCAAAGAGTCCCCCTAAGGGAGTGTTTGGCGTAACCAAAATTTTAGCTCAAAAATAGTTTTTGACCCAAGTTTTGATTTCATTTAGCTTTGAAATCTTGATTAACAAGTGATTTGAAGTTTTTTTTTTTTTTTTTTTTTTTTTTAGTTTCAAGTAGTTTAAAAGACTTTTAGTAAGATTTTCAAAATAGTATCTTCTTAACTGTCTTAATATAGAAGATAAGGTAGATTCTTGCTTTGGCTCATTTTGTTGTTATTTTTGACTCAATCTTGCTAAGAATAGGGCAGTGCATGAATTTGAAACCTGGTCTCTTGACTTTGTGAGTCAAAAAACTCATATTTGACCAATTTTTCCCAAAATTTTGCACTAGTCGAAAAAGAGCCTAAACAGCCGAAGTAGTTTTTTTTTTTTTTTTTTTTTTTTTTATTTATTTATTTTCATTTCCTTAATTTTCAACCAAATCTTGTAAAATTCTGGGATAATGTACTCTAATAGCTTGTTTACTTAGTACTATTTTTATTTTAATTTTTAGATTTTTTTTTATAGGTCTTAAGCCCCATTTCCGGGCTGCAAAAGCAATTTTCAAAGAAAAGTGAAAAAAATCAATTTTTAATTTTATTTTTCATTTCTTCAATACTTCACCAAATCTCATAAAATTCTAGAATTCATTGATTTGGAGGCTTGTTTAATTAGTGATATTTTTATTTTATTTTTTAGAATTTTTTTTGGTTGACTTATGAGGTGCCGTAAAATGAGCAAATAGGGACTAAATAGGGACTGTTGTGGATTTGCTTGTTGCATTTGCTTATTTCAGCTTATTTGATGATTGTGGTTTACTTATTTGCTACTTTTGGCTTATTTTGAGATTACCTCAGTTAATTTAAACTTATTTCACTTAAGGGTTTAGCTTTTAGCTTATTAGGTAGCTTTTTAAACCAAAAACTCCTTTTTAAGCCATTTTCTTAACTGTTGGGTAAATAAGCTCTCTCAGAGCTTATTTGAGCTTTTTATAAAAGTTGGTTTTACAAAAGTTACTTATTTTTAGTTGTTAATAAGTTTGGTAAAAAGAAATTTTTTTTAAAAAAATGGTTAGGGAAATTTGCAAAAAGTGGGATTTGAGACTGGGACCTCAAGCACACACAACACACAGCACAACACCACACAACCAACTGCCCTAGGGGTTTTTTTCATTATTACTTTGCAAAATCAATTATTTAAATACCATTTTCCCTTTCTAGCTTATTTTGCCTTTTTAGCTTAATTCTTTGCTTATTTATAAGCACTTGTAACTTTTTATACTTTTTCTAGGCTTCTGTTATCATTTAGGACTTTTAGAAAAAATTTCGTAATTTTTAAAAATCATTTAGTATTTTTAATTAGTAATTTAATCATAATAAAAAAATATAAAAGTCAAAAAAAAAATTTCTTTTCCTCAAAATTTTCTTTTATCATTAGGAACGTAGAAAAATTATTTTTATGCCCGTAGGATTAATATTGCTCAAATTTCACTTTTTATTTTGCGCGTTAATGTTATTTTGTTGGACCCCTTTACTTAGTTAAGGTTAACTACAAAGTTAATCTAACCAAGTTCCATGGTATAGCAAAGTATTGATTAATTATAAAAGTAAATAAACGTAAAAGATAAGACACAAAGTTTTCAACGTTTAATTTTTTATTAGAAATTAATCAAAAGAATTATACCAAGTGTTTGCGGAACAACACTTGGGATTGAAATGACAAGTATCGTGTACTCCTCACTAAATGTGACATTTCAAAATTTTCATGTCAATAATTTTAGTGTTTTATAATTTAACTATTCTATTTTTTTTATAATTAACTTCGTCGGAAGTTAACTGCGTACGTCATGGCATGCACCTGTAATTTTCCGGACTTATTTTTATAATAAATTATAATCATTATTACTCACCTTTCATTTTCAAACTTTTTCGAACTCATTTGATTTGAAAACGATAAATTATCTCGCAAAAAGTGAAAAAAACGACACGCAACGCGTACCGACACTACATTATTAATGGCTTAATTCTAATAATTATTTTTCGGAGTCAATAAATTTTGTTTTTATAATATTTTTATAAAAACTTTCCTAAAAATATATTTTTCACATTTTTGCCAAACCGGGGTACCGCGATTTCACTTTAGCTCAATGGGACACGGAGTACACAAAATGCACCTAATAGTAATAAAAACCTACTCACCCATTTATTTTCTTGTTTGTGTCGCCCTACATACACACACCACACTTGTCGAAGTTTATTTATTATATGTGTTCCACTAATACCTTTTATTACCCATTTCCCTATCATTTTGATAAAAAAAAAAAAAAAAAAAAAAAAAAAAAAAAAAAAAAAAAAAAAAAACACGAAATATCTCTCCTCCCTCCCTCTCCTTGTTCCATGGCTGCCACAACCACACCAACATCACCATCAAATTTCCACCATCATATCCATCAAGAATTGAAGCTAGAGCCTTTCGTATCCTCGGGTTTTAATTGCAACGAATCAAGGGTGTGATTAGTGATGATTTTCGTGGGTCATATTACAACATCAAGTAGGTTTTTCACTAACTTTTAATCCCATCTTTTTACTTTTCGATTTTGATGGTTAATTAACGAAACACGAATTTTTGAAATATAATCAATGAATCGAAAGCTCAAATTTTTCATATGGTTCGGATTTGAAGCATTGTGAGCATTCTTTTTATTTTTTTGATTCATTGTTTTCTTGATTTAATTTAATTTTGATTGTTGCATGTGATGATCTTGCGTTAGACTAGATTAGAATAATGTTAGAGGTGTTAACTGGGCTAGTTGAGGTTATTTTAATGGTGGTTGTGGGTCAAAACATGGTTTTTGTACATGTTAAAATCGTTCAGCAGCTTCGACACGCAAAACGAGGTCTGAAAATATAATAAGTCTGATTTTTGATCTAGTAATACGATAGAGATTATTTTTATGTAAATTTTGATAATTGGAACGTCCCGTAACTCCTTATAACGAAGAAGTTATGGTCGAATGAAGTTTTGAAATTGTATATATTGTTGGTACAGCTATTAGCAAAGTTTTGGGTCTGACCAGTTTCGTAAATCGTGATTTTGGGCACTTTCGAGGCCGTTTCAGCCTTCCGACGAAACACGAAAGTTGTTCGGATCGACTTTTTACATAAAATCTCTTTAGAGTCGAAACTGTGTAAATGGGTTATAACGGGTCAAAACTGAGAGTCAAACTGCTGTCATTTTAATAAAAAGTCAAACTGCTGTCATTTTAATAAAAAGTCAAACTGTTAGCTGAATCTGGTAAGGGCAATTTGGTCATTTTCTGTTGAGTTTCAGGTCTTGGCCATAACTAAAAAGTTGTCCGAAACGTTGTTTTCCGTAAGATCTCTTTTATATCCGAGACGTGAAAATGTGATCTAGTGAGTCGTTACTAGTCGGGATTAGACAAAGACAACTAGCAATATGAAAGTCAACGTAAAAGTCAAACATAAGTTTGATTTAGTGTCTAAATGACGTAAAGGTAAAAATTAATGATTAGTTATTTTTTGAATAACAAATGTTTACGACCATGAGTCGAGTCTAAAAATGGAAAGTCTATAAATAGTAACTTTTGTGAAAATGAGATAACACTTCATTAGAGATAATTGTTGGTGAGTCAATTGAGTTATAGTAAACTAAAATGTAACAAGTAGTTATGATATTGTTTTTACTTGGTTAATGGGTTAAAATAAGTGAGTATTTAAAGTATACTAAGATTAAGGTTTAGGTCGCGCAAGTGGATTTCTCATCACATGTACCTAATAAGTATATATATTACATACTTAAACTTATTCTTCGATTTCTTTCAATTACCTATTCATTTTTATATATAATACCTGTCACGTATTATATATCTACTTATTTCTCATCTGTAATATATATATATATATATATATATATATATATATATATATATATATATATATATATATATTATGTACATTGCTTTTATCTTTCGATTTATTTTATTAAACAACCATCAAACTATTACAAATTGAAAACTAAATCTTTTATCAATGTATCGTGTTGACTTAACCATCCTTCGAAAACTTAATTTCATTGTTCCATTCTTAGCGTGTCATAACCGTTATGATCAACCTCATCTTCTAGGCCGAGCCGTTAGATTACCATGGTGTTGTGCTCCTTGATTATATGCTTATGTTGTTTGCTCATTCACTTCAAGGTGAGTTCATAGCCTCGCCTTTACTCATTTAAATGTTTTATAAACCTCGCGAGGGGGATACATGCTAGTTTTATAAACCGAATACAAGTAGCTTTCTTTTTGGTATGCTTGACCCAATTACATGATTTATAGACATCAGACATTGAGAATTTCTTGCCAATTAAGTCCCCATCATGAACTGTTAATTCCGTTGGGAAACGCTGGTATTATGAATATGCATATTAGGCTTGGCGGGCTTGTCCGAGTGAGTAGCGCTCACCTTTCAACGGTCACATAATATTGAGAGGTTGTGGTAAATGGAAAATCTTACCCTTTTCGGGGCACTATTAAACTAGGTCAAGGTTCGGTTTCATGAGCTCAATGCTATAAATCTATTTCTCGACATGTATTTGTTATATGTCTTTTATAATGAATTATACTTGTATTCAACTTATTACTTATTAAACTCTATGAATTCACTCAACTTTATGTTGACTTTTTAGCATGTATTTTCTCTGGTAATATTTGCTAGCAGAGCATTGGGAGCAATCGGAGTCGCGTGGATATCAAATATTGAAAGACTTGTTTTCTACACATTCGATAACTTTTTATCTTTAAAATATACATATGTGTCATGTTTTAATTCCTGTAACCTAACTTTTAAATAGAAATTTTTGGGACCTTTGTACTCTGATTTATCAAATCGAATGTGACATTTTATTAAACGTCTCTTTTGAGGTCGTTTTATGTAACTTGTTTTTATAAACTATGAAGTGACACCCAAATTGGTATTCTGCTGCGTTGTAAATTTTGGGGGTGTCACACTAAACCCAAACTAAGTTTGAGTGACAACTAAGATCCTGCTGAGCTAACTCAGGGATTGTGTTGTTCTTTGGGGAGAGTAAAGATTTGGTTTGTGAATGTCTAAGCATTAAGTGCACAAACGTAATCTTTACCTCTCTCACTTATTCTCTATTTATATACAAGTAATTTCTAACACTTACCTAATGGACAAAGACTACAAGATAATATTACATCATCCTACATTGGACAAAATACATAGGTATTTTGTCCCTGTTACAATTGGCTATAAGTAGTAAAGGACAAGGATGCTTTCTGGTCTTCAGTGCTAACACAGTTCTTGGTATTACACTCATTCAGGGAAAGTTGACCTTTGAATGATAAGGACCATCCCTTATCCATTCAAACTTATCCCGCCTAATCCCGCCTTTACTTCAGTCTTCTTATCTTCAGTCTTTGTTCACTCGGTGATCTTAGTTGGTGAGGAGTCATGGAACTCAGTGAGTTATTGTCATCCCTCACTAAGTCCATCATCTTCTTCTTTGGCTCAGGTATCATTCACTGAGAACCGCCTCACTGAATGGTGAACCTTTCTTCATAGATTCATCCTGAGCGTCTTAAGGATGACTCACTGAACAACTATGCATTCAGTGACTTGTTTGGTGTTCTCGGTTATGAAACACTTAGGATATTTTATGTTCAAATACTGGATTAAGGATTTTGGGTTTTAACAGACCCAACAGTCTCCCCCTATTTGGATATACAAATAGCCTGAGTGTTTTCAAGGTTTTGTGAGAGATAGCAAAGGTATTATCTCTACAATCCTGAATTACTACGTATTGTTTAGGACACTGAATGTTAAACAAAACATCAATATTATTCATGATTATTACAATCCTAAACAAAACAAAGTAAATAAAGATAGTTGGTGTTGCAGACATGCTCAGTCTTCAGAACTTCAGACCCATGGCTGCAATTGTGGCTCTCTTAGTATTCAGTAGGTGTTTATCAGGATGCTCTTTGATTTTGTTCTTCAGGTAATGACAGAATCTTGTATTAGCCTCATTCTTGATGGGATTGGCCATGAAGAAGTATCCTGCCATTGCCTTGACTCCAGCATGATCAATGTCAGCCCATCTTTGGAAGGATGGATCTCCAAACTCATCTGCGAAGAAGAGGCCTCTCTCAGGTTGCTCAATGACTAAATTATTCACAAATGTAACTCCTTCAGGGAGGGCTCCGTTGCAGTTTAGCCCTGGAGCACTGACTTCTGGCTCAGTCTCTATCTTCTTTCTTTTCCTTTTAGAAGACTGAGTAGGAGGAGCCTGAATAGTAGGAACTGATGCTGGTAGCAATGAAGGTATCCCAAGTTCCTCATGCTTTTTGACCAACAGATCATACCTGATTCTGAGCGATTTCATCAGGTTCTTGACAACGACATTGTTCTTTTTTGCAATGATTAGACCTAGCTCATCAAGCTCAGTGATCCCAAAGTCAGCAAATCTGAAGGGATCATGAACTTCAAAGTGTCGTTTGTCCTTACTTCTGTAGACAGTGAGAACAGCTGGTTTGAAGTTCTGGTGAATCTTGACATCAGTGATAGCTTCTGGGTTCAGTCTCTGTGTCATGATCTAGGTATACTTCTCAATGTTTTGTTGTCTGATTTCAAGAGATTTCTTCAGTTTGGCCTCCCTCTTTTATTTTAGAGCCATCAGGGCAGCATCCTGAGCCTTTTTGAACTTTTCACCACCTTCTCTATGTGCAAGGTCCTGAGGCTTCAGTCCAATAGTTGTGGCTTCCTCATTAACCACCTCAATGAGAGTAGCCTTGCTTGCCTATTCCTCCAAAGCTACTTTCCACAGTCTTTCCACTTTATCCATGTGAGCTTGGATTTCATCTTCAGTAATCATGTATGTAACGCCATTCATTTGAAAAGGAATCCTGGCAGGTGCATCAGGGTCCGGTCTAATGACTGAAGAAGCAGCAAGCAATGTAGTTGTAGGCTCAGACACAATAGTGAGAATGCCTTTGCCCTTATCCATCTGGATTGATGGTTGAGTGGTTGTTTCAGGAGACTGGAAAGATGAGATTGGAGTGGCTTCAACTATGCGCTCCCCCTCAGCCTGAGAGGGAGGTTGACTGGTGGAAGTATCAGGGACATCTGTTTGTGGTACTTCAGTGGATCTCTCCCCCTCAATTGTTGCCGCAGCATCAGTGAGAGCAAGAGTTGGTGCCACTGAAGGACCCTTGAAGGCCTGGTAAAGTTCAGAGAGCATGTTCTTGTTGTCAGCAGTGTCCTTCTGAATTGTAGACACTTTGGCATCTAGGGAAGCCTGAGATGATTCAATGGCAGACATCCTTGCCCAAGATTCCAGGCCAAGGAGTTTGAAGACTTAGCCCAAGCAGTCAAGTTTTTCTCCATGAGGCTGAGTGATGAGCAGATGGACACCACTGAAGAATTAAGACCCTGAAGATTTGTAGCCTTTAGCATATCCACCAACTCAGTGAATTGAGCAGAATTCTGTTGGTAGATTTGAGCAGCCTGAAGGATTTTCTTGTTAAGTTCAGGATCATCTTTGACAGACTCTTGAATGGTAGAAACACTCTTGGTAATGTGGTTAAGCGTTTCGTTGAACTTGCTGAGGTGTCCATTAAGAGTAGTCAGTTTTAATGCAACATCAGCCTGTTGTTCAAAAGTGTTATCATGATAGGCTTCAACTAAGTCCCTGAGGTAGCAGTAGTGACCAGCTTGCTCAGTGTGCATATCAAACACATCTCCAATGATATCATCGTAGATGACTTTACAGGCCTTTTTCAGAAACTTCAGCAGCTTTCTTTCAGTGAGGGGCCTGGAGTCATCATACTTAGCCAATTTTTCAGGAGAGGAAGGTTCTGGTACATTTTCTTGTTGAGCAATAGGAGACAGAGGGGATTGTTCAATGGCTGTTGCTTCAGTCTCCATATCATTACTAGCTTCATAGAACTCTTCCTCACTGACTTTGCTATCATCATCATCAGAGTTAAGAACAGCCTGAAAAGTAGCCATTGAGTCTATCTTCAAAAATGGGTTAGCCGGCTCCTCTTCATAAGAAGACTTGCCTTGGTTATGGTCGCTCCCTGACCCCTCAAATCCAACAGACTGGGTTTTGTCTGTCTGGTCCTCAGGGTCAGTTTGCGAAGTATGAGCAGCTCAGTGAGGGGGTGTAGGTTCCATATCAGCAGGTGGTTTTAATCCCTCTGAGTCTTTGTCTCCTGTGACTCCTTCAGACACTGACGGGTGTGCTTCAGTGTCATCATTAGGAATCAATGAAATATTGAGGCCCCCCGTTCCAACAGGCTGGTGCTGGCCTGTCAAAGATTTAGGGGCCGCCACTCCTTCAGACACTGACGGGTGTGCTTCAGTGTCATCATTTAGAGACGTTAACGGGATAAGTGGAAGGCGCTCCCCTACCAGCGGGTTGTATGTTTCCCTCTGGATCTTTGGGAGTAGTCGTGTGGACAAAGGGCACTGACTGTGATTTGTCAGTGACCTTCGTTGTCCCTGGGGCGGTGGAGCCTGGTCAAGGGTGACATTTTTGGGCTTAGGTCTTCTTTTTGGCTTAGAAGCCTGTGTCCCTAAAGCCTCAGGGCCCTGTGCCTTGGGTTTGATTTTTAGCACAGTCTGAGACTTCGCTGTCCTCTTAGGAGGGGAAGGTGGGTACACTGAGTCCCTCCGGTTGTTTATGGCAACCATATGGGCCGTCAATTCAATGTTTGAGAATGAGTATAGGTCTTTTGAAAAATTTGAAAGAACTCAGGATGGCTGGTAAAGAACTTAAGTGTTCATCCTGAGTGTAGTCACAACCCAGTAACCTTTGAAGAGTACATGAGATAAACCTAGGATACGACACATAGTGTAGCCTAGTTTTATTCAGTAGCTTGGTTACAAGATCACCATAAATGATCTCTCCAATGTCGACAGTGACCCCGTTCATTAGGTAATAGGCCATCATCATTTGAACAGAATTAATCTATTCACTGGATGAATGGTTCCCACTGAGAACCTGAATCACAAAAGTGAACAGGATCTTCCAAGCCATGGGAAAAGAGCTTTTGGTGACAGGGGACTTGTCCAAATATTTTGGATCCAAAGCAATTTTTTCTAACCCTGATTTGACATTACTTGGGGTCAGGGTGTGCAACATATTTTCCATTGTTATAATCAAGTCCTGTTGCCGAGCAAAAAGTTTTGAAATCCAGGACAAATTTTCTTTTCCCATTTAAAACAGAGAAGCTGATGAGAAATTCCTTGTGGGGCCTGAGTTCGTCCTCATCAGCATTGGGTGTCAGGTCAATGGCCTGAGCAGTACACAAGAACTCCCTGAGGAGGTGATGATACTGAAAGTAGGGTGTTGAGGTGAAGGCATTTTTCAAAGGACAATTGTACAAAATTCTTATTATTTCCTTGTAGGCAGGAACATTGGTTGGGTAATTAAAGTTGCCTACAACATTGTTTGTTTTAAATTGTACATCAGCCAGAGTCATTTTTGCCCATTGAGGTGCAAGCATGATTCCTTGGTCTTCTGCCATTTTTAGGTCAAGAAAAGGTTTTGAAAGTTTTATGGAAGAATATCACACCCCAAATGAATCTCAAGTTAAATCTAACTTGTTTCTTGTTGTAAAATGTGTGATCTTGTTATTAAGATGTTTGCCAACAGGAAGGATTTCTTGTTGCAAATTTCTTAACCAAGAAAGAATGTTTTGAAAATACCTTTTGTTTTTTCTTTGAAAAGATTACACACAACTTTGCAATGGAGAAATTTTTGCAGAGTTTCTTTAAGAAATTTTGTGTGTGTGTTTTGTGATTTTGGAAAGGGGTATTTATAGAGGGTGACGAATACCATTGGTCAGAAATTTTGAAAATCAAAATGAAGAACCGTTTTGGGATCCGCATTAAATGCCACCACTCCATATACCCAAGTTTTTCGCAACTGTCGAGGTAAACAGTGCAAAGAGCCTGCACAAAATGCACTTTTGCAGTCATGATGTCACAAAAATATCAAGGGATATTATTTGTGAGGGAAGGCATTAAATGTCCAGTGGGATGATGATGTGTAAGTGGGGGCTCAGGTATGGATGCCAGTAAGGCAGAGACATATATTCCTATATTAAATAGAAAAATTCAGTTACCAACCTAGGACATTTAATAACTAGATACTTGAAGCATTTAGTTATGCATTGAATTGCATCAGTATAATATCCTGAGCCCCCTAAATGAGAATTCATTCAGTGTGAATTATTTTGGGTAAGGAGACCAGTGAGTTACAATCTCAAGGTGAGAAGTTCCCTGTGAGTGATTTTGGTGATGTTGAAGGGTTTTACTGAGGAAGGTTGATTATCAGGGGATAAGAATATACACCATGTAAGATATCTCAATCAGTGATCTGATTATCAATATCTAACATGCCTAGTTCAGCTTTCAGCCTGGTGAAAGTAGGTTCCTCCAAAGGTTTAGTGAAGATATCAGCTAGCTGATATTCAGTGGGAATGAAGTGTAATTCAATATCCCCTTCCATGATGTGATCCCTGATAAAACGATATCTGATATCAATGTGTTTTGTTCTTTGATGAAGCACTGGGTTGTTTAATATGGCAATTGCACTTGTGTTATCACAAAAGATGGGTACCATTTTGTAATGAATACCATAGTCACTGAGCTGACTTTTCATCCATAACACATTTGCGTAACAGCCAGCAGCAGCAACATATTCAGCTTCTGCTGAGGACATTGCAACAGATTGTTGCTTTTTAGCACTCCAACAGACTAGCTTTCCTCCAAGAAATTGGCAGGAGCCTGAAGTACTCTTTCTATCCATGTTGCATCCAACATAATCAGAGTCTGAGTATCCTTTGAGATCAAACTCTGAACATTTAGGATAGTAGAGTCCAAGACTGGAAGTGCCCTTAAGATATCTCAGTATCCTTTTGACGGCAGTGAGATGAGATTCCTTTGGTTCAGACTGATATCTTGCACATAAGCACACTGAGAATTGAATATCCGGTCTTGAGGCAAGAAGATACATCAGTGACCCAATCATACCTATGTATAGAGTAGGGTTAACTGTTTTTCCAGCAAGGTCAGGCCCTAAATTGTTGGGAGGTACCATTGGGGTTTTCACTGAGGCACAGTCACTGAGGTCATACTTTTTGAGTAGGTTCCTAGTATACTTTTCTTGACTGATGGAAATTCCTTTCTCAGTTTGTTTGATTTGTAGTCCAAGAAAATAAGTGCGTTCTCCCATCATACTCATTTCAAATTTCTTTGTCATCAGCTTTTCAAACTGCTTACAAAGTTTGTAACTTGTTGAGCCAAATATGATGTCATCCACATATACTTGGACTAAAATCACATCCTCTTTTGTTCTACAGGTGAACAATGTATTGTCAATTTTGCCTCTGACAAACTTGTTTTGTATCAGGAAGGCTGAAAGAGTTTCATACCATGCCCTGGGAGCTTGTTTTAGTCCATAAAGGGCTTTGTTAAGCTTGTAGACATGGTTGGGAAACACACTGCTTGAAAAGCCAGGTGGTTGTTGCACATATACATCTTCTTTAATGGTACCATTTAGGAATGCACTTTTTACATCCATTTGGTAGACTTTAAAGTTCATGTATGTTGCATATGCAAGAAAGATCCTGATGGCTTCCATTCTTGCAACAAGTGCAAAGGTTTCCACATAGTCAATACCCTATTGTTGATTATATCCTTTTGTAACAAGTCTTGCTTTATTTTTGACTACTGTTCCTGACTCATCTATTTTGATTTTGAAGATCCATTTCATTCCTATGATAAACACTCCCTGAGGACATTCAACTAAGGTTATGACATCATTTCTATCAAATTGTTCTAACTCATCTCTCATGGCCTGAACCCAACTCTCATATTTAAAGGCTTCTTTTACATTTTTAGGCTCTATTTCTGAGATAAAGTCAACATAGAGGCATATATTGGCTGAAGCCGCCTTGAGTTTGGCATCCATGCTCCTTGTAAGCATGCCTTCTGAAGGTTCACCTATGATGTTAACAAGTTCAATTGTTTTGGACTTGGTCCAGCTATCCTGAGGTCTAGGATAGGAATTGGAACTTGTAGAGGCCTGATGTGTACTTGGAGTGGGGTCTGACATGCGTGCCTGAGGTACTTCAAGATTGAGATTTTCAACCTCTTCAGTATGGTTAACTTGAGTTGTGGTATCTAGAACAATAGGTTCACTAGTGGTGGTCTCACTGGAGACTGGTTGAGTTTCTATGAACTCACTGAAGGTGGGTTGAGGTAGGTTGTGTGTATTGATGTAGTAAGAGACATCAGCATCAGCTTGATATTGTGTGGAGAGATTACTTACAGGATGAAACACATCAGGAGTATATCTTGATGAGTTATCAATACCAATTTCTTCCACAGTGGAATTTGAGAATCTAACAGCTTCAGTACTCTCATCAAAAGTGACATGGAAGGTTTCCTCAGTATGTTGTCTCCTGGTGTTGAATACCCTAAAGGCTTTTGAGACAAGGGAGTACCCTAGAAAGTATCCATCATCAGCTTTTGCATCAAACTTTCCAAGATGGTCCTTATGATTATGGATAAACACAGGACATCCAAACACATGGAAATAGCTGATATCTGGAATCCTTCCTTTAAACAACTCATAGGGAGTTTTGCTATGTCTCTTCACAATGATGGACCTGTTTTGTGTATAGCAGGCTGTTTTTACTGCCTCAGTCCAAAAATGTTTGGAGAGAGCAGATCCATTAAGCATTGTTCTAGCAGCCTCAATGAGAGTTCTGTTTTTTCTTTCAGCAACTCCATTTTGTTCAGGGGTGTAAGGAGAGGTAAAATTTTGAGAGATACCCTTCTCATCACAGAAACATTCAAGGTCATTGTTTTTGAATTCAGTTCCATTATCAAACCTGATTTGTTTGACCGAGATGTCATTTTGGTTTTCAATCTTCCTGATGAAGGACATGATTGTTTCAGCAGCCTGACTCATTTTGGTCAGAAAATATACCCAAGTGTATCTTGAGTATTCATCTACAATGACCAGAGTGTACTTCTCATAATGAATAGCCATTGGACTGATGGGTTCAAAGAGATCCATGTGAAGTAGGTGCAGGCATTTGGTGATAGAGGAATTTTGTTTGGTTTTAAAGGATGTCCTGTGGTGTTTACCTTTTTCACAGGCAGGGCAGGGTTTATCTTTTGAGAACACAAGTGATGGTAAGCCAAGGACTTTGTTTTGTTTGGCCAGGTTGTTTATGTCTTTGAAGTTCAGGTGGGACAGTCTTTTATGCCAAATCCAGTTGAGGGTTTCAGTGGCTTTAGCAAAAAGACATGTTCCATTCTGAGTGAGTGAGGACATATCCAAGACATAGACATCCTGCCTCCTTGGTGCAATAAGAACTACTTCTTTGTTTGCATTAAAGATAGTACCTTGCTTATCATCAAACTAAACTATGTATTTTGCATCACATAGTTGACTCACACTGATCAAGTTATATTTAAGACCATTAACATAGGTTATTCTTGTAAAAACTATTCCACTACAGTTTACTGAACCATAACCTTCAGTGAGACAAAATGAATTATCAGCAAATACCACCTTAGGTCCTGGTTCTTCTACATATTTGTGCAGATATTCCTTCACGCCAGTCATGCTTCTTGAACATCCACTGTCAAGATGCCAAACAGGATCTCTGGCATGTCTCTGTACAAATGTAAACTGAGTTAGCTTTTCTTGTGAATCCACTTTCTGGTGGGCTTGGCTTTAATGGCCTTTTTGAACTGGGATATTGATCCATGATCAGTGGTGGTGTGAATGTTGCTTCCACATATATTGCATCTAGGTGAAGGGGTAGTTTGTTGGGTTGGTTTGGTATTTCCTCTTCTAGACTGAATAACATGTTCATGTCCTGAACTGTCATAAGTAGGATCTCCACAGATATCACAACATAGATACATCAAACAATCATCAGGGCTGTGGGGTTGAGCATTGTTGTGGGGTTGAGCATTGTGATAGGATACAGCACTTGATGAGACTGTGTAAGATAGATGATCAGAGGTTCTGTGATCATCCTATTTGCATATCATGCGAAAGAGAATTCTATAATAGTCATCAGTGGTATGTGTTGTATAACTACACAGTTCACATCTCATTTTTGGTTTCAATGTTCCCTTAGATTTGGCAGAACTTGAGGAAGTTGGTTTAATTTCCTTTTCCAATGGTTGAGTTTTCTTCTCAGATGATTCAATTTTTTCACTCAACTTCCTAACAAGTTCAGCCAACTGATCAAATTTGGAATCAGGGCTGTCAGTGATGACCTTATTTGAGACTGAGGTTGTGGAGTCATCATTTGTGGTAGAGACTTCAGTGAGTGGTCTTTACAAGATAGTTCTTCCTAAACCAACTTTCTCTCTTGGAGAGTGTAGAGTATACACCAAAGGTGTTAGCTCAGAGCTAGGTTCAGCTCCCTGAAGAACTTTTAGTGGTGGGAGTAGACTCTGTGATATAGGTTCAGACTCATTAATGGACTCAGGAAGACTAGACTCATCAGTGACACCAAGCATATTTTTGATGGCCTGACTTTCAGGTTCCAAAATTTTACCAGTGTTAAAGTTTGGCAGTTTGCTATCTAGGTTGACTCTTTCAATCCAGTCACTAGGTTTTGGTGCCATTTCCTTGTTAAAGGATATGCCTAAAGGCAGAAATGCCTTTTCACCATGATTCTCACTTGAGGATTCAGTGGTTTGATCTTCACCGATAATGGCTTTCTTGAGACTCACTGAGTCAAAAACTCTAGGGTTTTTCTGAGTCCACTTATATATCACATCCTTTTCTTTCTTAAGTTCATCTTGAAGAGCCTGATTTTGTTTTACAAGTTCAGTGTTTTGAATTTGAAGTGTGACAGCCTCAAGTTTAGCTTGTTTTAAGACCTGTAATTCATCTCCACACTTATTTAATTCAAAAGTTAACTTGTTGAATTTTGAAAACAAATTTTGCCTTTGCTCTTCAACGAACTTAAGATCTACATTTAAGTAGTTTTAAAAGGATTGCCAATCAGCATCATCATCCATAGATAACAAAATGTTTACCTTTTTCATGGTGATGTTGACCCATTCTCCATTTCTAGCATGGCTTTTTCCAACAGCCATCTTGTTGTCATCAGAAAGTGCCATCAGTGCACTAACCCTTACTTCTTCATCAGAGGAGACATCTTCCTTATCCCAATCATAGGCCTCAGCAACGAGCGCCTTGTTTTTGCCTTGAGCAGGTTTGGTAGGTACAGCCTGAGGTACTGAGGGAGTTGTCTCAAGGAGAGCAAGTTTAGCTTTTGCTTTTCTGTATTTAGCTTCAAGATCCTTTTGAATATTTGCATTTTGAAAGTGTTGAGTGGATTGAAGCATTTTTGGTTGAAACTTGCTAGTTCCTGAGGAAGAATTACTACCAGAAGGTTTGTAAGAAGGATCTGAGGTTGTTTTTGAAAAACAGTCTTTAGCAAAGTGGCCCTTTTTGCCACAGTTGAAACATTCATTAGACTTTTGCCTTAGCTTTTTGAAAATTGAACTTGTTTCTTTTAATAAAACGTTTTGAATTTGCTAAAAGAGCCCTTTCTTGAAATTCAACTTGAAGATCATTGAGGTACTCATCACTGGTTATCATATCAACCTCATCATCAGAGTCATCTTGAAAATCCTACACAACACCATTAGAATAGAAGGCAGTGGATATGGGTGATACAGTCAGGGCCGTTTTGTTTTCTTGAGCCTTTTCAGGGTATCGCCTTGCGATTAAGTTGTCTTCATAAACAAACTTCCCATATATTTGAGGCAGCTCCAGATTATGAATATGATTAGCATTCCTGAGACCCTGAGAGAAGTTTAACCACTTCTCATGGAGACTGTTGACAAAGCCAACATTGATCTCATGCTTAGACAGTACTACACCATCATTTGAAAGCTCATTGAGCAAGGTTTTGTATCGGGTATAGGTCTGAGAGAGACTTTCAGATTCTTTGGCCCTGAAAGTGTTATACTCAAGTTTCAGGTCCATGATCCTGTTTTCCTTGGTATCTGAGGGACCTTCAAAGCTATGAACCAAGTCAAGCCAAGTTTGTTTGGCTGTAGGACAGTTAATGACTGATTCCATTATATCGTCAGGGAGACACGATATAATGATGCTTTTCAGGCGTTGGTCCTGATTGACCACCCTTCTCTCATCAGGAGTCCATTGTGCTTCAGGTTTAGGTAAACCTTCAGCAGTCATTGGGACAAAGGGACCTTCATTGATACACTTGATATAGTATGGTTCCATACCAGTCAAGTAGCAAAGCATACGCTTTTTCCTCTTGCTAAATTTTCCAGCTTCTAGTCTAGGAGCGACCCCTGAATAGCTACCTCCCTATTTGTCAACTAGTTGGGGTACATCGCTATCAGCCATGGTGGGATCTTTTGATTTTAAAAACTGAGCACTCTTTTGTATGAAAGATTTTGAAAGTTTTACAAAAACAGAGGCTCTGATACCACTTGTTGGTTGGACACTTTTACTTAGTTAAGGTTAACTACAAAATTAATCTAACCAAGTTCCATGGTATAGCAAAGTATTGATTAATTATAAAAGAAAATAAATGTAAAAGATAAGACACAAAGTTTTCAACGTTTAATTCTTTATTAGAAATTAATCAAAAGAATTATACCCAAGTGTTTGCGGAACAACACTTGGGATTGAAATGACAAGTATGGTGTACTCCTCGCTAAACCCAAACTAAGTTTGAGTGACAACTAAGATCCTGCTGAGCTAACTCAGGGATTGTGTTGTTCTTTGGAGAGAGTAAAGATTTGGTTTGTGAATGCTAAGCATTAAGTGCACAAACGTAATCTTTACCTCTCTCACTTATTCTCTATTTATACACAAGTAATTTCTAACACTTACCTAATGGACAAAGACTACAAGACAATATTACATCATCCTACATTGGACAAAATACATAGGTATTTTGTCCCTGTTACAATTGGCTATAAGTAGTAAAGGACAAGGATGCTTTCTGGTCTTCAGTGTTGACACAGTTCTTGGTATTATACTCATTCAGGGAAAGTTGACCTTTGCATGATAAGGACCATCCCTTATCCATTCAAACTTATCCCGCCTAATCCCGCCTTTACTTCAGTCTTCTTATCTTCAGTCTTTGTCACTCAATGATCTTAGTTGGTGAGGAGTCATGGAACTCAGTGAGTTATTGTCATCCCTCACTGAGTCCATCATCTTCTTCTTTGGCTCAGGTACCATTCACTGAGAACCGCCTCACTGAATGGTGAACCTTTCTTCATAGATTCGCCCTGAGCGTCTTGAGGATGACTCACTGAACAACTATGCATTCAGTGACTTGTTTGGTGTTCTCGGTTATAAAACACTTAGGATATTTTATGTTCAAATCCTAGATTAAGGAGTTTGGGTTTTAACAGACCCAACATATAGCCTTTTAGGTAAATTTGGTTTCGAGTAATTGTTAATATTGCTTATTTGGATTGTTTTTATTATTATTTGCTTCGTATAATCATCCAAATCATATTCTTGTTAACTCCGTTTAAATCACCCGATCATAAAACGTTTTCAAAAGTACAATTTCATACCTCGCTGGGACATAACGATCCGGGAACTCACTGTACTTTCACCGGACTCACACAAGCTACACCTTAATGGTCTGACCTCATTGACCAACATCCTTGGTTGATTTGCGAGTGACTGTCTGGGCGTGGTCAATGTGATAGAAGAATGTAAGTTTTTTTTTACATCAAACAACCTCGAACTTTATGGTGTGGACTATGGTTTGTTTGAGTTTCCATCAGGAATGGCAAATAGAAGCGCGAGAAGAGAGAAAATGATTAGGAGACCAAAAAGATATGACTAATTTTGTGTCTAACTTATGTGTCACTACCTCATTGGATTGTGAACCACTGATAGAACCAATGAATTATTGCCACATATGTTTAGGCACAAAATTAGGCATAACTTTTAGGTGTGCCAATCATTTCTCCGAGAAGTGATACTCCAAGTTTTTGGTAAGGGTGAACTAGATTTTGAAGGCCTTAATTAAGAACCTCAAGATTTTAACAATGATACTAAATGAGGTTCTTAGGCTATACTCACCGGTAGTCATGCTTCCACGAGCGACATTTAAGAGGACAAAGCTAGGAAACATATCAGGTGTGCAATTGGCCTTACCCACGATCCACCTTCATTGTGAACGTAAAATTGGGGGGGGGGGGGGGGGGGAGGGGGGGAAGATGTTGGAATTCTTAGTGAGTTTGGGAAGTTTTATCACTCACAAAGCATAAGGTACAACCAGCTGATGCAACAACTGATTCTACGCGGCTAGCAACATACGGTACAAGCCTAGAATGCGGTAAAGTATGATTACTAATTTGTTTTGACTTGGTAAAACGAAGTGAGGACTGATTTAGTCGAAAATTCCATCCATTATCTCCATTTACGATGCATGACCATGACCACATCTGATAATTGTGATCATGTTTAACCTTGCCAAGTAGTGTATATAATACGGAGTACCATGATGGGATCTTGAATGAGACACATGAAAAAACACAAATATACATCTCAAGAAAAAGCTGCTGCCATTTGCCTCAGAACTTGTTTTCTACTTACCGCCATCTTGCGTTGCAAACTCAAGTTCTTGCTATTCGACGTTTGTGTGTGTAAACTCTATCAATCCTGGAGTACCTTATTGGCTCGTAGACTCCAACAACTTTACGGGGTGCTGGACGTACTTAAAAGGACTGGGAATCTGATCTCGTGCAGTTCCGTATAATCATTGTTTTAGTTTTGTATTATTGTTGTCTAGGTGCACCAAGGAGATAATTTTGTTGTTGTTTCGACACCAAGCTTAACAATGCTCGAGACCCAAGTATTTTCTTTTCATTATTTAACACTTAAAATGTCACTAACAATTATAAACATTCTCAATTTTACACTACTATGAGGTTTTATCATAGTAATCATGCTAATTAAATTAGTACCAAATACTTACCTCATTGCACGGCTACAAGCTAACACAACTCCAATTCATAGTTACATTGTCTCTAACAAAAGAACGCTCATACGATTAATACATTTTCTCATAAACTATGAAAAGGTTATACGCAACTAAACTAAATATTTTGACGCTCCTAATATGCTTAGGATAAATTAATATAAGCTTAGCATGCAACCCAATATCTAACGTGAACCCAAAACATGACTTTACAGAAAAATTGTGCATAAAGTGCATAACCAATATGACCTGCTGTTACTGATTTAGTATTATTATATACTTTAATTTAAAATCAAACTTGTTTCGTAAGAAAAGAGACATCGTTACCTTTCCAGCGATATTTCGTACACCTTAAACCAGCTACGATTGATTTTATACGATTTTTGCAAAACAACCAAAATCTGAAAATTAGGTTGACGCGACACATTAGCGTCTTAGACTCAAAACCAACTATTTTAACACCAAAACCTGTTTTCTAACATATCAAACCCATACAAACATTATTTAACTTTTTTAAAGCACTTTAAAACCTCACCATTTATCAAACCCAAGTGGGCTTAAAACCACTCTAAATTTACTAATTAAAATCAAAAGCACTTTAACCTCATAAATTAGGTTTCATCACAAACATGACTAACACATGAATTCTTGTACATATGATAAAAGAACTTGATTATCTAACATATAAAAATTATCAATTTCACTCAATAATCATTTTATCCAAAAGCCTCAAATCATGCATGAACCCTAATTTGAGAAATACTCCGTAATCAATTAAACATTCTTAACTTAGGGTTTTTGCATCAAATCACTAGAAAGGAGAATTAATCTTCACTTATTCCTTCCAATTCTTGAATAAATTATTTTAGCTTGCTTCCTCCTCATGTTTAACACAAAACACTAATGCTCCTAGACCCTACTTAGTTGTTAATCATAAAAATACCAAGAATACGAAGATGCACTTGCACTACAACAACAGCTGCTTTTAGCGGGGACATTCCCTCGCTTTCAGCGGGGACTTCTCCCCGCCCAAACCTTTCGGCGGGGACATGTCCCTGCCGAAAGTGCCTCGCGCAAAGCCCCACGCTGTAAACTTTCGACGGCGACGTTCCACTCTTTTGGCGGTGACATGTGGGACCCACACTGCCTGCGTGGACAATATTGGTCAGGTCAAACTTGCCAACGTGGCAAAACTTTTGGCGGGGACATGTCCCCGCTGAAAGTACTTTTCCAAGTAAATGATGCAAACTTTTGGCGGGGACGCCTCCCCGCTGAAAGTATTTTCCAAGTTTTTATGCAATCTTTTGGCGGGGACACTTCCCCGCTGAAAGTATTTTCCAAGTTTTTATGCAATCTTTTAGCGGGGACATGTCCCCGTTGAAAGTTGTTCTCACTATTAATGCAACAACCTTTTGGCGGGGACATGTCCCCACGAAAAGTGTCTGACCCATTTTGCAGCAAATTACTGCAAAATGGGTAATTTTCAGATTTTTTCCGGAATTTTTCCGGAAAAAATCTACACTATCACTACAAATCCAGAACCTGTATATAACCTAATTACAATACCACAAGACACTCAAATCACAAATTCGCCAACATAATATGATACATATCCAAATTTCTTAAAAATTAACATAATCATGTGTTTGTATCCAAATTCGCAAAATACGGTTCAAAAACCGTTATCACATGATCACTACATAAGCTAGCTATCCGCTATACGCTACAAAACTATACGTGGGAACAATGTAGCGGGAATACTAACACATAAACTACATAAACACATAATAATCCATGAAACTATCCACACATTTGTCCATAACCCAAAACAAAATATAAATCAACCCAAACAACCCATACGCTACTCCTGAGTCCCCCCACTCCCCCCACTAGCCCCACTCCCCTCCTCCGGGGTACCTGTAGACTCACCTGGTGATGGTGAAGCCTCCTGGGATCCCGATGTCATCGCCTGAGTCGCTAGCTCAGCGGGGAAACCCGGCTGTGTCTTAGCCCACCCCACCAACATATCAATCAGTGTCCTTTACTGGGACAAATCCTGGGTTTGCTTCTGGACTGTTTCGTGCATGGAGGACGCGGAGGCTTGATCACGAGCTCGTGCGGCGCTGAGGATCGTCTGACGACCACCGCCGGGTAAGACTGGACCTACGCCAGGAATATGACCTCGCTGCTTGCCACCGATCACGTGGCGCATAATAACGAGGTCAGACATGGTCGTCCCCCCGGAGGTGCTCTCCGTCCGCATCTGTATCATCTGGTTCTGTTTTACAAAAAAATAAGCAAAGTAATATATAAGTCGTGATTTATTATATTTGCATTAATGTGGGTGAGTTTTATGGAAATAAATTATACTTACATATCTAGTCTCGGACAATGCAGACTCCCAAACGCCGTCTCTCGTATGGTTGTGTCTGTACATCGCGATCAAGTCTCTACCATCCACAGCGTCGGTGGGTTCTCTCAGCTATTTATAAATAAACTCAATAACGACTCACCAAACACTATATATATAAATGAAATGATTAAAAAGCGTCTTACGAAGTTATCGCGTATAACAGCTAACGAATGCGACCCATGAAGGCTGGCAGTCGGATTGGCGAGCCGGTTCTGCCTGTTGGTCACCCCTCTCTTCAAATTATCCGGGTTCGACCAGTGCTTAACCTGAGTATTATAAATAATAAAAAATGTTATATAAATGAATTATTATTATTATTATTATTATTATTATTATTATTATTATTATTATTATTATTATTATTATTATTATTAACAATAAGAATAATAATAATAATAGAAATAATAATAATAATAATAATAATAATAATAATAATAATAATAGAAATAATAATAATAATAATAATAATAATAATAATAATAATAATAATAATAATAATAATAATAATAATAATAAAGTGTGGATCCAGAAATTTACATATTGTTCCCAATCCGACTCCGACATGTTCTCCGGGCGTTTTGCCTTGATCTCCTCCAGCTTCTCCATCCCACCTTGCTCAGTAAAATTTATCTTTTTGTGCTGCCACTTGTTTTCGTCGTATCGCTTTTGGAGATAATATTCGATACTGTTGACAATATCCTCTCCATCAGCACTGGCAAGGTGCTCGCCGAGATCAAAATAATGCTGCAATAAAATATAATTAAAATAAATATTCAAATTTAAATAAACAATCAAATTTAAATAAATAACAAAGTTAAAATAAACAAACACAATAATTAAAAAAATAAAAAATAAAAAAAAAAAAAAAAAAAAAAAAAAAAAACACTTACGTGAAGCTGGTCGTCGATGTGGGCCTTCGCGGTAGCAGGAACAGCCGACCAGGATTTGTAATGCATAGGAATTGATTGCCGCAACAATTCCCCGACCAAGTTGGAGAACCACTTCGCGTGCTCGCCCACATGCTCCCACATCCCTTTGTCGTTCTTCCGGAATCTGATCGATACCGGACGACCAGTATCTTTCCTCTCATTGCGGAGCCGCTTGTTCTTTGTGGGACCACGCACCGACTTCCCGCCTTTCCCAATTTTGGCATTGGGCTTGGGAGGTCTGGGAGGTCTGGATTTAGATGCTACAAGTAACCAAATTCAAGTGATAATGATATAAAATAACAAGTTATCAATTTCAAATAATAATCAAGTTTAATTAAAATAATCTAGAAATTCTTACTCTGACAATCACTGCCTATCCTCGTCAGACCACGGGGTGGCTCATTGCCTCCATCGCCACCGTGGCTCCTAGCAACAACATCTGCCATCTGTAAACGTACTAGTACAAGAAAATATAATTAGTGAAGAAACACATATACACATATATGCATATACACACACATTGAAATAAATAACAACTTATACAAAATAATAATAATAATAATAATAATAATAATAATAATAATAATAATAATAATAATAATAATAATAATAATAATAATAATAATAATAATAATAATAATAATAATAATAATAATAATAATAAATAATTAAATAAATAAATAAACACATTTAACCACTCGATAACAATTTTATTCAAATAAGTGTCATTTAACAAATTACAATTTGAGATCAATCTCCTTCATCACTAAGATAAAAACCCTCATTATTAGTGTCCGCTTCATCTTCACGATCGACGTAATCTTCACCATCAGATGCTAAATCATGAGGAACGTGGTCATCATAATCAATATTATCTTCGTCGTCGTCGACATAAGTGATAATTGGTTGTGGTGGTGCCTCAACTTCCGCTGGCTCAACATCTCTATTTATGGTGTCATAATTCAACGTATCCAACTCAGCAGAGAGTGTGACATGTGATGATGTGTTGTCATGTACAACATCCTGATTGTCTTCTACCACGATGATATCCGGGTTCCAAATCTTTCGATGATAAGAATCTTGGACGGCCTTGACATTACTACGTTTACCCGGGAAATCAAGGTAAAAGACTTGTGTTGCTTGTGTTGCAAGAATGTATGGTTCACTTTCAAACGATACACGATCTGTCATAATTTGTGTAATGTTGTTTCTATAGGTACAACGTTTTATGCGACCATTGTTATTAGTGTCGAACCATTTAACTTTGAACAACACAACCTTGAACGGAATATATTCAAGCTCGATAATTTCTTCAAGCTGGCCATAATACATTCCTCCACTAGGATTAGGAGTTGAAATTCCGTTGTTTTGGGTTGAACGACGTAAATCACGGTCATGTACGATAAAATTCACACCGTTCACTGTGCAAGAGTCGGCTGAGAATGCAGCACATGATGGTCCACAAGCCAAAGCGAACAACTCGGAAGTACAACTTGGGTCGTCCTTTACTTTCAATTCACGAATCTAAGAAAAAAAGTTAAGAATAGATATAGATGAGTAATAGTCGTTATTTTTACAAGGTTTTACATACAACAAGTCTACCTTGTTCCCAAACCAGCGAGGAAATCCTTCTTGTATGTCATTGCCAGGAAATTCCCTGTAAATGTTCATGATATTAGAATAAGTCGTCGAATAATAACTTACGTAAAACAAAATTTTGAAATAAAATGTGTACCTCTTGTACTCGTTCATGTACGGGTCGATTTCATGACTGTTGTGTAGTACATACCATACTACTTTCTGCATTGCGTCCGGTTCAAGCCGAATTAATGATTGTTTACCATTCAGTTTACAGGCTGATCGAAACACTTGAAATCGACTTGTTGGGCTTGGACCGTCCTCATTCCGGTCAGGACGATTAAATCTCGTCTCAACACCCCGAAAATAATGCGAACAGAAAGTTAATGCTTCATCAGCAATATAACCCTCCGCTATTGATCCTTCAGGCTTAGCTTTATTTCTGACATAATTTTTGAGCTTTTTCATGTACATTTCAAATGGATACATCCACCTCATGTAAACAGGCCCGCCTTGAATAGCCTCTTCGGGTAGATGAATAACCAAGTGAATCATAATGTCAAAAAAAGCTGGAGGATAGATTTGCTCGAAACTGCACAAAATATTGATAAGCTGTTCTTTAGCTTTCAACATGTCATCCACCATCAAAGTTCGAGCGCATATTTGTTTGAAGAATGAACAAAGCTCGATTATTGGTGTTGCGGTGGTTTGGTCCTTCAAGTAATTTTGAAGTCCAGCAGGAAGTAACCGCTGCATCATTATATGGCAGTCATGAGCCTTCAAGCCTGTTATGTTGTTATCACTGTCTGTCACTTTATGCTTGAAGTTAGATCCGAACCCATCGGGTAGTTTAACACCTTTGATCAATTGGGAAAACAAATCATGATATTAGAATAAGTTGTCGAAATGAATACGCGAATTGAATTGGAACAAATAAATTCTGAAATAAAACGCGTACCTTTGATGAATTGACAAAAAAGTTTTCTTTCTTCAGTTGTGAAAGAGTACGTGGGATGAGGCTTAGAGCACTTCCCACCGCCTTTGTTGACGAGCCACAAAGCATTACGAATATTCAAATTTTGTAAGTCTTGTCTTGCCTTGTTGGTGTCTTTTGATTTGTCATTCATTAACAAAGTACCCAACACACTTTCACACACATTTTTTTCGATATGCATGACATCTAAATTGTGTTTTAGTGTAAGAAAAGACCAT
The DNA here is from genome assembly GCA_030686995.1 of Artemisia argyi. NCBI lineage: Eukaryota > Viridiplantae > Streptophyta > Magnoliopsida > Asterales > Asteraceae > Artemisia > Artemisia argyi. Next base: position 63,328,783 of record CM060697.1, read on the forward strand.
TACTTTAGCTCGTAGAAAATAGATACTTTGGTCCAATTCAATTCGCGGTCAGGATCACGTTTTTTCTTCGCACCCCCAAAACTTGGATGTTTCCCCGGGATACGTATAGGCAATCTCCCAAGTTGAGTCAAGATGTCATGACTGGTATATTTTTTAGGAGGTGGTCTATCATCGAGCTGAGTATAGAATGCCTTTCTGTTCTTCCGCCATCTGTTGTTGGCTTTTAAGAATCTTCTGTGACCAACATAAGCGGTTTTGCTTAACACGCGCATAGATGGAGTCTCTATATTACAGGTCGGACATGCCTTGTAACCTTGCCCACTCCACCCAGACAAACTACTTCGAGCGGGAAAGTCATTGATAGTCCATAAAAGCGCTGCTTTCATACAGAATTCTTCGCCTGTAACAGCGTCCGTAGTCATAACCCCATCTTTCCATAAAGTCTTAAGGTCTTCAATCAAAGGCCTCAAGTAAATATCTATGTCCTTCCCGGGAGATTTAGGGCCCGGAATTAACAACGTCAACATAAAAGAAGTCTCTCTCATACATATCCAAGGAGGCATATTGTATGTTGTTAATATTACCGGCCACATACTCTAAGACTGACTAAGGTTGCCGAAAGGATTGAAACCATCAGCAGCCAACCCTAATCAGACGTTTCTTTTTTCATAAGCAAATTCTTTCTTATACTCGATATCAAATTTCTTCCATGCTTCACCATCAACCGGGTGTTGCATCTTACCGTTCTCCGTAGACTGCCTAGAAGCATGCCAAGTCATATGTTTTGTAGTGTGTTTAGACTTGTACAAACGTTGTAGTCTAGGAATGATAGGAAAGTAACGCAACACCTTGTTAGGAACTTTCTTCCCCAGTGTGTTCTTGTCTTTCCATCTACTAGCATCGCAGATGGGACAATTCTGCAAATCTTCGTTACCCACCCCCCGATATAAAAAACTATCATTTACACAAGCATGTATGGATTCGTATCCTAACCCGATCGTTTTATATGTTTTCTTTATTTCATAGTATGACGGTGGGATTTTGTATCCTAGAACGGGCGGGAAGCATTCACGTAGAAATTTTAGTGTTTCGTTAAACGTGGTGTCACTCATTTTACCTTTGACCTTAATGTTCGTAAACTTTGCCATAAAGTCCAATGAAGACATCCATGTACAGCCCGGGTATAGTGGGTCGTTAGCAGTGGCAAGTAACGCTTCAAACTCGTTACGTTGAGGAAGTGTTGTTGCTTGAGTTGGCTCGTTACTTGTCTCGCAAATATTTTCTTGAGTTGGCTCATTCGGACACATATCATGAAGGAAATCAGCCATGTCACTTGTCCCGGGATGATTTGTGTTAGGTACCAATGTTCGGGTATCCGGTTCACCGTGATTATACCATTTCGTATAACTTTGGTCCCAACCATTTGAGTGTATGTGATCAAACAAATCTTCGTACTTTATCCAACCATTGTTATAACAACTAGCACATGGACAATGTACATTCCCATCAATATTCACAAAGTCCTTGGCATACGCGCAAAACCATTTAAGACCTTTTAAAAATTCGAGGCTAGCACGAGATAATGAGACCCAACTCTTATCAATTGGCATAACTGCATTTTAATGATGCAACAAATAATTATATAGAATTAAACATGTTCACAAGTTATGCGTTTTAATGATGCAATTACGAGTTGTGCATTTTGTTCACCTAATCCAACTATGGAAGGCAATCCTAACCCACTCTTTGAATGTTTCGTCTCATATATGAATGCGTATAACTGAATTTACTATTTGAGAAAATTTCGGCAGCATTTCCCCTCAACTCCCCAAATATGTGCATTAAAGACATATTCGTAGGAGTAAAGGGGAAACACTGTCGAAATTTTCACAAATAGTAAATCAATTATACGCATTCATATCCTAAATGAGACAAAACATTCAAAAAGCAGTCCCAAATAGGGGACTTCCAATTAATTTCTAATAAATTAATTTCGGACGGGTTTTCTATGGGATGATTAACTTTGGACGGGGACTTTCCAAAATTAATCACTAAAGTCCTAACATATTCGCATTGTCAATATTCGTAGCTAACATAATGATTCATATATATATATATATATATATATATATATATATATATATATATATATATATATATATATATATATATATATATATATATATATATAAAGGGTTATATATTGCGGTTAAAAGATTAATCGTAGCTAACATAATGATATAAATGGTTATATAAAAAATTAAGCAGAAATCAAATGACCTCATTTGGGCAGCATAAACCAAACGGCATAAACCAAACACCCCTGTTTGGACAGCATAAACCAAACGGCCCTCGTTTGGGCTGTTAACAAGCAGAAACCAAGCACCCCTAGCAGCATAAGCCTAACCAAACACCCCTGCTGATATAAGCCTAAACAAACAGCCCTGCTGATACAGCATAAACCAAACACCCTAATATAACCCTAAACAAACACCCCTGCTGATATAAGCCGAAACTAAACACCCTAGCAGCATAAACCAAACACCCCTGCTGATACAGCATAAACCAAACGTACCTTTTATGGTCTAGGCAATTGGCTAGCTGGTCTCGGCACTCGGCTCTCGGCTAGTCTTGGCTCTCGGCTGATCTAGACATGAAAAAAAATCAAAATTATTAATAAAAATCAAAATTATCCAACTGTTTGCAGCCATATATAACATGCTCGTATCAAAATTATCCAACTGGCTTATGAAACATAAGCCGAAAACCATAAAAGCCTACTTGGGCTGTTTCGGCTTATGAAACATACGCACCCTACGTGGGCTGTTTCGGGTCTGCTGTGGGTCTGCTGTGAACAAACGCACCCTACGTGGGCTGTATCGGCTTATGAAACGTAAGCCGAAAACCATAAAAGCCATAAGCCACAAACTAAGCCACAAACTGTGAGCTTATGAAACATAAGTCGAAAACCATAAAAGCCATAAGCCGGGGCTGTTTCGGCTTATATAGCGGGGCTTATGGCTTATATGGTTTTTGAAGTCAAAAACCATATAAGCCATAAGCCCCGCTATATAATCCGAAACAGCCCCGGCTTATGGCTTATATGGTTTTCGGCTTATGTTTCATAAGCTCACAGTTTGTGGCTTATGTTTCATAAGCTCACAGTTTCGGCTTATGAAACATACGCACCCTACGTGGGCTGTGGGTCTGCTATGAACAAACGCACCCTACGTGGGCTGTTTCGGCTTATGAAACGTAAGCCGAAAACCATAAAAGCCATAAGCCACAAACTAAGCCACAAACTGTGAGCTTATGAAACATAAGCCGAAAACCATAAAAGCCATAAGCCGGGGCTGTTTCGGCTTATATAGCGGGGCTTATGGCTTATATAGTTTTTGAAGTCAAAAACCATACAAGCCATAAGCCCCGCTATATAAGCCGAAACAGCCCCGGCTTATGGCTCATATGGTTTTCGGCTTATGTTTCATAAGCTCACAGTTTGTGGCTTATGTTTCATAAGCTCACAGTTTGTGGCTTATGTTTCATAAGCTCACAGTTTTGGCTTATGAAACATACGCACCCTACGTGGGCTGTGGGTCTGCTGTGAACAAACGCACCCTACGTGGGTTGTTTCGGCTTATGAAACATAAGCCGAAAACCATAAAAGCCATAAGCCACAAACTGTGAGCTTATGAAACATAAGCCGAAAACCATAAAAGCCATAAGCCGGGGCTGTTTCGGCTTATATAGCGGGGCTTATGGCTTATATGGTTTTTGAAGTAAAAAACCATATAAGCCATAAGCCCCGCTATATAAGCCGAAACAGCCCCGGCTTATGGCTTATATGGTTTTCGGCTTATGTTTCATAAGCTCACAGTTTGTGGCTTATGTTTCATAAGGTCACAGTTTCGGCTTATGAAACATACGCACCCTACGTGGGCTGTGGGTCTGCTGTGAACAAACGCACCCTAGCAAGTTTAAAAAAAAAAAAAACCACAAAAAGGGAGCTTATGAAACATAGCCGAAACAAACACCCTTAGCAAGTCCCCACGACACTACTTGTGTCGTGGTACACATCACGAGCACACCCCATGGTGTGTCGTGTTCCAAACCATAAGCCCTCTATATAAGCCTAAACAAACACCCCTGTATATAAGCCTAAACAAACACCCCGGCCTATTGTGGACATCAGGACATCGTCTATAACTTCCACTCTCCAAATAAACCATAAGCCCACTATATAAGCCTAAACAAACACCCATGTTGTGGACAGTAATAACTTACTGTGGTCGCGGCTGGACTTGGCTGTCGCGGCTGTGGTCTCGGCTCTCAGATGCTCTCGGCTCTGCACCCAAAAAAATGCACCCCTTAGTGTAAAAATGCAATCTCAAACTTTTTGCGGCGACATGTCCCCGGTAGAAACATAAACACAAAAAAAATTAAACATGACATAATATAAATAATAAACCTGTGGTCTCGGCTTCAGGACTTGGCTACGGGTCTCGGCTACATGTTTCGGCCTCGGGTCTCAGCAGCAACTATACCAAAAAAAATTAACAAAAAAATTAAAATAATTAATGAAAAACATAAAATCAATAAAATTAACCAAAAAAATCATAAAACTTAACAAATTAAAAAATTAATTAACAAAATCATAAAAATTAACTTAACAAAATTACTTGGGTTTGGGTTCGGTTCTCACCTGGGTTTTGTAAATGAGGGTATGAGGGTTTGTAAATGAGGGTTTGAGGGAAGAAATAGATGAGAAAAGGAAAAGAATTAAATGAGGTGAGGGTTTGAGGAAAGGATTATACGAGGAGAGGGTTTGAGGAATCGTGCACAGTGGTGCGAGTGTGGCGGTGTTGTGGTGGGAATGGTGGTTCTTGTGGTGGGGATGGTGGTGTAGTGGTAGGGATGGTGGTTAGTGGTGGTGAAGCAGCAGCAGTACGTTGTGTGGTGTTTTTTTTTTTTTTTTTTTTTTTTTTTTTTTACAAGTGTTTGCAACAGATCTGCTAATAATTCAGGTAATAGTGGCACACACTTTTAGCGGGGACAACTCCCCGCTGAAAGGTGGTCTTGTCTTTTTGTGCACACTTTTGGCGGGGACATGTCCCCGCTAAAAGTTTTCGCACTTCGCCAAAACATTTGGCGGGATAAAGTAAATGCTTAGAGGGAAAAACGAAAATATTGGTAACATCTTTTAGCGGGGACATGTCCCCGCCGAAAGTGTGCACAATTTTTATTAACTTAAATCAATGTTAATTAAACTATTTAAATTTAATTATTTATAATTAATTTAAATCATTTATGATTTATTTAAATCATTTAAAATTATATATAAATCATTAATAATTAATTATTTTTATGATTTATTTATAATTATAATTAAATCATTTATAATTATAATTAAATCATTTAAAATTATTTTTAATTCATTTTTATTATGTTAAATCATTTATAATTAATTTAAATCATTTAAAATTATTTTTAAATCCTTTTTAGTTAAGTTAAATCATTTATAATTATAATTAAATCATTTAAAATTGTTTTTAATTCATTTTTACACGAGATGTTAAACGAACGAGTCGAGATGATGTGATATTACACGAGTGTTAAACGAACGAGTCGAGATGATGTGGTATTACACGAGATGTTAAACGAACGAGTCGAGATGATGTGATATTACACGAGTGTTAAACGAACGAGTCGAGATGATGTGGTATTACACGAGATGTTAAACGAATGAGTCGAGATGATGTGGTATTAGACGAGATGTTAAACGAACGAGTCGAGATGATGTGGTATTACACGAGATGTTAAGCGAATGAGTCGAGATGATGTGGTATTACACGAGAGTTAAACGAACGAGTCGAGATGATGTGGTATTACACGAGATGTTAAACGAACGAGTCGAGATGATGTGGTATTACACGAGATGTTAAACGAACGAGTCGAGATGATGTGGTATTACACGAGATGTTAAACGAACGAGTCGAGATGCTATAACTACAAAAATGTTCCCACCTAACAGGTCACGGGATATATATGTTCCCACCTAACAACTTTTATCCACTCACAATATAAACTCACACACACTCATCTAACCCATATCATCTCACACACACACTCATCTCACTATATCTCTCTCTCTAGTAGTTTTCGTTTTCCTGCGACACCAGCAGTTTCCGGCCGCCGGAATCTTTTTCTGGCCACCACCTTTTTTCAACTCAACTTGTAGATTGGGCCACCCCGATCACGATTCTACCACACACAACTACAAACACACACTGTCAACCAGAATGCAGCGATATAATCCTTTTATGTGTACTTGTGGAGTAGGAAATATAAAAAAAAAGAACGTCACATCAAAAAGATACATTTGGATTGGAGTATTATGCATGTCCTCTTTCGAAGCCAAGAGAGAAAGGTCATGGATGTGGATATTTTATGTGGAAGACTGAATTTGATGAACAATTACAAGTAATATATTCTGCTTCAACATCTCACGGTTCTGGGTGCACAAACTGCCATGAAAAAGATCTTAGGATAAATATGCTGGAGGCACAAAAACAGGTGTTAGAGACAAAAGTCAAGTTGCTCGAGGCAAGACTTGCAATGGCAACGAATCCCGACAACAATGACCACACATGTCAATCGGATGCAATACTCCGTGACCTGTTAGGTGACATGGAAAATCTTCGTATGTAATGCTGTTGTTGTTGATGTTGTTGTTGTTGTTGTTGTTTGTTGTTTCTTGTGTTATTCTCGTTGTTTGTTGTTTATTGTGTTATTCTTGTTGTTTGTTGTTTCTTGTGTTATTGTTGTTGTTTGTTGTTTCTTGTGTTATTGTTGTTGTTGTTGTTTAATAAAATGTTGTTTGTTGTGTTGTGTTATTGTTGTTGTTGTTGCTTTACCACTAGAAATCGTAAACTTCTATCCAAACACTCAAGATTGTAATTATTAATCTAAAAAAACGTCCACAGTAAGAACCTAAGCAGTTTATAAAGGAATCCGAAACACCACACGCTTAGCTTCAAACACGAAGGCAAACATTTTATTCAAACCACACAAGAGTTGTAAACCGGATACATTTTCATACAGACTCAAATTAAACAACTCGACAAGCAAACGAAACAACTCAAACTAAACAACTCGACAACCAAACTAAACAACACGACAACCAAATGAAACAACCCGTTTACTTTTTTTTGCGGCTAACTCCCGCTTTGCTTGAACTCGCACCACCTCTTCCTTTCCTTGCTCTCATTTCCTTGAGATATGCAAACGTAGCTTCAAGACTTGTTATTCTATTTTCCAGATTATCAACAGCTGCAGCTTCATCAAACGTGCTTTCAGCTTCATCCTCACCTCCAACAGCAGCAGCTTGAGCTTCAGCAGCACGTTGAGCTTCAGCAGTATCTACCTCTTCCAAATACTCTATATAGTATGACTTTTTCCTCAACCATACCAGAATCCGGTCTCTCTGCCACGGTGCACAGTTCGCGTACGAACCATATTCATCAAAAATTTCAACGCCCCAATGATTTATAATTTTATTATACAAGAGCTCGTGTGATAAAGCCTTTGCCCACTCCTGTTCCGACGTCAAACCATCCATTGTTATGATTTATTTAAATTTTTTTGCCGAATTTATGATTTAATATGTATTAGGTGTATGTTATAATATATATTAAAAAGTTTTTGGGAAAAAGTTGCAGCTTGGAGGGAAATTTGGCGCCTAAACTTTTAGCGGGGACATGTCCCCACCAAAAGCTATGCATTTTCCCGCCAAAAGTAATGGCGGGAATAACGCCCGGGACAATAAAAAGTGCAACTATTTTGATCAAATATTACGCAACACTTTCGGCGGGGACAGTCCCCGCTAAAAGTTGGATTTGAAAGTGTGACTGTTTTGGTCAAAGTTGTGGTCTGCAAAACCACTTTTGGCGGGGACATGTCCCCGCTGAAAGTTTGCGTTGAAAATGCAATGGGCGGTCAGCGAGATTGTGTGCCAGCTCAGCGCTGTTTTTGTCGTTTAGCGACTTTCGGTGGGGACAAGGGTGTCGCCGCCGAAAGTGTCGTCGCCCGTCCTCCTGTCTGTTGTAGTGTTGTTTCTTCTTCAAATTCATCACTCATATACTCCTTTTATTTTCTAGAAAATGAAATAAACATATGGCACAAGCCTAAAAATCTGATTTTATACTAATTTACACAGTTAGTCCCTCTAGTTTTAGTATGTGACACTTTGTAGTCCAAGTCCATTAGTTATATCATTTCTAGTCCTTTGAGTTGTTTATTTGACTCTCGGTTTTGACTTTTAACGATAAATTCATTGACTAACCAATCACATTTTATTCTACTCATATACTTTCAAACAAGGTTGCAAAAATCGTGAATCGGTAGTCAGGCGGTCGACCACCTTGTAGCTTGTAATCGGTCTAGGCGGGATTAATCGGTGATTAATCGGATTGACATTACTTACAAATTTTAGTTATTTCTGGCAAGTTTTGTGTATTTCCAGTGAATTTTATGTATTTCCGTCAAGGTATTTTCTAAAAAACAACTTGTAATAGAATTAAACAGTTACTAAAAGTAATCTAAATAAGTTTACAATGAGTTTTGGGTACTTCCGGCAAGATTTTTATAGGTTTCCGGCAAGATTGACAACCATTGACCGCCGTTGATCGCCGTTGACCACGATTGACCTTATTGTTGAGCCAGTTATATAAATCGACAAGGTCGGTGGTCTTGTAGCACCTAATCAGTGATTAATCGGCCCTGTAGACTTTTTTGCAACACTGCTTTCAAACATACACTATAAAATATTCTAGTCAAACTATATAATCGGTTTTGGGGTGTAACAGTGTACATGTGAGACAATAATATTTGGGTTGGCTAGGGAAGGGTCGGTAGCACTGTCACAGGATAACCAACCACGTAAATTTGAGTCAAAAGAGCCCTGAAGAGGAAAACCTCATTGTGTATAAACTTTAGCTAGGCAACTTGATCATAGCCCCAAATATTGTATATCAATAGAAGTATTTATGTATGAATTATGTAATACTATTACTATACCACACGTGATTAGGCTATTCTGGAATTACTAATCTGAGCTTTATATCAATGCTAATTGAAGTCCTCAATATCATTATGAAATAATAAAATTCGATTTACAAGATAATAGGCGCTGGTGAAAACTCAAAACTAGTTGACACGTGGCTCGGCTAAAGTCTCAAACGCAAGTCAGGTCCAAACGCATCATCAAAGCCGGGTCCACCATCAGTTTCATTGACGGTAGACCCACGATGCATTTGGTTATTAATATGAGTCAATGACTCCTGAATGCTACCGCTTGCCAACAGTGAAGAAGATGGTAAGATGTGTGACACATGAAAAGCTGCAGGAGCGCGAGGAGCATAGACCCAAGGTGGATAGGTAAAATTTGTGGATGGGAGTATCATCCGACCTCCGTGTGGGAGAATATTAGGTAGTTGATTGAACACAGAAATGATAGGTCTTTGAATGTATACTTTTCGACTCGCTTGAATTTGAGCTCGCTTTAACTGTTGTCGTTCTTTCTTATGGGCGTTCTGATGACCGCCAAGAGCCTGTGAGTTTGCAAACTCACGAAAGCAGTATTGACACTCATATTTACGGCCATCGGACGAGACTGATAATCTTTTCGGAGCCTCCATCCCTTCATCTTCATGTACATTGAAACCAAAAAGTTTTAAACTATTTGTTGAGGTATTGGCAGGTTTAGCCTGATAGTGATCGAGTTCTGCCATAGCTTACGACGATGATGCCTTCTTGTGAATCTTGTCCTGAATCCGTCACTGTTAATATAAGTACGTACTATATATAATCTATGAATTTAGAGATACATTCATAACACACGGATTAAAGAGAGATGGGAGAGATGTTGTATGAGGTTATAGTATTTATAGATGGTTGCGGACATCCTGATAATAGAAGAGTGGTAATTAATTAAGTGCATATTTGGCAAACATAATGCCATGATTATTTCATTTTTGTATATAATTATACTTAAAGTATCTTGGATACTTAAGTTGTGTAGGTTTTGACTAACAACATAAACTATGTTTTTAATCGTGTTAAATTATGTTATCTTTAGGGTGTAGGAGCATCTTGTAACGTAGATTAATTAAGTTTATGTTTGCTTTAATCATATCGTGTATACCTTTTGATTCAAATGTTCGTAACTAATGCATTGGTGTTTCACTTGGAATGCATACTCGAGATTGTACTTACTATACTAATTGCGCGTACTTAGAGTCTTGAACAGATTCAGACTAAATCAACTTATATATGTTAACTGAAAAGGTATTAATAGATCCATGGGATGGTGGGGAAAATGAATTATCAATATATATCTCTTTTGGCATGTGGGCAATGTCGGTATTGGTTGATTAGTCATGTAAGTAGTTAAAGATCTAGAAAGAACAGAAGGAGGTCGAAATGTGATGCGTGTTACTGTTGCATGGTTGTTGAACCATCGAAGGATTGACTTTAAAAAGTTGTACAAAGATAATGTTCCTCACCAACTAATTACCACCATTTTGGGTGGTTTGAGCTATTTATACGAGAAGTATATACATGTTCACTACTACAGAAAACCTTTTCTGGAATGCCCTTTTGATACTGTTAGAGAAGAAACCATACCAAAATATATGTAAAATGAAGCGGATTAGACATCTTATAAGTGTCTCGTTCGGTAGATTTGGTGTTGTTATGATTGATAAATGACGAGACTCGTGGACTTAATTGTTGTAATCAACTCGAGAAAACAAGGAGTTGTCAAATCTAGTTAATGACTAATAACGAAACCTAGGTTCAGTTTTTGTTTGAGAATCAAGACATTCTTCGAATGTGGATTTAAACAAGTTGCTGAATATAACAAAGTTTCTCCAAAGTTCTACATGCATATGTCCCTCGAACATAATTTTATACACTTTGCGTCATTCAAATTGAAAACTTACTTTCATTTTATGAAATGTCATCCCGGCCTACTACTTCATTCGCCGGGTTCCATATCTTCAGCTGGTTAAGTTCACTAGTTCCACACTCAACTACTCAACATACACTTTCCGCTATATGATTGTTTTTCGATTCTGTTTTATTAAATTATATCATGTAATTTATAAATATGAATCAAATTATCTGTTGTCATTTTCGACATCACATACTGATGGGACTATATAATCTGATAATGATACAAAGTTCATGCATCTGCTTCTGGGGACATGAATTAGGATTCTTCCTAATATTAGAAAGTCGTGTTTCAATTACCTAGTACATCTTTTGGGTTATATATTTCTGTACTATCTTTTATTTTGAGAGAAATTCTGTATAAAAAACCATACGAAGGTATAAAGATTTAATGCTAGTTTCTTCTAAACTTTTTTAGACGATCTCAGTAACCTCATGTATACATATTTATGTACACTATCTTATATTTTGAGATAAATTCTTTAAAAAAAACCGTATGAAGGTATAGAAATTTAAGGAAAAATGATCCCTGCTGTTTACAGCAGGGACTTATCTGTAATATAATGCAAAAATAATTCCTGATTCAACACAAATGATCCTTGATAACATGCCTGATGTGCATAAATGGTCCCTGAGTTAGCCCTTACAGCAGATAAGTCTCTGCTGTTTACAGCAGGGATCATTTTCCCGAAATTTAAAGCTAGTTTCTCCTAGACTTTTTTAGAGGATCTCAATAACCTCGTGCATACATATTTGCCTCTGTGTTTGGTACTATAGATACTCGTAGCTAGTTTCTTCTACGTTTAATTTCAGGGCGATCTTAGCAGCCACACGTGTAAATATTTGCCCCAACTTTTACCTGCAAGGACTCATAGCTACATATGCTCTTATTCATATATGTTATAATACATATGATAGTGTATATATGCTAGTACCATTTATTCTTATTTTATTTATTGTCTTTATGCTTTTGGAGTGTATGCGTATACTTATACAATATACTGTATGCTCATATATGCCTTTCTAAAAATAAAAAATAAATAAAAAAAACTCTATGCTCATATATTTCCTACATGTTTGCGCATTGTTATGTTATTATGTTTTTTTTTTAATGTTTTCACAACTTTATAATTATACACGCTTTTATGCTTATATCCGTATTTTATTCACACATACATATAATTCACTGTTTGTCTTTATTTCTTTCTGTGTGGAGCTTATGAATGGTTGGACCACCAAACCAACTTATGAGGACACAAAGAAGTTGGTCGGAATCATAGAGGAAACTTTCTCAAGTGACCTTCTCATATAGGTCTAGAATTTCAACACGTGGAGCAATCAAATCAGTATCACAAGGACAATTGACAAAACGCTAGTTATTTATTTAACTATTGCATATCGAATTTTCATTTTAGACCAGTCAATTCATATATGTCATGAAAATTGATATATGAGATTCTTCCTAATGTTAGATATGTTAGATGTCTTGAGATTTGATGCCCTTGTATATGATCTCGATCGGCAAACAGTGATAAAGATAACGATTGTTCGTACCTATTTGTAAAGGATGTGTTAATATACATTAGTGCTTACTATAATCAAACTATGATAAGACATATTGTATGGTACGTTAAACCATGATGAAGGATAAAGCTAGTTGGAATTAAGTAAAGATATGTAGGTTGGTAGATTCTTGATGAACTGGAAATTATAATGTGGCCAATGAATTAAACATTACAAGGGCAAGCTAGGTTCCATTTTATAGATGCGCGGCACAGAACCCACGTACAAGGAAACATGAACTACATAAAATATACGTCGCGATATTCTTTTTGGCAATAAAGTTTTAGAAGGTGATAGTGTTAGAATATAATAACATTATCTAAAGTTTAAAACCTATGTATTGATTTTTACGAATCCTATTCCCAAGTTTGTACATGATTTCTAGTATGTTGTCAGGTTAATTTTTTCAACAGTAATGGGGGCTAGTTAGAAACTCAAATTTAATTAGTTCGAGCATAACGGGATGATAGTGTGTATGAATCCTAAGAAATTGTTAAGGTGGAGAAGTAATATACACAACTTATAAACAAAAAAGAAAATTAACTTTATTATATGACATTTTTATTATTGCTAAAAATAATCAACTTCTGATTCGTTGCCCATCATACTCCCACATATAAAAGGATATCATGAAGAATAAGTATAGTTGTTTTCATACATGTGATCACTACTTTACTAATAAAAAGGTTCTAAAATAAATGTCTCTTTAGCATGAACTCTTTAGAAACAAATGATGTTTATCAAGGCTTTTAGATCGAGATTCTACCTAAGATTGTGTTGGTCTTTGCAAGATCGTGATCATAAAATCAGATCGAGATTTTAAAATCTACTATAATGTCATTTTCTTAATAGACATTGTAAGATTATGTAAATCTACATATTACTATATATTATATATCATGAAAATGTAAATCAAAATTACAATTATAAAGTGTTTAATACAATTAGCCTCTTGTTTTTCATATTCTAAAAAACTTAGTACATAAATTTTTAGTTTTTTAATTTGTAGTTTGAGAAAAGTAAGGAATGATCGATCGAAATCTTAAGATAATATGATTAAAATCGGGATTCTATCAAGATCCTACCATGATAGGAATCACAGTTAACAATTTTGCATATTGGTCACCCCTCTTTATTTTTTTTGGTTTTGTTCCTTTAATCATATCACAATGTCCAAACATCTGAGTATGCAGTTCATATATTAAATTATCAGATATATTTTAATGCATGAACATTATTTTATAGATCAAAAGATTTAATAACTTGGATCCGACACAAAATAAAGTGTCCTTTAAGATTTGGTCTTAGATATCCTGAACATGATATATTTGTCGGATTAACCTTAGGGTTAACTAACCTCTCTAATAAACTAGCTGGAATTTTGAGTAGGGTACGTTATCATATATCTTTCTAAAACATATAATACGTCTATTATCATAATGCCTTACACCACAACTGCATAAGATCAATTAACAATCAAATATCCTCATTCTCATTAAGTTTAATTGGATATAAAAAATATTCTGTTGAATTTATCTTTCTAATGATGATTAAAGGAATTAAAAAAAAAAAAAGAAAGAAAGAAAGAAAAAAAAAAAAAAAAAAAAAAAAACAACGAATGTTACAACAATTGGTAAATACAACTATACATGACTTCTCATTAAAATTTCCCGAAAGATGTCACAATTTCGGAGAAGAATAACGAAGAGACATATTATAGAAATCGAAAGATTATATTTGCTAAAATCACAAAGTGTGACCCATCAAGTTGTGTATCGTCGATGTCAAGATCAACTATGGAACACAAGTCTTTTGTCAAATAAAGGTGTTAATGTATAACTAGGTGTTTAACATTTGTTTAATTCATTTAATATATTTGTTACGTGTTTCTGTTATATGTTGCAAGGATATAGGTTATTAAAGTATGATACATGCGTTCCTTGTCTACCAGACGTACGTGCCTAAGTAATCAAGGTTGTAAATTAGTCAAAATTAAAAAAACAAGGCAAACAGCTAGAAGGTGTATCGTCAACATATTTATATTCTAACAGTTAAATCAACCACATAATCTTCATCTAAATTTACCTGATTTTGGAGCCAAAGTGTTTTACCTATCTACTTATAGTTTATTAACGTACCATACTTAAAGTCCCTAGTATATGTATGTTTATCAACCATAGAGATGACCTGAAAAAAAGTCATTTGTGGTCATATGCTTGCCATAACATCTCCAACGGCATATTGATCCATCACCCTCACCATCACTTATATCTATGCAACTTTCGTTGCTTACCTTTTGGAGGATCCTTTAGCTTTTCTGGGCTTAACCAACGCTTTGCAATGACTTTATCTTTTGCACTTCTATAAAACCACAATGAAAAGCCATTTGTAAGTGCATAGTATGTCATGCACTCTGTTTACGTATGGTATGTAAATCAGTTTAAGAGATAGGATGGGAATGGTTTTGTTGTTTGATTTTCTGTGTAGAACGGTAAGGACCTTATGAGAATGATAAGGATCAAAGTTACATAATTTTAGGTAGTGATTTGCATTTTTGTGAATGTTTTTTTTATTATACGCGCATAACAAATCAGCACATCAATAATCATGAATGGTACATGAATATGCACTCATGTGTATGCGTGTGGACTTATGTACAATCCATGTTAGTGCGACTTATGTGAAAGTATCTGCTCATAATATACACTCGTGTGTATGCACAGGGACTTATGTACAAACCGTAAGATATAGGTATATTTCGGCTTGTGCCGTCTAATCTTGATGTCGTGCACGAACCATAAGACATTGCTTCTGCTACTGAACTACTTCCATGAAGTGACACCCTTTTTGATTCCTCTAATTTTGATCCTTGCCACGGAAAAGAATGCCATTCGTCTTGTACCGTCTTCAGAATAATGTTAGGAGGAATAAACGATTCAAAGCAGTAGGAAAATCAAAGATGGGTGGCAACAAAGATCCATTTAAAAAGGGTCTTTCGATGACATCGACTCGAATCAAGCAGGATCTCTTAACATATCATCTAAAGATGTGTGTGAGGCTCCTTCCAACAAAGATCCATTTAAAAAGGGTCTTTCGATGAGAAAACTTATCAACTTGAAGAGAAAAGAAAATGAAACAACCTCATACGTTCAATTCATACAAAATATGACAGATCGATTATGAAGACTATCCTGTGAACAACGCTGCCATTAACAAAGTGGGTTGGTATGAAAAGTGATGTCACTTCATCATTTCGATTCCCAATTGAGTGATCGTTTCATCTATTCGATTCCCAGTTCCAAGTGTTTTGATATTTTGGTTGCACGCTTCATTGGTTTTCATTTGTATGTGCTTTTGTTTCGTTCAACTTCAATGCTCATATGGCCAGTTTGAAAGCTCATGTGTTAGCCTATTTTGTTAGGCTTAAGTCATAGCAGTTTTTTAGCATATTCACACTACTAAAAAATCTCACAGAAACCGGTTAAAATGGCCCATGAAGAGTGGTTTTGAGACCACTCTCTGAAGGGGGTATCTCGATTATCGAAACATATAGAAACCAGTTGCACAACCTATCTCTGTTAGAAGCATCGAAACCAGTTTTCTCCTAAGTCCATATTAGAGTAAACATACATGTTTTTATTGGGCATTGGCATCAGTTCTCCCATAACCTATCTTTATAGAACCATCCAACCTGTCTTTATGTAGAGTAAAAAGATATGTTTTTTATATGAAAACCTTTCTTTGTGTAAATCTTTTTTATTAAAGAAAATAAATTGGAAATTTTCCAATTTTTTGAAATTTCATAATCTACAATTTGACTCACAATAAAATACTATAAATGCAATAAATATATATATATATATATATATATATATATATATATATATATATATATATATATATATATATATATATATATAAAAGTGATTTAAATACACCAAAAATGTCAAAATCAACAAAATAAATTGAGATAATACTTCAATTCAGCAAAACATAAATCCTTGACGAAATCCAAATTGAACCACTAGAATTCAACAAACTAGAAAGAAAAGCACTAGAATTCAACGTAACTAGCCACAGGATCAATCACGCCACAACATAAACCATGCACCAATGATGGCGTTCAACTCTTTGTTCTCTAATGGACACTCGTCACTCCAAGGTACCTATACGTAAATTAATGAAATAAAAACATCAGCAATCTAAAACACAAATAAGATGCTTTTCAGAGCAAGAAACAAATTGCAGAGTTATTTAACAAGCACTTACTATGTTCGGGAAATTGTCGTTTTGATACTTTAGCACAAAGTCACGCATCCATTTCATCACATAAATTCACACTCCCAATCAAACGGCTGGCAATTTACAGCAGGGGATTCCCACCTCAGACTATCAACGACACTAAAAAGGAGATAATCAACAGTGTGTAAGTTGAAATTTATAGAAACAAATGTTAATTCTAAAACAACTTAAGATAATTCTTACGACTCCACAAGTCGAGCGAGCCTATAAGATACATGTTTTAGTAAAAAAAATAATAGTAACCATTTGAACAATATTGCAATGATAATTAAGATGGTAACATATGGTACCTTTGTAGATACGGTGCGAGATAAAAGTCATAACCCTCCAATGCTCGAGTAAAGTTATCTAGGGTAGCCCACATTTAAAATAGGCATGTATCTGCTGTAATCAATCCAGGGTTCAAGAAACCAACCATGTTCTGTTAGGAGCGTCCCTTAAGGTGATACAATGACCTAATTTAAACATATAAAATACACTAAAATAAATTTGTGTAAAAAAGAACTATGGCTTTACCTACATATTCAAAACAAAAATGCACTTACATCTCAAAAAGGGTCAGGATGCCACACTCGAGTTGTTAATTCGTCAAGAGTTCAACTATGTGTGTTGCATTAATTGCCAAGTATCGTCAACTTGTCGAAAGACCTCCTTGTCAACACAAATAGTGTACGTCTCAGCACAATCTCTAACCCGACTCATCCAACAATTATAGCCATCTAACACAATCTTGGGTTTATTCAATTGTATATCGTTTTCTAGATCCATCAACTTCTTTCTATTCTCAGCTTTCTCTTTTTCAGCCTGCACATATAATGGTATTCATATGATACTACTATATTTCGAAATAAGAACAACTTTATATAAATACTTTAAATGACAACTCTACTGCACAATTATTCACACAAAACAGAAAAGATATTAAACTTATAAAATTCTCGACTAAAGAAGCACCTTTTTTGTTTCACCAATTTTATCCACAACAAGAACTAAGCAAAAACGCATATATAGATGCATGAACAGCCATTTCAGGCCAACCACACAATATTCCATAGCACTTAGCTTGCCAATGTTACATTATTCAAGCAACATACTGTCATAACCTGTTCACATAACCTGGTCATAACCTGTGCAGCTGAAACTATGCAAGAACTAAAAACAATAGGTATCTAACAGATTATTTGCATATCAAATTAAAACTGCAAGTATAACATGTCACAAACTTAAAGCAATTCTTAAAAATGGACACAAGAATGTTTCAGATCAATCCAACACGACCTGTTAACCCAACCCATTTTGACCCGTTACCCAACCTGCACAAACCACCATTTTGCTACCTCTGGCCAAAAGGACGATAAAAGCAGTCAACTTACTGACCACAAGTGATTTAAGAAACTAACAACAAGATCAGTGTTGATCGTGGCTTCCACGTGTTACAGGATAATCTTTGACAGCTTTAGTTGATGTATGTGACGTAACAAAATGTGCTTAAGCTCTCTCTGCATTTTAACAGCTGGGTTGTGTTTTCATTCTTCGCGCATCTAAAAGCGTTTAGATTTAGAGGCGCAACTTGTATCCTAAGGTTTTCCTGGAGCTAATCTTTCAAAACATCACTGGACTAGAGCTATCAAGCCAATGTAACAATACAAAATTCAGAAAAATTCATGATCACTCCTTCCAATCCATTTGACATAACAGTTTCAAATGAAACAATTTCAGATGGGTTTAATTAGGTCAATCTATAACATTTAACTTAAAAAGAAACATGTCAAATGAGTGTCAATTGGGTTAAAGGTCATCTGAAATATACTCACATGCATAAACCTTATAAACCACTAAAAAGGTTTAGATTACTATTTTCATAATATACGTTTGTGATCACAGTAAACACATTGGCTATCAAGCCAAAAAAAAGAAGAAGAAAGATTAGAGCATTTGTGGAGCACCCTAACCCGACCTGTTTTAATATGTACTTAAAAACTATCCAAATTAACCCGTCCCAAACCACCTATTTTCAACCCTTATATATACCAGCTAGAAATTCTCACACAGATTATTAACATTTCAATAATAGCAAAATAATAAATCCAAGATGACTCAATACAACCACCCAAACAAAGGATCTATAAGCACCAAGAACATATAATTCAAACTAAATGGCAGCATAATATAAGATACGAAATGCAAGTGGTTAAAGTGGTAAAAACATATATAAATATGTGCATTAAAAATGTTGCAGCAAAGTTATGCTATGTACTGCATTTTCATTTGTATTGATCTGCTTTCGATTATTTTAGCATGAAAGAGCTATTTGACATTATAAGTATTAAACAAAAAAAAATCTTTAAAAGCTTAGTGTCAAACTTAAAAGACCAACGTAAGTGCATGTTAGGTGCACTAACAGTAGGGTCAAATGGGGTAAAATTAGTTTTAGAAAACTAGAGATCAGATATGTAACAATCTATATACTAAAGTAGCTCTTTCAAAAAAATCATAAGACAATAGTATTTAAGTAAAAGACTACGTCTTCTTTCATCCCGAATAACCAAAAACTTGTTTTTTCGTTTTACTTGTTTAGTTTCAAAAGGTTGTAACCACAATCAAGTTTGTCACTGTTACATACTTATGATTTACAAGCCGAAACGACATTAGCCAAAAAGAAAATTAGCTTATCAATGCTCTTTACCGAAATCATAACATTTTAATTGAGAATAAGATGAAATACTCTTTACTTGTTAAATAGCATAAGTTTTTAAGTTTTTCTATTCAGCCAATACAACAAACACTTGGGGTGTAAACACATAACCACATATTTGACAATTTAAAAACACTAATTAACACAAATGAACCTAAACAAAATATACAAAATGAATATAAACTATTGATTAATAGAAAAAAGATATACCATTTTTGTTGCTTAGGGTTCATGATTCTGATACGAGGGTGTTGGCAGGAGAGGTGTTTGGTGGTCAGATGGTGGTGATGTTTAGGGTTCACGATTTTGATACGAGGAAGAAGTCGCCTTTTATTCATCATTTTTTTGCGGGATTTGAGAGAGATCCTGAGGAGAATGAAGAAAAAGGAGGGAGTATCTTTTTGATTGTTGAATAATCGGATAATCCGGTTTAATGTTATGTATTTGAGTTTAGAAATTAGAAGGTTTGACTTTTTTTTCTTTTTTATATTTCAACTGTATAAGAAACAAAATATGTACGGAGTATATACAAACTAAACAAAGCCACATAAGTCTTTATTTTTATTCACTTTTTCATATTTTACCTGCAATAATAAATCGAAATGAAAGAACGATAATTAGCTGATTTATATAATAAAGTATTATTCAAGAGATTTTTATATTAAATAGATGATAATTGTTTTGTTACCCGTATGGCGCACATGGTTTTTTTAAATCTCATATCCTTCTTGGTGGTCAGATCTCAAGTAACGTGTATCATCAAGAACATCATCCGTAGATTGTATACTGATTGAAAAAGGAGGTAGCTCGTCAAATTGATTGTATTCATCCTCGTCTATAACATCATCAACACCAACTATACGTCATTTACTTTGTAGGACAATGTGCCATCTCTTGTCTTTTAAGTCCTCAACAAAGAATACTTAGGTTGCTTGTTTTGCTAGAATGATTGGATCGGGTACTTAGCTTTTTGTTGAAAGATTGACACATGTGAAACCGTCCTTATCAAATTTAACACCTCTTATGTTATTGAACCATTTTACACTTCAATAACGGTATAACAAACAAATTGGAGTTCAATTCCTAAATTTCTTCAATCACACCAAAATACGACTTTTTGCGACTGACATCCATGAAGAATCTGTTGCAATTAGTGTCACTCCGCTATTTTGCATAGTGCTCTTTTCATCTTGTTGTTTGGTATAAACAGATATCCGTTGACATCGTATCCTTGGTATTGAAGTACACGATGTGGATGTTACCCCGTTGTACCACGCCTGCATCAATATTTGGAGACATACGAATAACTTTAACGGCTAACCATTGTGAAAATGTTCTTTTATGCTCAGCTTCTAACCAAAACTGGCCTCGATGGCTATTATTTTGTTGTAATTATGACATGTGCTAATGTATGTATGGTTTAATGCATTTCATGTTTTGCAAGACTATAAAATGTGCTTGTTCTAAATTGTGTTTGTTTGGAGTGACATCTTTGAGACCAGTTGTCCCCGTCACATCGAGTCTACCCACGTGTCGGGGTTGCGGAAGGCCAATATCTGGGACATCATCCATATAGTTTGTACAACTGAACCACTTCTTAGGAAGCATAACCTTCAACAATACTACTCTCTGGTCGATATCGGTTCCTTACATATCCTTTTAAGAAACCCATATATATACACACATTATTTTTAGGGCTTGTTTAGTCTTACGAGTCTAATCGATCTTTATATATAAAGCTTGGGCTCAAGCTCGATTATTAAATGAGATCAAACTTAGGCTCGAGCTCATTTAGGCTTGAGCTCGCTCGAGCTTTTTACCGATCCAATCCCGACCTTTTCACAAGACTCGACTCATTTACACCCCTTGATACATGATTTCCTAACTTTTAGGGTTGGTCAAATTTCCATTTTTCTCATTCCCTCATAAACTTTCTCATTTTTGCCTCTAAAAAAATTAAAAAAATAAAATAAATTAAAAAACTTTGATTATTATCTCTTCTAAATTTCTCATTTTTCCCTCTAAACAATCACAAGCTTTAATTGGTATATACATTACTCTCATTTTCCCCTCAATTTTCCCTCTAAAACATTTCTCATTCCCTTCTATCCATGTTATTGCAAGAGCACAAATCGATTCAACACAGAATCCAAGTCCAAAGGATGAGGCTTTAACCTACCGTACCTCTGCCGTTGACTACTCTCACAAGGTTTAATTATTCTATCACCCAATTAACTACTATTTCGATTGCGTTTGGGTTTTTTATTATACAGTTAGATCTAATTGAAATGAAGTCAATTTATGAAATAAAACTTGTTAATTTCTTAGACCTAATTGAGATGCAGATATTTGTGTAATTATATCTCTGATAATGGAAGTGAAACATGATGCTTGTAGGTTGATTATGGTTCAGTTTTTTCAAGTATGGATATTTGGTATAAGAAAGGTTGAGGGATTGGTTTTTGGGAGTGCGTCTGGGTTTATATCTTTGATAAAGGTATCAGGGTATTTTTGATTAATTTTTGGACTTCAGATGCTTATATGGTCTCACTGGTTATTAAGGATTCAATGTATATCAATAGTTCAGCCTTAAGTATTGATGCCAAATTTAGTGCTCGTGACTCTCATGTCCCCATAAGTACAACATTAGAGGGTGTTTGGTATATACATTCTGGTGAATTTACTTTACGAAAACATAAATATTATAAAATCTATATAGTATTTGTACGTGTGTGGGTGTATGCAACTCTTTCTACACAATTATAATCATTTATCAAGTACACCATATAAAAGTTAAAGTGGTTTATAAAACCTCCAGCTATTCAACTTCAAGGGAAATCATTTTTAAAGTCCTTTGACAACATTCCTAGGCTGCTCTTGACCAATATCAGTTATGGTAACGTTCTGTTTTGTAGCAGTCTTAGGATTAGCTTCCTATACTAGTAACACCATTATTTATGAGCTACAAGTAACAGTCAAGGCTTCAATTCTTTTTAACCTTTTCTGAGATTGGACAAAAAGCATTGTGTGGGTCAAAGTATCCCAACTCAACGTGTTCCGACTCAGCACAACACGCGGGAAGTTGCTCACAGACACCATGTAGACTAAGAACGTTTTCCTTAAGGATGATTGCTTGAGAGAGCAATTCTTGACGAACCTCTGCCAAACGAATTTTCGTTGGATCGAGAAAAGGAATGTACTTGTGAGTATGGATGAGTTTAGTGAGTTCGCTTGGAGTAGGTATATAGGAACAATAAGGACTACCCTCTTCTCTATAGTTGAAGAGTGACTCAAGACACCAATCTTCATTGTAGGCACATTGCCCATGATTGGGAATTCGAAGAATTTGAGCAAATTGCTCAAGAGTAAGAACAAACTTAAAGTTGTGAATCCAAAAACAAAGTGGCAAAGATTGATCCTTATTATGTACAAGTTCAACTTGTCGAAAGAATTCCATCACAAAACGAGGACAAATGTACTCGTTAATGTGTAGCAGACAATCGAGACCTATCGCCCTAAATGACATGTGGATATCTCTATCGTAGATTAGAGAGGGATCAACGACACGGCCTTCATGAAATCGACGGGTTTCAAGATTTATATAAGGACGAATGTGATTTCTGGGTGTTGTTGGTTCGTGAGAGATGTTGGGCATGTAGTTGTCGGTTGAGAGGTGATCAAAATCATAGAGGTGAGACATGGTTGGAACCTATAAAAGATAAATTTTTTTTAATCATCAAGGATGTTTATCATGAAGATATGTGCCTAGTGTATGCCTATATGCAACCTATGTGGAGATGCGATAATTTTGACTCTAAAATTAACTTAATAAGATTATCCAAACACTCCTAATTTTGCTTTTGCTCAATTGAATATTTTGAAGAGTACTTATTAGTTATGCAATTCGATTAATATTCATGAGATCATGTATGCATGAGAAAACGTTTTGAATTTGAATCAACAATGCACAAAAATAGTATTTCATGATCCTAGATTTGTGAAGTTTTGAAATTATGGAATCGGATTTTGAGTTTGAAAGATTTATGTAGAATTTGCTAATCTAATCTCCTAAATGTGATTCTTTGTTTGGGAAATTTAAAATCATTAAACATTATAAGCATATAATCTTAATTCCCTAAAGATTAAATAACTCTTTAAGAGATCCCCAATTCCAATTCTTTGTGTAAAACTAACCCTAGACTTATGATCAAAGAAAGATTAGAATAAAATAACTTACAATTGATAATAAGAGATTAGTAATGATTGATTTCCTTGAAGAATAATGCCTCCAATATGATTTTGAGATGGTATAATTAAGATTTGGGTTGTGAGGTTCGACTTTGACAGCAATGGAGGAAATTGGTAAAGTTCAAATGTGAATTGTGAGGGAAAGGAGACTGATATACGACCAATGTCAGACACACGGTACCACTAAAATTAGTGGTGCCGTGCCCACTTTAGTGGTGTCGTGATCTGCTGGGACAAATTTTTGTCCCTTTTTGATATTTGACAAACAAGTCTCGCTGATTTAGTGAGACTTTTTTACATGAGAAAAGAATTTATACCTAATAAATTCTTCTAACGAGAGATGGACCGAGCTAAACTAGACATTACGGGATGACTTCAATAGTCATTAGAGTGACACGAGAGATGACCTTAATATTTCAAATGAAATATTCAGTTAGTCATAAGAGGGGGTTTATGGGATGTGTTCCATCATTCCTAGACCTAGACGGAGATAGTTAAATGATTCACGTTTGAGAAGTTTGGTTAGAATGTCGGCGATATTGTCTTGAGAGAGAACTTTCTCAATAGAAATGTTCCCTTTTTGGACGTTGTTGCGAAGGAAGTGGTGGCGAATTTTGATGTGTTTAGTGCGAGAATGTTGGACGGGATTCTTGCTCAAGTCGATGGCGCCTTTGTTGTCGCACATAATCGGAATGTCGTCTAGATGGATGTCGTAGTCGATAAGAGCTTGCTTCATCCATAGTGCTTGTTGACATGCCTTTTCGGCGCTTACGTATTCGGCTTCGATCGTAGAGATAGCAAGAGCCGTTTGTTTCTTGGAGAACCAAGAAGTTAGAAAACAACCCATGAAGGTACAAACGCCACTCGTACTTTTTCGATCCACATAATCTCCCGCATGATCAGAGTCGGTGTTGGATCGTGTTTTAAGGTTGATATTGTGATTCAGGAGGTCGGGTATGGTGAAAGTAAAGAGTTGCCATGGTTAGAAAGAGAGAGTAGAGAGAGAAGGGAAAACTAAGTTTACTGTTGATAATGAAATATGAAAGAGTTACACAAAGTCTCACCCCTCCATAGAAGTATGGAGGGGTATTTATAGCCTAACACAACTTCAACTATTACAATATTGCATAACTAGTCCATGTGTTTCGGCTAAACAAGATAGTAAATGTAATCCCGTCAATGTCGTTCCATTTACGTGTTAGGGGTGATCCCAACAATCTTCCCCCAATGGGACGACATAAGGGATTACTTACAACATTCCCTACAAGTACAAATACAAATAAAGAAAGGTCTTCATAAGCTCTTCAAATGCTGAGGATGACGGCAGTTGATGCTCTTTGTCTTCATCTTGTACCTCGACTTGAGAACTTTATCTTCATTTGTAGGAAAATGATGTAATATGCATGAAATGGATTAACTTCCCCCCAATTCATGCTACAAGTCTTTAGCAGCTTCTCCGTACACTTCTTTTTGGCGAAGTTTCTGAATCAGCTTCACCCCAAACTAACAACCATCTTCAGCAGATTCGAAGCTTTAATGTAGTCAACATGTCTTCTAACTTTTGAAGTTTTAAGTACGCAACAGAATTTGTAGAAAACACCGTAAACCACACTAAGCAAATCTGACTAGTCACTTAATCACAGTTATGCTAAATGCGGAAATTCTGTTCGGGGGTAACATGCAAGAAATCAGCAAGATCTTCTTACATATGTAGATGCTTCACACCAAACAAACCACAAAAGACGAAATAATACTTCTTCCCCCTGATTGTTGTGATCTATCGGTATAATAATCACCTGTGAATATACAAATACTCGATAATATAATCATGTGTGAGGCATCATATTGCGGTTAAAACCTCATATGTAGGTAACTTCACATAAAAACAACTCATGAAAGTTGAGACGATAACACCAAAGTAAGACTTTTGAACCACTGTCCGTCTCATTTCTTCCCCCTAATTGAAGAAACTCAGGGAGGAAAAGGGTTTTCGTAAAGAAATCAAGAAAAGTCAAAGAACATCCGCTATATCTTCCCCCACGATGTCTTCGCGGAATCGAAAGCATACACACTATGTTTACGATGGAAAACGGAGGCAGGGTAACCCTGTATGTCCAATTAGTCGAATATGTGTGAAGTACAAAAATAGCCCTTGAGAATTAACTACTGATGACATCTCTACTCTTTTATACTCCTCTCAACTAACTCTTTACCAGCCTAATTATCATTCTGACGGATTTTTGTAGTAACTACTGATGGAGAAACCCAGTATGATGAACTTGAGACTGAAGTAAAATAACCCTGAACTTGTGACTTAAACTTGCACTATTGTCTGACTAAGAACCAATACTGAGAATTTCAATAAAGGTAGGAAATCATATACCCATCCAACCATCCTTAAATGTTTATGAACATCTCTTGAATCATCCACTTCTTTTGGTGACACTTAAGCACAACAACGTAACTCCTTTAAAGTGATAGCTATACACTGTGAGCACAACAACGTAACTCCTTACATCAAGTATAACTAGACAACTCAAGTCTCTGTCATTCGTACGAATAAAAGCTCGAACAAGGATCTCAAAGAATCATAAATCCAACCAACCCCGATATCTTCAAATACTAAGTACACGCACCCGTGATATCCCACTTCAACCTCAAATAAATAATAATGAATTAACTTCGTAGTCACATCTTGCGGTTACATGCCCAAAACTAGCATTTTGAAGGTTTAAGTGAACTTTGATAATGGTTTTCCCGATCTTGTCCAAAACGTATCCCCGTGAAAATTTTGTAAGAACCAGAATACTACTCTTTTTGCCTAAGCTTATACCAAAATTAAGTCCATATATTAACATATTGCACACTCATTCCAATTTTGATATTAGCTCATGATATAATATTTTGGATCATAATGTATCACATAAGCCCAGTCCATGATTCAATTAACTCGGGCCCAAACGAATTTGAAGAATAACACAGGTCCAAACCTTAACACTCGATCCAGTCAACAAATCCAATCCAACATGGAGTAAACTCGGCCCAAAATAATCAAAATCATACCCGATCCAATTATATACGGTATTAAAATGTATTAACCCTAGACACTCTCATTTCAATTATCCCTATCTCACACCTCTTGATAACTCCGCCCTCACATCTCACACCAACCCGCTATCAATCAATCTAATCTCAACTCAGATCTAATCATATCACAATAACAACTATCGTGACCACCAGCACCTGACACGAACACCATATTTCTTCCATGGTTTGATTAAAACTATTTGAGCACAATACGAGTCTTCAAGAGGCTTCAAGATCCTAGATGGGTCTCGGGTAGGTTCATCAATGTTGTTCTCATTCATGTTGTCACTTAATCGAAACAAAGTTAGACAATAACATTTGTTATTTGTCTTTCTTTAACTTCGGATATTAAGAAAGAAGCAAAGCTTCATCAACATGGATCTGTGATGATTGTTATATCGTGTGTTTGACTTTTGAAGTATACGAATCTATTGTAGCATGATAAACAAATCGGAGATCTTGATTAATAATTTATTTTCAGTCGTTGTTTAGATCTAAGATGATGGATTGGTGATTGATTTTAGGATAGTAGAAGTTAGCTGTTGTTGAGGGTGATGGGTTATTAGACTTGTTGTGTAGTGGTAACTTCATTAGTTCATCATAGGCTCGTCTTGTAATTTTTCTTTTCGGTTTAGTTTGTGACTAATGATTTGAAGTCACAATAGTCTGATGGGTATTTGGTTTGTGGTCAAACTTCTCTTCATCTCCTTTTCTTTTCAATTTCGATAACTGGTTTAAAGCCAATTGCGACAACTGGTATATTGACTTGTGCAATTCCAATGATTGAGACAGTTCCAATTCCGACAAGTCAATTGCGACAGACCCTTGTCCAATTCAGACAAAACCCTTGTCCAATTGAGACAACACCTTAAAGGTAATTCTGATAAAACCCTTAAAGGTAATTTCGATGTATCATTCTAGCTTATACAAGCTAGAAGATTTCCCGTTGTCGAAGTATTATACGAGCTTATACAAGTAAGGTAATACTAAGTAGTCCGTCCAGTTTCCGACCAGCGTTGACCAGCTTTTGCCATCTTATTAACCACGCTTTTCAGACCATTCATTGACCACAAAATATTCCACGGGTTTGGTACAAAACAGTCATATCAGTAAAACATAACTCTTTGTTTGGACAATAAGGCATAGAAATCGTATATGTTTAACTGGATGTGAAATGAGTAGACTATTTTGAGCAAATGATACAATAAAACATGTATAAGAAACTGTTTATCACTATAAATATAAGAAATATAAATGATGTTTGACCAGGTAAAAATAATGGTAAAACCAGCTTCAAAACAGATCAAAACCACAAAAAAAATATGATTTTGACAAGATAATCATCACAAAAATCAACCAAAACTAATAACCCCGCTCTGATACCACTTGTTGGATCGTAGTTTTATGGTTGATATTGTAATTCGGGAGGTCGGGTATGGTGAAAGCAAAGAGTTGCCATGGTTAGAGAGAGAGAAGGGAAAACTAAGTTTATTATTGATAATGAAAGATGAAAGAGTTACACAAAGTCTAAAAAGGAAGATGTATTAGATTAAGAAGAAGATAAAATACAATGAGAGGAATCCTAGAAGCAACCACCTCCAAATGCTATCATTTGGAGGTATATATAGTTAAGAAAAAAAGATGGGCCAGGCTTTGGCTTAAGTAATGGACTAGACCTAAACTAATACAATATTATATTAAACCAAGCCCGTTTACCCTTAACTAGAATACTAGACTATTACAACATTATTACAAGACTCGATGACACAATAATGATCGACACTTCTATTTCTAACAATCTCCCCCTAAGGGGCGATCATTGAGATCTCTTTTTAATTTCATTGATGATCAACACTTCTAATGCTACCAATCTCCCCCTAAGGGGTGATCATTGAGATCTCTCTTTAACTTGAGTGAATGATTCCATGATGTCCTTCTCTTGCACTAATAAAGGAATAAAGGTGATCACTTTAATGAATGATTGAATCACTCTTAAACAAACTAAAACAAGCCAAATAATCTATGAAAATGAGCTATATGAGACTAGTTTTTATCAAAGAAAAAACTATGTTAAAAATTCTATTTTGAAATGTAAAATTGTCCACTATTTATAGGCTACTGAAAATCTAGTTGTTGGATAGGATGGTACCATGGTACAGTCCTATTTAACGGTACCGTCAAGACAGACGCTCCAAAAATTGTCTTTTTTGTAGTGAAGTTGTTTTTTTGTGGAGGTTTCTCTAGCCGCGAGGGGGGGGGGGGATCTGATTTGAGTTAATCTTTACTAAGGGGCTTCTGGCTACATTATTGGATAAATTTTGTTCCAGTTTTAGTGTTCCTTGTTCTTGTGCTCCAACTGTGGGGCTGTTAGTGGGTTATATTATGACTAGACCCATTGTGTTAGTGTTTGTAGGTCTAGCCCATGTTATTTATACTTATTTTGTATTTGGTACATTACATTATTAATCAATGATAATTACACTCCAACCTGTCGTAAAAGGAGAAAGCTGATGTAGAGCTGGAATGACGGTAACTTAATGCTTGACTTAGATTATACTCCGTATGCTAAAGAAGTAGCATCACAGTCTCTATCATGAATGTCTATCATTGTCACTATCCATACCTCATTTCTTGTAGTGCAATGATGCAAGCATGCACATACAGACCCAAACGATATAACACACTTTGATTGTTGTGGATTTTTAAAACGGAAAATGACAAAATCTTTCATATAATAAAATAATTACATCATTTTTTAGTGTTTTTTCAAAACCTTTCTTATTAAAAAAAATAGACCCATAGGAGAGCTCGATTTTGCCACGTAGGCGAAATCGAGCAATATGATTGGTCAATAGAAAGTCAAAATTAAATTAATTTTGATCAAAATTAATAAATTTTGTGAAGAAATTTGTTTAAGAAAAAAATGCATAAAAATACAAGTGTCAAATTTATGAAAACAAAAACTTTAAAAAAAATAAGTAATTAATAAAACTTTAGTGTTGAATTTTAAATAAATTATATAAAGCTAAGTATAAAATTACAAGTTTCCATGTTTTTTAATAACTTTAGGAATAACACAAATAACCCCTTACACTTTATACCCCTTATACTTTATAATATTAACTTTGTTTAAAATTACATGAGTATTAGTATTAGTTTTTAGACTTTCATCCATTAAAATTATAAAAGTTGGTAAATATGCGAATTAGTTTTAATATTGTTAGTTGTAGACTTTCATCAATTAGAATATTTTTTTAAATAAAGACTCATGTTATTCTATTTAAATGTTTAATTTATACGTACAGGGGTTTGAATATTAAATACGGTTAAATTATTAGTAACGAGAATATAAATATTAAATGGTAAGCACGAGTAACTGTGATATGAAAATAAATATACGTAATTCTACTTATAACAACGATTTATGAAATTGTTATTTAATATATATATATATATATATATATATATATATATATATATATATATATATATATATATATATATATATATATATATATATATATATATCCATAAAAACATTTTAAAAACTTAACGGAGCATATTTTAACTTTATTAACGCTCATTATGTGCTGCTAAACTCGCACATTTTGTACAACATGATGTCAATAGTTAAAGTTAAATAATAACATCAACCTCAGCATGTCTGTCAGTTAAAAATATTATACAAAGCTAATTATTAAAAAAAACCAAAAAACACACACACACACATACACATGAGTTAGATACATATTGTTTAATTTAGAAGGTGTTTTCCTTAAATTATTAAAAAAAATGCAAGTATCACAATCCTTATTTGATAACAATCACCTCCTAAAAAAATTAAAAAAAAAAGTAGGTGATAACCTAACTTTATTCATTGACGTGATTTTCATCAAAAAAAACGTAATAATTGGCCGTTGTAAAGGAATTAAAGCATGTACATGAGAATAAGCAAGCATATATAGTTTTTAATCAGGTTATTACGTTAATATATTGCGATAATGTTATTGAGTTGGTAATAACGGATGTGAGATCCAACCATTCTTCTATACTTATGATTTATGTGTTAACCTCTTTTTGCTTCTCGATAGAATCTGAAAGAGACCTCAACAGGTCTTTGACTTATGCCTTATCTAGCTGATAGTTTTAGTAACCTTTTTTATGGTTTAACTTTTTTGTTATACATACCAACTTTTAGTAACTTTTTTTTATGTTTTATTGAAAAGTTCTACATTTAATATTTGTGTTTTTACTGTAAACACACTAAGCTATGATAGAATTAGTAGTGAGTTCAGGGTTTTTTTACTAAGCTTCTCAAAAAAGCTTATAGCTTTATCATAAACTTATTGTGTTATGGTAATTGAATAAGCCAATAAGCACCTTTAATAAGCATAACCAAACACCCCTTTAGTTCTAATCTGAAGTTTTCTTATTTGATGTTATAACTAACTATGTTGTTATCCTCACTATAATGCAACATGTAAGTGGTTTTTGTAGTTTTATGATCTTATCACATACACTAAAGTGTAATGCAATTTGTTGTGTGCGTTTTTAGAGGAGGATTAAGTATCAACACATGATTGTCATGGAAGGATTTTCTACGCCTGTTCGAGGTATGAATGTAAAATTAAGTTGAGTTGCTGATTTAGATAATACATGAATATATTTTAATGTACCAAAGATGTATTTTAGTGCCGATATGGAAACTTTTATGTTAGGAATTCTTAGTAGGTGTCTTTGAATGAGTTAATGAAACTTAGCAGGTGTTTGTTGTCATTGATAACACTATAGGTGTCAACCAACGGTCTAAAATATGGGTGTCTTTTACCTTAATGATCTAGGCCAATTGTAAAGCAATTTGCACTAAAGTGAAAGGTCGGTAAAGATTCAAACAATCCTAAAAGACTTGTGAATGTACTCTTTGTCATTTTTTTCATGAATTTATAATTTACTTATCCAAGTAATTATAATTTCTTTATATAGTTCGGTCTCAGAGAAAAAATATTTTTATACATTATACATAAACGTAAGATTAAATTTGAGTTCTACTCATTACATCTTTTTTTGTTTATCTTTATGTAATAAAGCTATAGTGTAAGCATCTATGTTAATTTAGTAATTTTATGATCAAACATGGGAAGTAAATAGCACAAACTTATGAAAATACAATTTTCTAAACAAAAAAGTACATTATTAAACATGGTATAATGGTTATTCATAATCAAGGAAATGGATCAATCTTCAAAGCTATCTAAATATGCTACATATTTTAACGAAAATATAAGTAAAAGAAATACCACAATTACAAAACACATCGTAAATTGATAGCATGTGTTTGCAAAACTAAAAGCATATATCACTAGCATCGCATTTAAGTCAAGTATCATCATGTAATTTTGCTTGTATAATAAAATATAAGTTTTAATGCAAAAGCATTTTCCTAAAATAAATATATGTTTTTAGCCAAACATTAGAATCTGCTTATCTTAAGCACTTAATCAAATATTCCCAGTTCTCAAACATGCTATTAGTTTTCTTGGTCTAAAATATCCATTCATGTTTTTTGTTCTATAATGTTACCCGTAACAAAGAAAAATAGTCTTTTGATAGTCCAAAGATACCGAAAGGAAAAATGGGCCAGGGTAAACCTAAATAAAATTGATGACATTGATTTTGCAAAACGCCATGGCCATAGCAATTGTCTCAAAGAAGGAAAGGAGAAGAAAAGATGTTGATACTTTTAAACTTGCTAGCATTTTACATAAATATTTTTGAAACATTAATGAAGACTTTATCTAAATCTAAATACTAATTATAACACGAATAGAATTATATTACTTCATGTAATTTTACTTGAATAATGAAATTTAATTTTCGATCCAAAATTATTATCTAAAACCAGTTAATAAACTAAAATATTACATAACTAAATTTTCAACCCAAAATTATAAGTTTTTTTTCTTTTTTAATTTTTAATCTAGCAAGTAAAATCATTTAGGACAAGTTTAAGTTGTGTGTTTATCAATCAATAATAATACATAACAAAAAAATTAGGAAAAATCCCATGCGTGCACGGGTATAATAATAATAATAATAATAATAATAATAATAATAATAATAATAAGCTTTTGTGGCGTTTTTATTTTTAATAGAATAAGCTTTTGTATTCAGAAAGGGGTGGGAGCGCAACTTGTGTCAAGACTCTCATCCAACTTTGTGTAAGCTTTTTATGTATTTGTGGAAAACTAGAAGGGGGGGTGAATAGTTTTACGTCCTTTTAAATTTATTACTAAAATATTTTGTAGCTTATTAAAAACTTTCGATTCGATCTCACGTGAATTCAAGTAACAACCAATATAAGCAATTCTAATCTAATAATGAAAGTATTGAAATGTAATGAAGAAAAGATAGAGTTAGAAAGATCAAACCACAACACGCGAATTTATAGTGGTTCGGCTACAAGGGCACCTTCCTTGCCCTACTCCACTCCCCGAGTACCACACTCGAGAGTTTTCTTCACTATGTCAACAAACTCCTTATGGTGGACAAACCTTACACACCTTGGCTTACACGAGTTAACGACACTAAGCTAAATGTCGAGTTCTAATCGTAGCTAGAACCAATCTCATAACTTCTTCAAGGCTTCACACCTTCACAACTTCTTCAAGACTTCACACCTTCTTCACACCTTGTCAACTTCACACCTTCTTCTATGCACAACTAAGTCACAACTACTAAACTACTTTACAACACACCTAGTTTCTACAATCAACAAATTCACACAACACTTTTACAAATATCTAACACTACTACAATATGAAACTAGCAAATCACAACACTACTACAATTAGATGGATATAGAGGAGTGTTCTTCTTCTTGCACTTGAGTGGATGAAGCTTTGGATCACTTGGAAACAAAGACTTATGAGTTATATGATCAAAAGATTTTTGATATAGAAATAGAGGTTGGATCAGAAAGTTTATAGTGCAAAAAGGTGAGAAAAATATGTGGAATGATCCAATATTTATAGGGCCAGAAAATACTGTTCTGGAGCGTGCCGGTCCCCTTAATTAGGGGGCGGTCCCCTTAATGATTAAGGGGGCCGCCTAGTAAAATTAAGGGGGTCGCCCTCCTTAACGTTGGAAAAGTTTTTATGGATAAAATTTGCCCTTTTTGGTTGGAAATTTGAAATCATATCTTTGTAGTTTAATATAGCATTACCAAAAATGATTTACAAATATATATAAAATATTAATATCATTTTATAAAAAGTTATGTCTTAAGACAAGGTTTCCTTTGATCATGTAATGCATAAGATGCTTAGTTTATGCATACATTAAGTGATATTAGATGTAGAGGTAAATATTTGTTACC
This sequence comes from Artemisia argyi, assembly GCA_030686995.1. NCBI lineage: Eukaryota > Viridiplantae > Streptophyta > Magnoliopsida > Asterales > Asteraceae > Artemisia > Artemisia argyi. The sequence continues at coordinate 63,363,063 of CM060697.1, forward strand.
AAATACTTGTTTACGTCTTAATCTTGACTTAATTTCATTTGAGTTTTGTGATTATCAAAACATAGGTTTATTGAGAAATATTAATAACGTTTTTAGACATTATTTATATCAACAATTTCCCCTTTTTTGATGATTACAAAACTTATACTCATTAACTCAAAAATTAGTTTTTAAATAAGTATTTTAGTGAGTTTATATTTACTTCTCCCCCTTTTTGTAGAATCAAAAAGGTTATGCCGACAATTTTCAAATGTGAAAATTTGACGGGAAGATATCTCCCCCTTGATGTGTACTCCCCCTCGTTTGGGGGCACCAAGAGAACGAGCTATGGAATGCTTTGCAAAACAAAAATATTAGAAGCACAAGTATATACATGCAAACATATATATAAGGTGATAAGAAAATAATTAAGCATGTTTGAAAGAAAGCATTCATATTAAAGAAATGGTTGTGTTAAGACACAACATACAAGTAGCAATAAGGATTACAAGTAGAAGAGCTAGTAGACAAACTAACAACTAGGAAAATACATCATCATGCAAAGAGTACATGGTCTTCATAGAGCTTGCAAGCAAAAGGGTGGTAAAGGCTTTATTTATTAAGCATATCATATGCTTAATTTGGAGAGCATGATGGTGATGGTGGGGAAATGGGTGAGAAATGTGGTGGAGGAATAATTGGAGAAGATGGTGGAGTTGGTGGTGGTGGTGGGTTAGTAAGCAAATGTTCAATATATGAAAACATATATTGAATTTCATCTCTAAGACCAAAGATAACGGTTCGGTTGTGGATGCAATAAAGACAAGTATCCCCATGGGATTCAAGTAACCTCCAAGGTACGAGATTGGCAAAGAATGGTGGTGTAATTGGTGGAGATGAGAGATGAGAATCAAGTGGTGTTATTGGTGAAAGTGAGATGGTAAGATGGGTGGACATGGGTTCTTGTGTAGGATGTGGTGATGATACTTGCAGTGACAAGTGTGAATTGTTGTAGTCATTTATTGATGAGGTTGAGGGTATGGAGGATGAGGAAGTTCCATGAGTGGAAGGTGTTTTGGATGGTGCATTAGGTGCACTTGGAGATGAGTATTTTGGTGGAGGTGATGGGGTTTTGTTGTCTTCATTTGTTAAGTTAATGAAGAGTTGTTTTGGAGGAATGATCAAAAGCTTTTGTTTCTTGGAGGCTTTAGAGTTTGAGGTGCTTGGTGGAGTCATGATGATTTAGATGATGAATGATGAGATGAAGAATGGTGATTATGGAGGGAATTTATAGTATGGAAATGGTTGATTTAGGTATGTATTTGAAATGGTTGAATGAGATTCTAAAATCAGTTAGGTTAAAATGGGAAATGGTAGCTGATACTAGAGAAAGGGTTCACAAGATGCAAAAGAAAACAGTGAACCCAGTTCCAGATGGCCGGTCCCCTTAATTGTAGGCCGGCCCCCTTAATGATTAAGGCGACCACCTAGGGAATTAAGGGGGCCGCCCATCTGGTGTTTTCCCAGACGACCAGAAACCCAAAATTTGCAAAATTTGGTGATTTTTCAAGTGTGTTTTTCCAACAAGCTCTATTAGAAGTATATACTCTAGGAATGATGATATATAAACATATATATATATATATATATATATATATATATATATATATATATATATATATATATATATATATATATATATATATATATATATATATATATATATAGCCAAATTTTGCATGCAAATTAACATATTATAATCCACATTGAAAAGAAACATAGCATAACATTAAGATAGTAGCATGATAATAGTTAAAGTCTAAACATCATTCAAGAGATAAGCAAGAAATAACACTAGTATTTCCGAATAAATTGGACAAATAACAAACCATACAAATGTCTAATAGAAACAAATAATAACAAGTAGCAATACATCAATATCTTCTACTTATTCTTCTTCCCAATCATCTTCCTAAACATCTTCCAACGGATTTGAATCCTCCTCGAAGTTCTTCATGTATTTGTTGTTGACGGTTGATAATGGACGTTTGACGAGTGAAGAGAAGCTCATCGGTACGTTCATGAGGAAGAGGAACTTGATACTCGGTTTCGTCAAGTCGGAAAGATTTTCAACAAAGGTCGTGGGGGATGGTGTACTAACACGTGAGGTGTTTTCTTCCTCATCATCATCATCCTCACGATGAGATGTAGAACCACGAGGCCTAGAGTACAAAGGAACACGAGATTTTCCTTTGTCACTTTGAGAACGACGAGTACGAACAAGAGTGAGTTGGTTCAAAGTAGGAAGGATTTGAACGTAGTAATCTCTTTGAAGATGTGGGTAATGTTCCATGACATAACGATAAAGTCGTGTAAGCAACATACCGTAAGGAAGATTGGCATTTGGGGTGTTTTTGGCGGACATGATTCGATGAACAAAAAGATAAGCCAAATTGTATTGCTCTTCAGCAATTACACAATACAACATGTGGGGAAAGCTTGCCGTGACATGATCACGGTGACCACCAGTACCAAACGCATTCTCGCGAATGAGTTCTTCCCACTTTTTCATATCTTGTCTTAGCTCTTTGAGGAGGATTTGATTTGCATGAATATCGACATTCTTCGACTTGATTACTCGACTAGTCGTACGACGTTCTAGTTCGAGTAGTTGACGAATGTCATCAGGACTAGGAATCTCAGAATAGTATGGGCCATCCTGAGGACGATTTCTTTCAAGAGAGGAAAGATCCCATTCGTTTGAAAATACGGCTTGGCCGTTGTATGGGATTCTAAGAATTTGTCCGAATTGAGCAAGAGTAAGAGTGATGAATTGATTTTGGATCATGAAAGAAATAAGAAGATGACCATAGGGATCGGTTTGCACCGTCACTTGGCTATAGAAGTCGAGGATAAAACGAGGAATGATTGGTTCGTTGATTTGGTAAAGACATTCAAAACGAATATTAGAGAACATTAGTTCGGTTTGATCATAGTCATAGAAAGATGGATCGACAATTCTTCCTTCGTGAATGTTTCTATTTTCGATGGGACGATAGAAACATGCAACTGAAGGAGACATGCCGGGAGTAGAGGAAACTTTTGGAATGTATTGTTTGGTTTTGGAGACATCACCAACCGTGGTCTTTGGCATTTTCACCTAAACAATATAACAACAAAAATAAAATTAAGATAAAAACAACTATCATGCATATGTTTTATATATATATATATATATATATATATATATATATATATATATATATATATATATATATATATATATATATATATATATATATATATATATATATATATATGCAATATATGTGGAACGAAATTCTACTTCGACACAAAAAAAATATTCTATGAAGTAGTTTCACAATGTTCCTTTTATTTTGATTTTAAACTCGTTTTAGAATATATGATGTCAAAGAGTATGAAATCATAATTCATTTCGAAATAAGGCTAGATATATATTGGATTATATATCTTGCTTTTTCATAAGAGTTTGACACAACATAAGCATGTTTAAAAGGTTAAAATGTGAATTTTCGTTTTCAAAATATCTTTTTCGAGATAAACCAAACGCTCCCTTTATTAGATAAAAATATCCTAAAACATCAATATATATATTGATTATATATCTTGATGACATCTATTGATTCTAGTAGTATTAACAAATTTTATGAGCTAGTTTTAAGTTTCAGATAACTACATATAGTTATAGTTTGTTCATGAACCAAACGCCCATGTTGTCTTCATGAACCATTTTATAACGAATTGAAAAGTATGTTTTGATTGTTTACATCATTGAAACAATATAATCTAGTAAGTTTTAACTAGTTTTTAAGAGTTATATCAACAATGTGCCTTTTGAAAAATGAAATTCAACAAGGGTTTATGGGCGATTAATGATTTTGATAAAATGATATGTTATACTAAATTTGAGTTGCAATACATCATCCTAATCCTATGGGAAGCATTTGGTGGTTCAATTCCTAGCTTATATTTCACTAAAATTCAAATTAAAATAAATTTTAATAAAATGCTTAACTATTGATTAGACACCAAATTGAATGAAATGTGATGAAATGCATGTTGGAAAACTTACAAAAGATGTTGTTATATGTTTGGTTAACGTTTTCCCCTTGCGAAACAGCCCCGGATTGGTGATATGGTGGAGGATTTTGATGGTTTTGGTTCATACTCAGCAGTGGTGGGGAAGAAATATATGAACAAATGGAGTGTTTGGGAATGGAAATAAGGTGGAAAACGGATTTGGGAGTGTCAGATGGCCGGTCCCCTTAAACATTATGGGGACCGCCCCAGATAACAAGTCGGTCCCCTTAATCTTTAAGGGGGCCGCCCATTAAATTTTAGAATTTTCGCGGAATCAGTTTCTGGAACCAATATATTTATACGTATATAATTAGATTATAATATATCAAAAATACGTAAGTGTTTATTGGCACGATGATAAGATACTTAACAATTTTTAATTACCGTCTCGATAATTAAAATGTACCTTTGACAATTTTGGATAAAATGATCAAAGTGTTAAGTTGATGAGAGGTTTGAGGTGTGTTCGGGAATATGTGAATATGTGTGTGTGTGTGTGTGTATATATATATATATATATATATATATATATATATATATATATATATATATATATAAGTATAAATGTGAGTTAATGATGGGTTGATGGATGAGGTTTGAAAGATGATAACGGAGATGGAACATATTCGGCGAAAGGAGTTTGTTTCATCCATAGTGTTCACGTGCGAAGGCGTTCTTACATGATAATAGTCCACTTGACTCATATCCCTTCATCATCATGAGTCTTCTAAAAGTGGACTTAATAGAATTACGCGAGGGGGAAGGAAATGGTTCGATAACGAACAATTTCCTGGAGTTCTAGAAAGTCAATAAAATGACGTATCTAGGTTATTGTGCAAGTGTATATATATATATATATATATATATATATATATATATATATATATATATATATATATATATATATATATATATATATATGATCGAACAAATAGAGGAAAATAGTAATCTATATCTATGCAAACATTGTAATCAAACAAGGCATATTTATCTAAGCATGGCAATGAGTTGTGAAAGAATGGCGTATCCGGTGGTCTTCAAAAAATCTTCCAAATCATCAAGATGACATATAGACTTTGAAAAAGTCTATGTTGAGAAAAACTTCAAGATTGCCTCAAGGAATGTTCATCTAGCTATTCGGTCCCCATTGCCTCTTTGGTCCAAAGTTGTTTGGTCCAAACATGTTTAACATTTGACTAGGATGCACGAAAGGTGGTAGTATACCCCAAGGATTGTAGCTTTGTTGGTAGTTCCACATTTGATTACTATTGTTATTATAGTTTTGCCTATTTTGGTTTCTTCTTGGTTGAGGTGTTTTAGACCTAGGATGAGGATTATTTGGTTTTCTAGGTGGTGGAGTTTTAGATCTTGTCTTAGGTTTAGAAGATCGTACTTCGTTTTTTAAAGACGGTTTATAAAAGGCTTTTACTTCTTCATTGTTGACAAGAGGTATTTTTCTATCATTAATAAGTATATACTCAGGATTGGATTTTAGAGGTTTTTGTTCATTAAGTTCATTTTCGAATTTGACATTTTTAATCTCGCTTGTTGAAGCTTCATTTGAATTAAATCCTAAACCGGTTTTATCTCCGGATACTCTTTGAATACTTATTATTTTACTAAGTGAGTGACTACTATTTTCAAATTTATCAAGTTTGTGAATTTCTTCCCTAAGTATTTCGTTTTCACCTTTAAGCTCTTGACATGGTTTACATTCTTCAAAAATTTCTTTACCTTTTTCAAGTTGATGTATTTTAATTTTTAGTTCTAGTACTTCATTTTCCAATTGATTGTTTATGTATTTTAGTGACTTGTTTTTGGCCATTACTAGTTGTCCTAATTTGCATAGTATATTATATTCATTATCTAGGTCTTTTTCGTCTAAAGATAAACTTTCATCACTAAAATATTCGGTTTCGGAACGTACCTCATTTGATGTATTCGCCATAAGACACTTCTCTTCTTTTTTCGTTTCTTTCTCATCTTTGTCACTATCACTCCAAGCTCCTCCAACAAAAGCTCTTTGATTTTAATCTCTTGTCATCATTGGACATTTTCCAATAAGGTGATTTGGATCACCACACTTGAAACATTTCCTTTCATTCTTGTTGTTCTTGTCATCCTTACTCTTTTGAAATGTTTTCTTTTCATCATGCGGTTGTCTTACGAATCTTCCTCGCCTTTTGAAGAATTTCTTGAAATCACTTACGGCCATGGCGTATTCTTCGTCATCACTTTCGAAAGATGAGCTATCTTCGATACTAGATTCCTTTCTAGCTTTCAAGGCGATTGACTTGCTTTGCTCTCGTTTTTCTTTGACCATTTTGGAATCCTTCTTAATAATAACTTCGTAGACTTTTAGATTTCCAATTAATTCATCAAGTTGCAAAGTTGACAAATTCTTTGATTCTTCAATAGCCGTCACTTTAGCTCGCCATTTTGGATGAAGAGCTCTAAGAAACTTCCTAACAAAATTCTTACTAGAAAAATTCTCATCAAGTGCTTTTAAACTTGTGATGATAGTGTTAAATCTAGCAAAAGCATTATCAATTGATTCCTCTTTCGGAATCGTGAATTGCTCATATTGTTGAACAAGTAGATCTATCTTATTATCTTTGACTTGACTATTACCTTGGTGAGTTATTAGTAAAGAGTTCCAAATTTCTTTTGCGGTTTCACACATAAAGATCCTTTCGTACTCTTTACGTGGTAGCGCATTATAAATAACCATTTTTGCTTCATTATTTTTAGCAAGTTTTCTTTTTAAATCATCATTTTGTTTTTCAAAAGGTACGATTTCATCTTTCTTTGTTTCGGGGTTATTTTGAATAGGTAAAAAATCACCATTAGTAATAACATGCCAAAGATCTAGATCTTTTGACTTCACATAAGTTTCGAATCCATTTTTCCAATATAAAAATCCATCACTTTCAAATAGTGGTGGTTTTTGCATAGATTGCCCTTCTAAATATTTTTCAGATTCCATAGATCGTTACAAGTTTTAAAATACAATATATTTTAAAGATCTTGCTAGACATGGCTCCTGATACCAATTGTGGAAAACTAGAAGGGGGAGTTGAATAGTTTTACGTCCTTTTAAATTTATTACCAAAATATTTTGTAGCTTATTAAAAACTTTCGATTCGATCTCACGTGAATTCAAGTAACAACCAATATAAGCAATTCTAATCTAATAATGAAAGTATTGAAATGTAATGAAGAAAAAATAGAGTTAGAAATATCAAACCACAACACGCGAATTTATAGTGGTTCGGCTACAAGGACACCTTCCTTACCCTACTTCACTCCCCGAGTACCACACTCGAGAGTTTTCTTCACTATGTCAACAAACTCCTTATGGTGGAGAAACCTTACACACCTTGGCTTACACGAGTTAACGACACTAAGCTAAATGTCGAGTTCTAATCGTAGCTAGAACCAATCTCACAACTTCTTCAAGGCTTCACACCTTCACAACTTCTTCAAGACTTCACACCTTCTTCACACCTTGTCAACTTCACACCTTCTTCTATGCACAACTAAGTCACAACTACTAAACTACTTTACAACACACCTAGTTTCTACAATCAACAAATTCACACAACACTTTTACAAATATCTAACACTACTACAATATGAAACTAGCAAATCACAACACTACTACAATTAGATGGATGTAGAGGAGTGTTCTTCTTCTTGTACTTGAGTGGATGAAGCTTTGGATCACTTGGAAACAAAGACTTATGAGTTATATGATCAAAGGATTTTTGATATAGAAATGGAGGTTGGATCAGAAAGTTTATAGTGCAAAAAGGTGAGAAAAATATGTGGAATGATCCAATATTTATAGGGCCAGAAAATACTGTTCTAGAGCGTGCCGGTCCCCTTAATTAGGGGGCGGTCCCCTTAATGATTAAGGGGGCCGCCTAGTAAAATTAAGGGGGCCGCCCTCCTGAACGTTGGAAAAGTTTTTCTGGATAAAATTTGCCCTTTTTGGTTGGAAATTTGAAATCATATCTTTGTAGTTTAATATAACATTACCAAAAATGATTTACAAATATATATAAAATGTTAATATCATTTTATAAAAAGTTATGTCTTAAGACAAGGTTTCCTTTGATCATGTAATGCATAAGATGCTTAGTTTATGCATACCTTAAGTGATATTAGATGTAGAGGTAAATATTTGTTATCAAATACTTGTTTACGTCTTAATCTTGACTTAATTTCATTTGAGTTTTGTGATTATCAAAACATAGGTTTATTGAGAAATATTAATAACGTTTTTAGACATTATTTATATCAACAATATTAATGAAATTTTGTAATTAAAAAAATTATAATAATAATAATAATAATAATAATAATAATAATAATAATAATAATAATAATAATAATAATAATAATAATAATAATAATAATAATAATAATACTTCATCTGTCTCATATTAACGGTCATGTTTAACTTTTTGAAGTCAATTTTTTTCAATTCTGACCCTAACTATTTTATTTTGTGTTATATAATATCTGATGCAAAATATATTAGTAGATTGAGTTTTAAATGCATTTTCTTTTATATAATTTTCATCAAGTATTATATAACACAAACAAAATATTTATCGTCAAAGTTGAAAAATAAAAACTGCAAAAGTCAAAACAGGATATTTTATATGGGACGGAGGGAGTATGTAATTTATCAAATAATTATATCTTATATGGTTCTTGTGTTTAGATAGAATTAAAGGAAGAAGAAAGAAAGAGAGAAGATGAAGATGAGAGTCTTGAGAGGGGTTGGAGAGAATTGGATGATTTCTAGAGAGAGAGAGAGTTGAGAGAAAATAGAAAATGTTAGATTGAATGAGAAGCACCAACCCTCTCCACATGTGGAGAGGGGTATATATAGTTTCCTACAAACGCTTACACCCGGGATGTGGATCAGGCATACAGTGGGTAAAGACCCGTCCTTCTTCCACACTGTTACTTAAACTAAACTAACTAATACATATAATTAACTAACTACGAGCTAACTAAAATGCAATTACATCAATTAGGTGACCGAGTCTTCTATAGGAATAATTGTATTCCTAACAATCTCCCCCTAAGTGAGGTCACCTTGGAAATTAAGCTCTTTGATCTTCAAGCATTCTTTAGTCTTTGTAGCTCGTAGGTTCTGATTCTTCACTTTTCTACACACTTTGTACTTCAAGCAAGTGAACTTGTGATTTGAATTCCTTTGTGATGAGTGATCTTTTGAGCTTCTTTGAGATCATCAGCCAAAGTAAATCTTTAAGCTCATCCATAGTTGTATTGCTCTCATGTGATGTAGTGACTAAGGACCATCATGCTCACACCCTTCTGTATCTGGAGACGTTGCATTGGAGTTTGTGGATCAGGAGACTTTTTCAGCAGAGTTGCGGAAACGTTGTTGGTAGTCTCACAACATTTGTTGTAGCAAGTCTCTCATCTTCATTGATAGTGTGGATGATGTGTGAGCATGAGGTATGGATTGACCCGATTCAGCTGAAAACTGCAGCCATCAACGCCATCTTTATATGTGTCCCTGAAATAAAACAGTTAGGAATAAAGATAGAGAACGAACATGCCTTTGTCATTCATTCTGCGAGGACAGACTACCCTCCGGTTTTGTGAAAACCGACATGTGATCAGGTAGAGTCTCTTTTAAAGAAGACTCTCCTTAACAGGAATTTCCAGCTTGTAGTAATGAATTTTCCAAAGAATCCACTTTGGAATCTTCATACTTAGCATGTTCTCATACCGGAACGTCTCAAAGCAGACAGCACGCTAGAGTGAATCGGTGAATAAATATTCACGGATTGATGAGAAATAGATTTATAGAAATCACTCGCGTGTCCTATGATAAACATTTTTTAGACACGACGAGAGTTTTATACTTAGAATCACATTTCCATCAAAATACTTTTGTTTGAAAGATTTTACACAATCAATGTACTCGAAAAATTAGTATGTGAGCACATTGAAAGGTTTTAGCAAAAGTATCCGTCAATCCATATCCTGAAACAAGTTTGATTCAATTTTGAATCGCACCATTGTTGCTTTCTAGTTGTCACTTGATCATTGATCCAAGAGGGATCTCACATGTCACCTACCAAGAGCTTGAAAGATGTTCGCTCTAGAAGGATTTCCATCCTCATTGTGAATATTTTCATATCACTCAGATGTTCTGGCAATACCGCGAGGATAATGCGTAGGACTCTAAATATTTTATCTTATTTTCCACATTATGTGAAACAATAAGCATATTTGGAATGTGTCCTATCGAGATTTATGGATGATCTCATGGCTCTAGACTCAGTAGTGCGTTTTGATCCGCTCCTGGAGCGGTCGATACATTGCACAGGGTTCCCCCGTGAGATTGAAACAAGCTCTTTTAAGAGAACTTGAGTGGTTGGGAAGTTTAGTGCAGTGCGTCACTGGGTCGATGACGTCTTGTCTTCAATACTAGTGTTACCTTAGTAACCACTAGTAGATTATGAATTGAACCCGGTTTCTGCCCTAAGGTTGAATATATGGAGGGCTATTTCTTTTCACCCTTTCTCATAACATTTCTTTTTCATTCTTCAACCCCTTCAGTGCTTACCGAGACTTCACCACCAGAACCTTGTTGGGTTTGTTCCAGTCCTAGCTCTATCTCAGTCCACACTCTTCCCTTTCTCACTTTACTCCTTTTTTTTCAATCATTCCTAAGGACTTCTAATCTATCTATGGATTGTCCCTGGGAAGATCCTTCCGGTTCTGGTGGATCATGGGAACTCATACCTAACCTTAACCTACCTTATAACTCCATGCATAAAGATAAATGGTCGGTCTTAGGTATTACTTCCACAAACGCCTTTGCTCCCCCTCAATATGTGCATCGATATATGAAAGAGTTTAGCACATATGTGGGAGCCTATTATTGAGTCCAAAAGATCACGTTTGATATCAGATTTCATATTTAAATCACATTCTCTCCCCCGATCAAAAATTTCAAATCTTTTGAGATTTTGGATCCCAATTGATTTAAATAATTTAGAAAATGTTTAGGAGAGAAATGCGGTTAATTTTTTAATATTTTCTGATAAAATGAACCTTTTTCTTGCTCCCCCTCAATCTGTGAGGGAGGTTGTTATGTGTCAGATTTGAAGAGTTTACAAAAGATGCAAAGTTTTAACGAGAACTCTTTTTAAAATGTACTCATTCTGACACATAACCATCACCAATCGTTTAGTTGCTTTTGTACAAAGTGTGGAGAGTTTTGATGATACATAAAATTTTGAGAAATCACTCTCCCCCTCAATCAATGACGGATGTTAAAACTGAAATATTTTCATAAACTATTAACGTCATTGATTGAGTGAAAATTTTTATCAAACTTTTGAGTTCAATTTGATTTTCTTTCAAGATTTCATGGTACCGTCAAGTTTTGCACAAACACTTTCCGGAAAAATCATAGAAGGGAAAGTATTTGGCGATAAAAAGAAGACTTCTCTTCTTTATCAAGAAATAATGCACTGAAACGTACATTAGATCGAGGGTGCATGAATGTAAAGTAATTCACGCTCGGATGAACGACACCCTTTGCTAGGAACAACCGTCTTTTTGACGACGTGTTTTCCTCATTTTGAAAACCGGGTTGCTATCTAAAGTAATAGCAAGCCATATCTTTGAAGTGCGGGTTGCAGCCTGAAATGACTACAAGCCATAATTTTAAGTCCGGGTTACAGCCTGAAATGACTGTAAGCCATATTTTTGAAGAATATTTTGAGATACGACATGTTTTAGAAAAAAAAAAAAACTTTATTTGAAACCGAAAAACTCTTGCTCAAGCATATGTATGATTCCGTGTCATTATTGAATGACATTTCTAGAAACGTACATAATATTGATTACACAAAAGACATGTCGTGAGAAGAATATTTTTGTATTTTTTATGATTTTTCAGATTTTTATGGTTTTTATAGGTTTTATATTTCTCTATTTACGTATTTGTATAAGATATGTACAAAGGATACCAAACAGTTTAAGGAGATGTTGACATGATCATCAAAATGAGATTATCGTTCAGCTCGTTGTAGAAGTATGTAGTCAACATCTCTTAAACTTTCACCACCAAAGCTTTCGAGGCTCCTGAATAATTGTTTGAAGCGGTAGTTGCCATGATAAAATCTTAAACGGGATTTTACAACTCTTGTGACTTAAACCGAGAGATCGATTCTCTCCTGGGATTTTACTAAAGTCAACAAAAGAAACCGAAAGATGTAATATGCGAGTTAGACTTAGAGAGAGATCTTGGATAAGTGACAATTAGCATTAAGTGTCAAGTCACGACAAGTCAAGTTACAATAGATCCGATCGTAATAAGTCAAGTCGTAAAGATTAACTCACAACGTCAAATTACAATCAGACTAATCGAAACGACTTAAGTCACAACAATTCACCAAACACAAGTAGTTAACAAATCACTAGAATCTCACAACTGAGTTAATCGCTAGACACCCACCAAATCGATGAATTTTTATTGCCTCCTCAATGTGAAGCTTTGGTAGCTTCCCACCAAACAGACAATCACCTACATGAGACTACTTCCCCCAAGACGTTGAAGTGACGCAAAAAGTCTCATTGGATGAAGCTCAGAAACCCGAAGAAAACGATAACATAAAAGTAACAGGGTGAACCACGGATCATCTCTGCGGTTATCAATCCCGGAATGTATGATGAAGCCCGATCACATGACCCTGTTGTGCGTCCCCAATGTACACATTACTTTGAGGTTTGGAGCATTTGTCTATTAGGGGGAATAAGATATCAACATCTTCATTTCACTAAATGCATTCCAGTTATCTTACACATACCAACTCAATCCATATTGTACGCATGTATCCAACACAAGAAGAAACGATGACACCAAAGTAACAGGTTGAAGCACTAATCATCTCTGCGGATATCACCTCCGGAATATATGATCAAGCCTGATCACGTGAACCTGTTGCGCATCCTTGATGTACACAAATCTCTCCCCTGATGGTTGCGATCTCATCGGAATCAGCATAACATTGTGTACATGAAGCATTAACCAGAAGCACTTAACTATAAATCATATCAGCTCATATGAAGATGTCGATAAGCAATATCATCTCACACTCCAATTGTTCTTCTCATATTTCTTCCTACTGAGAGCTGAAGTAGTACATACCATAAGTATCAGAAGACCACTTCCCCCACGTAGTTAGAATAATACACCAAACGCCACAAGTTAATACACTGATATTCTCTGCGGTTATGACATTTGTCTTCCCGGGATAACTTCAATTAAGAAGAAGTATTAAGTTCATCACGTGTACTCATTATGCATTAAGATGTATGTCTCGTTCCCCCTTGCTGGTTTTGATACCTCAGAATCAGCAACACATTATAAGCACATCTACTTGAAACCTTGTGAGAAGAACAAAATTGGTTTAACTGGATCTGGTGAGAATCAACTGCTACAAAAACTCTCTCTGACTATCTTTACCAACCCTTATATAAGCTATTTGAAGTGACCACTGATGAGGTAAACCCGATATACCAAAGTTGAAACTGAAGAAAAATTCCACAAATCCGTAACTTAAGCTTGCACTGTTGTTGATTAAAGAACGATGTAGAAGAATAAGTACAACACCTCTTGAGACTATCCACATTCGCATTTGCGTGTGACAGTGAGCACTACAATGTAACTCCTTGAAGTGATAGCCATAACCCGTGAGTACTACAATGTAACTCCTTCCATCGGGTATAACTAGATAATCCAAGTCCCAATCATAAACTTTAAGAGTTCACGCAAGTCATCAATCGATGCATGAAGTTTCGATGATGAAATAAGTAGACGCCTTTGTAAAATACTCTTCAATCTCAATTAAGGGATGCCAAATAAACTCCGTGATCACTTGACATTTCATGTCCAAATTGTTAGCCGTTTAGACATTTTAACCGACATTTTCCATAACGTTCTTCGAGTTGATTTACAAAGTGCACATTGGTAGGAGCAACAATCCTTGATTTAAGAACGAAAAGACGGATCATTATTCATGTGTGCAACTTCGTAATCATGATAGTCATCATCAACACCTTGAGGAATAACTAGAGATTGGATTACTTGAGCAAGTGATCAATCATCAGTCATAATACTTCTAGATGGTGCATCTTGATCAATCATCATTCATTGAAGCTTGGAAGTAATCATCAAACATAAATCTCAGTCATCCTTAGTAAGTAGAACATTAGGTGTTGGAGGAGAGTCGTATGACCATTCTTCAAGCATCAATCACCATGTGGTATAATCACATTTCTCCCCCTCAAAAATTGCAAGCGATGTTTGCACTTTTTGATTGAGCAAGTGAATAAGAATACAATCAATCATGTATTTTATTCCCACTTCTCCCCCTCAAAAATTGCATACGAGGTTGCCATTTTTGATTGAGCATGTGAATAAGAATACACTCAATCATGTAGTTTATTCACTCTTCTCCCCCTCAAAAATTGCATACGAAGTTTGCCATTTTTGAATGAGAAAGTGAATGTGAATTCATGCAAAGATGAGTAGATCTACTTGATGACTGAATGAACATGGAAGAAGCATGAAGCATGTTGTTGAGAACGGTCAAGAACAAGAAGATTTCTCTTCTTTCGAAGATAAGGTGCACTGAATCGTACACCTTTCTTATCTTTGAAAAGCGGGGCCTGAAGTGATGTTAGTAGACGCCATAATGATGAAGTTGAAGACCGAGGCTTGAACTGATGTGTTCAAACGTCATAGCCATTAAAGAACGAGGCCTGAACTGAAGTATTCAGACGTCAAAGTCGTTGAAGTACGAGGTCTGAACTGAAGCATTCAGACGTCATAGCAGACATACATCAGCATTGACCTTCTATACCTCCTGAAGTAGGAGATATGTTTGATTTGGGCCTCCAGACTTTGAGTCTTCTCATGTAGTGAGTGATTGATGTACCTGCAATAGAGTGAGGACTACCTGCACTAACATAACAAACTTGATTGCATATATGTATGGGTTAGTGACATTGGTATCCAAACCCTTGGGGGTTTCACGGTCCACCATGGTATTGCCATTGGTAAGTATCCTTCCGGTAGGTATCCACTTAAGTCCAACATCCTTAAAAATTCTACCAGTTGGAATCCACTTACGGCAAGATCTAGGATAACTAAGCTTCTTATGCATAGTGGAAGGCTTATCGATATTCCTAGGCTCCAAAGATTTAGCAGTTTGTGTCCACCTAGAAGAAGTTTTAGGTTTGTTTTGCTTCTTATGCATTGTAGATGACTTTCTGTAAATCCTAGACTTAACAGGTTGAACCTTAGCATTGTTCCTCAATATCCTAGGAGGGATCATACAAGGTTGAGAACCTAAGATTCCATCCTTATGAAGTAGTGCCCTTTTCCTAGCCTTTTCTAGATCATAGTTCTTGTACAAGTCATTTATATCATAATTGTTTTGAACCTTAATGTTAGGTTTCGACACAGTTTTTGAACTAATCCTAGAGGAGCTGGGAGTAGGAGTAACTACTTGTTGAGGCTTAGCAGAACTAGGAGAAATAATCTTAGACAAATAATGTGTAGTGACTGGTTTTGTCAAAACTTGTTCCGCATCAACTTGGGAGGCAAACCGTGTTTTTGAAAGTTTTGGTCGTTCAGATCTAAACGCAGTCGGTTGCCTAATAACGGATTGGTTTCTAATTGATTGAGAAACTGGTTTCCCCAAGATTGATGGTTTTGCAAACTTAGTGTTCACACTATTCCCTGTTGCTTTCCTTAGCTCATTCTTTAATGCTGTTATTGTGAAACCCTTTTCAAGAAGTTGAGCTTTGAATTCATCATTTTTGGCAGTCAAAGAGATTGTTTGTTCTATCGACTTAGCTTGCATTTCTTTGATTGACTCATTCAAGTTTTCACAATGCTTTTTCAAAGACTCATTTTCCAAAGTAGTTCAGCAACTTTTTGCTCAAAGATTCTAGATGCAATAACATCACTGTCATGATAATTCTTAACTTCACCACACATATCACACATCTCAGAAATACGTTTTTTTAGTTTGTTGATTGTCAAGTTCTTTGTTTCAAGTTGAGCTTTCAAATCATTTATCATAAAGAATTCACGGAAATCAGGAAGTTCCGGATTTTTACATGGTTGATTAGTTAGAAAACTTTCTTCCTTTTGTTGCATTTTGCAATTTTAAGTGAAATACAATGTTTTTCAAGTTGTGCAAATTTGTTTGAAAGTTCATTAAAAACTTCTTTATCAACCACATCATTTGATTTAAAAGACTCTGCTGTAATCAAAGAACTTGACTCATCATCACGTTCAGCATCCTAATCACTTTCTCCCCCTTTATGATTCATATTTGTTAACTCAGAAATGGTATTGCTATCAGTCTTTTTCAACAAATATGTGTCATAACTGGGCATAACTTGATCAGTATGCAGTCGTTCATCAGAAAGCACATTATGATGTTCAGTTAGGGGTACCTCAGCACATGACACTTGTTCTTTTACTGGTCTTAATTCAGTGCCCAAGTCTGGAGTATCACTAGTCACTGAGTTGCAGGGTGTGTCAAGCTTATCAATCTCTGATTCTTTGCATATCGTGACACCTGACCCAACATCCGATGCTATACCCGAGTCACCAACACCATCACATGATTGTACCCTACATGCCTTCACCTTGTCATCATATGCAGGTATATGCTCTGCCTTTTCGTTAATGAATCTTTTCACTTTATCCATAAGCTGGACAAGTGTGTCACTGAACGTGTCAACCTCAATTCCCGTGTGATCAGCAAAGCACTTTTTCATCATCTCACTATAATGGCCATACTCCTGAGTGAATTTTGAATCAAAGAACACTTGGAGTTGTTTGTTGATCACACAAAGGGCAGCCATGGATTCCATTTTGGAAAATTCTCCTCGGTCAAGTTGTTGTTGTAGTTGATCTAAGTTAAGAATCATTGTGCATGTGAAAGTGTGAACATCTTGACCAAAGAGTGTTACAAATGCATGTTCGAATCCCATCTTGAATCCAGTTCCCTATAAAAGTACCGAGAGATGTGAATGAAGTTGTCGAAAATATTCTATGCAGCTTTCCTTTGCATTGTGACGCACTTGTTGTGGCTGAAGCAACTCTCTCTCTCTTGCGAATTAGAGCACAAAGATTCCATATTAGCAATATTAGAATCAAACGCCTTTGTTTGTTGTACAAGGATGGAAGATTTTGACATGTTGTGATCGTTCACGGGATTTTACAATTCTATGATTTAAACCGAGAAATAGATTCTTTCGCAGGATTTTAGAAAATCAAGAAAAAACCGTGAGATAGTGAGAAACTGTTGGATCGGTAACTGATTAGATGATTGTTTGATGAACTTGATGGTTGTATGATTGAGATCCTAACAAACTCTGTAGATTGACAATAAGCCCAAAAATAACTCAATCCAAAATAAATCTCTATCTCGGGTTCTTGAAGCTTAAACAAAAACCGTGATCCCGAATTGTACAAGAGAAATACTAGCCTCTCACGTTTATGAAACCCGAATAAACCTGTGATAAAAATTATTGATCACCAACTATATCCTTTGTATTTTGTGATACCCCACTGTCCATGCACAATGTAACAAATTCGTCCTTAAAAAATAGTCCACATAAATTATCACAATATCGTCCCATTAACATATGCAAGCCCAAGTCATTACAAATAAAACACGGTTCAAGTGATTACAAATAAGTCAAGCTCAATTCGTGTAAATCAAACACGGCCCAAGTCCAACATCAGCCCACACTATTACATCCGGTCCAAATCCATTAGATAATATGATACTACCCTAATCCCACTTTTACAATAATCACGCAGCCAAAAAAAATTATCCCAAATCTTCTACTTACCGTTCTAAACTTTTGCTGCTCACAAGCCGAACCAAAATCAATTAACCCCTTTGTGTTTATCGTGGTAAATAATGAATCACAAACACCTTTTTGAATGAAACATAAGCATCACAATCCTTGATCCTTTGTAGCTCTTTGAATGACAAACACCAACACCCCTTTAACTTCAATCGATCTCAGGTAGGTTTGGCTTATATTTTTTATTTGTTATGTTTTAGTTCACACCGAATGAAAGGAAGGAATGATAATACACTTGTTATTGTTCTTCTTTTAGGTTTTCGGATAGAAATAAAGCCTTGGTGCTTATACAAGATCTGTGATGATTTTGATTTCGAGTGGTAGACCTTTAAGAGTCTAAGAATCAATAGTAACACGAAATCCAATCTGAGATTAAGATCTAATTACATTTGTGTCTTTGTTTTCTTTTTTTCTTTTTTTTATTTTTTTTTCCTCGACCAATCCAAAGAAAGAATATGAGCAACGTTGTTATGTTTTGTTCTAACGGTATTGGATATTAAACGTAGTGAAAGCTTCTATATAGATTGATGAAGGGATTTGATGTTCAAGGGTCTTGTGAATCTTTAAAGATTTGGAACCGTTTTAATATTAAGAAACGAATAGATCAGTGATGGCTGAAATCTCTTAATGTATTATGTCTTTTCATTTGGATCTGAGTTTAGGAATAGATTATGGTTTGGATTTGTTCCATGTGGTTGAGATGAGAAGGGACGCAAGCATGATCAGCGTTAACCGCTATATTGAACAGGACAAATCTGAGTTAAACGCAAGATGAGAAAACCGCAAATATTGAGTAGGACAAATCTGAGCTAGTCGGTGATTGGTGGAAAGAGTTAAACGCTATCAAGAGAGAGTTAACGGCTAGATAATATTAGAACTAAACGCTATAAATTGAACAAATATTTAAACGTAAACAGCATAATTCCAAACCAGTCCCTTTCTAATATGTTTGTCTTTACTCCCTTTTTGACAGAAAAATACACCTAATCGCAAAAGTTGTACTCGCAAGTAAGAAAGAAAAGAAATAGCAAGAAAAAAACAAATTACTACTTTCAAATCTTATGAAAAACCTTAGCAATTTGCAAACAAATACTTGTTTACACAAAAGTTTTTCTTTTGTATCAGTTTTAGCAAAAATGAAAGAGCAAATGAAGTAAGAGTGAAATTATAAAAAAAAATCGAACCAATTAAAACACAAGAAGAACCAATCTAAACAAAAACTCCCAAGAATGTAACCATGGCTCTTGATACCAATTGTAATTTATCAAATAATTATATCTTATATGGTTCTTGTGTTTAGATAGAATTAAAGGAAGAAGAAAGAAAGAGAGAAGATGAAGATGAGAGTCATGATATGGGTTGGAGAGAATTGGGTGATTTCTAAAGAGAAAGAGAGTTGAGAGAAAATAGAAAATGTTAGATTGAATGAGAAGCACCAACCCTCTCCACATGTGGAGAGGGGTATATATAGTTTCCTACAAACGCCCACACCCGGGCTGTGGATCAGGCATACAATGGGTAAAGACCCGTCCTTCTTTCACAGTGTTACTTAAACTAAACTAACTAATACATATAATTAACTAACTACGAGCTAACTAAAATGTTATTACATCAATTAGGTGACCGAGTCTTCTATATGAATAATTGTATTCCTAACAGAGTAATAGTAATAATAATAATAATAATAATAATAATAATAATAATAATAATAATAATAATAATAATAATAATAATAATAATAATAATAAACCCATTTTATAAACCCATTCATCAAATACCCAATTTTTATTTAAAAATAATAATAATAAAAAGAAGAAAAAAAAAACAAACTACCCATGACATTTCTAATTATGAGCGCGTACCCAAGGAGTCGACGAGATGATTCACGATAGCTTCAACGATTAAACGATGGTCAAGTTTAACTTCCTCTCCAGTGACAGCCAAAACAAAAATCGCAAATTGCTATTTTTTTTTAAAAAAAAGTCGCAAGACATTGCTAATTTAAAAAAAATAATAATAAAAAAAATAAATAAATAAAATAGCAAGATGAACATTGCTAGTTTCTTGATAATAGCAAGGTTGACCTTGCTAGTATCTCCGTCCTCATTGTCAATTTTTTGTGAAATGTTTGT
Source organism: Artemisia argyi (assembly GCA_030686995.1). NCBI lineage: Eukaryota > Viridiplantae > Streptophyta > Magnoliopsida > Asterales > Asteraceae > Artemisia > Artemisia argyi. Next base: position 63,383,261 of record CM060697.1, read on the forward strand.
AAATGATTATTTTTGTAATTTTCCTTTAAAATCCTACTATCTCCGTCCTCATTGTCAATTTTTTGTTATTTCGGATTGTCTTACACTATCAACTACTTAATATGGAATGGTTTGATGTATCAAGTTTACTAAAATCCCCTTGAGCAAAATAAATTTACTTAAGCAAAGCCTTAAATAACTGGTAAAATGACAAAAGTGTCATTCTATGTTTTTTTTTTTTTTTTTTTTTAATTGTGTACTTTTTTTTCTTTCTTGTGAAAAATTATTTTGAAACTGAGGAGCGTTGGTATTTTATATCTATTTTACTTGAGTTAACAAAATCATACTACACAACAAAGGTTATTGATCAATATTTTGCTATAAGAACCAAGGTTATTTATTTATATAAACGAGCTAGTTAAAGTAAGATTTAGGAAAAAGTGAGAATGTACTGTGTGAGAGAGAATAGGCACTTAGGAAATAGGGAACAACACAATGGCAAGCGACTTGGGTCCAATTATTCCGGTGGGAATCAAAACTCGGCGGTGTCGTTTATGTTTTTCAATTACCCGGAGGAGTGGGGGATGGGAAAGCTGTGGATGGTGTTCAAGAAATACGGAAGGTTTTTGACATGTTCATGGTCCAAAGGTGGTTACGTAATGGAAAGAAGTAAGGATTTGTACGCTTCAAGTCCGTGCACAATGCCGAGATCCTGCTTAGTCAACTGCAAAGGATTAAACTCAGGGAAGAATTCTTAAGGGTCTACATAGCTCATGACAGAGTTCGAGTTGGTAAAGGTACGAGGGCTGATACTGGAGTGAAGCATGATACAAATAACAAGTATGGTAACATGGACAGGAATTATTCGAATGGTGGTAGAGCACATAACCGTGACGCTCGAAGCTTTGTTGATGTGGTCAACAATGGAAATGTAAGAAGTGAATGGAGGAATAAGGAGAAGAATACAGTAGAGACAAAGATTCCACAAGACACAAATGGTTTAAACACCAGTGCTGATCGCAACCAGAATGGAAACAAAGATAAAAATGGGGAACATACGAGAGGAAAGGAAGGTGGGAGAACCATTGTCATCGACGACAAAGATGTAAACAGTGAGATGATCAATAGAAGTGTGGTGGGAGAGGTGAAAGCAACTTGCTTCTTACATAACTTACCATCATTATGCGGGGAACAAGGACTCAACAACATAGAAGTGAAGCTCTTGGGGGGCTTGAAGTGATGGTTGTCATGGAAAACATAGAAACGGCGACCAACGTTATTGAGGACAGAGAGCACGGTTTGAGGAGATGGTTATACAAAATAAAGAGAGGTGATACCTTAAACCATACTGCGGGAAGATTAACTTGGATCAACATCATGGGCCTTCCTAACTCGTGTTGGAACGAAGAAACCTTCAAAAAGATCCGCGGCACTCCATGGTACTATTCTGGGAACAAGCAATTGCATATTGGAGGGTAATCAAAGTATAATCATAGGGAGAGTACATATCCACACTATCAATAAAGGGCTTATCAATGAAGAGCTTTACGTTAATGTGCAAGGCAAAAACCACAAGGTTCACGTGATTGAGGAAATACGGGATATTCACAAGGTAAACATCATGGAAAGTGCAAAAACGAGCCAAGACAGTACGACGTGGAAAGGAGACGTAGACATGATGGACGAAAATGTGGTTCAACATGATGATGAGAATGAAGACGACCAAGACGATTCGAGCAATGAGGGGGGATACGAGCGATGATGAGGATGACGACTTGATACGTGACAGTCGGACGGTGAAAAATTCCGGTGAGCGGAACGGAGGGGGGATGAAGAGTCACGATACTCTAGGGAAACCAAAGTAAGTGATACTTTTGAGGAAGAGATGTTCATTTCCAAGAAAAAAAAAGGGCTGGGGAGTCTTTTGAGGTGCATGGGAAGAATGATTCAAATCAATTTAGCGGCTATCATGCTAAGTGTGGTCCCACTGATTATATAAATGATTCAAAAAACGTATGTAATATTAATGAGCCGGGTAGGGAAAATGGTATGGGGATGGATCCAGGTGTTGTAGTGGGTCAGGAGATGGGCCAAACTGCTGGACCAAGTGCTAATAATAAAAACAACATAGGCCCAAATCCAATAACGAGTAATGTGTATGATTCTGGAAACGGTGGACCTAATATGTATGATGAAGTGAGAAAGAATAACAATGTTGCAAACAACTCTAAGCTTGATGAATCAAATGAGAGCGAACATCTAGTGGACGCAAGGGATAGGGGAGAAAAAAGGGAGATGTCGCCAACAAGCTCGATGGAAAATAGTGAAGCTTTATTGAAGAAAAAGAGAAAGGCACCACAAGCGAATGAGACCGTCAAGGTTAACTTTGCCAAAATGTTCGATCAAGGTAAGGGTTATGCAGAAAATCAGAACTCTAAGACAAAGGTGGGCAGAAGGAGCATGAGGAAAGCAAAGGAGGTGGCAAGGAGAACCGGGGTGAAGGGCTTAGGTGAAGCCACGAAAGGCATTTCAGATGCCTATAAAGAACTACATGAGATCGAGAGCGACAACAATGAGGTTTTCAAGTTCGGGGACAATCACGTGACAAATGATGACAACGAGAAGTGTGAAATTAGTTTTGAACAAATTAAGGAAGTTGGTGAAATGATCGGAGTATCCTGGTCTAATGTCGAAAATGAGAAGACACGAGACAAATCATTCGAAGCAATGAATGGTGAAGATGGGCTTGTTGGGTCTCACCCCCAATAATCTCAGTGGTACGACCATCTGGTTAGTATTTTTCGTTCTGATATTTTTATTTAAATGAAGATAATATCATTGAACATTAGGGGTATGGGGGAACGTGGGAAGAAAGGTTGGATTAAATCTATTATTAAGCCGAAAAACCGGACGTGATTGGCTTACAAGAAACAAAATGTGACGTAGTTGACGAAGCGTGGGTCGAAGATATATGGGGTGGAGTTGGATATGGGTACGCTCAATTATCGAACGGAAATTCAGGTGGGATATTACTTATATGGGACAAAAGGGTTCTAACATGTAAAGAGGCAATAGGTGACGAGAGGTTCATTGCGGTGAGGGGTTCTTGGAAAGGGAAAGAGGTTGACGTGCTTATTGTATGCATTTACGGGCCACATGTGTCTCGTCAAAAAGCATGCTTGTGGGATAGATTAGCGGGGTTGATGAATAGATGGCAAGGAGCATGGTGCATTTTTGGGGATCTAAATGTGGTAAGGTGTGGTGATGATAGACTCAATTCTCAAGTAAATATGAAGGAGGCAGACGAGTTTAACAACTTCATTAATAATACGAGGTTGATCGAGATTCCAATGGGAGGTAGGAAATTTACGAGGATAAGCGATGACGGGTTGAAATTTAGTAAGTTAGATAGATTTCTATTGAACGATGGTTTCAACAACTTGTGGGGCAATTTATCGGTTGTGGCTTTGGATCGCAAACTATCAGATCATTGTCCGATTGTTATGAAAGACGTGGAGTTGGACTTTGGTCCAAAACCGTTCCGTGTTTTTAATGTTTGGATGGATGAAGTAGATTTTAATCTTGTTGTTGAAGAGGCTTGGAAGAAAGAAGTAAGAAGCGTGAGGCCAGACTCTAGATTTCGAGATAAAATGAAGAATGTTAAGGCGGCGCTTAGAATATGGAGTAAAGAAATATTTGGGGGGCAATTAGAGAAAATAGACAAATTCAAAATTGAAGCTATGAGGTGGGAACTCGAAGCGGAAAAAAGACAGCCAAATGAAAATGAAAGGCGCGCATGGTTGGAAGCGAGAAAACAATGGGAAATTAAAGATAGAGAATACGCTAGTATGCTTCGACAAAAAACTCGACTTAAGTGGGATGTAAAGGGTGATGAAAACACAAAGTTTTTTCACTCGTATGTAAAGAGGAGAAATAATAAGTGTAACATAAGAGGCCTCGTGGTAAACGGAATATGGTGCGAAGATCCTAAGACAATTAAAGCCGAGATAGCTAGACACTACAAATCCTTGTTCTCCGGGAGAACTAGGTTGAGGCCAAAGTTTTGTTGTAACAGGCTAGACAAAATAACGATGGAGGATGCACGTAACCTTGAAAGACCGTTTGACGAAAAAGAAATATGGGAGGCAATTCGAGAATGTGGCAGGGATAAGGCCCCGGGTCCATATGGATTTAATTTTAAGTTCATTAGGAAAACGTGGGATATTATCAAGACAGATCTTATTGGGGCTATCATATGGTTTTGGGAGTTTATGGAGATTACAAGGGGTTGCAACGCCTCATTTATCACCATAATTCCTAAAGTGAAAGATCCGATCGGCTTGGGAGATATTCGTCCCATTAGTCTCATTGGCTGTTATTATAAAATTATTACTAAAATTTTGGCGGAAAGGATTAAGAGTGTGGTGGGGCACGTGGTCGGAGAAGCGCAAAATGCTTTTACAAGAGGGCGGTACATTTTAGACGGGGTTATCATAGCAAATGAGACTATGACATATCTGAAACAAAAGAAGAAGCAAAGTTTAATTTTCAAAGTTGATTTCGAGAAGGCATATGATAGTATTAATTGGAGTTTTCTACTGAATATCATGAATAGGATGGGATTCGGAAATAAATGGTGCAAATGGGTAGAAGCGTGCCTCAAATCTTCTTCAACATCTATTTTAGTCAATGGTTCTCCATCGAAGGAGTTTGGGTTTGAGAGAGGGGTAAGGCAAGGTGACCCGCTTGCGCCTTTTCTTTTCATTTTGGCAGCGGAGGGGCTAAATGCGATCGTGAGCGAAGCGGTGGAGAAATGCATTTTTAGAGGAGTTAGGATCGGGTCGGACCAAGTCACGATTTCTCATTTACAATATGCGGACGGTACCATTTTCTTTGAGGAATGGAACAAAGAGAACGCTAAAGCTCTCATGTGTATACTTATATGTTTTGAAGAGGTATCGGGGTTACGGGTGAATTGTTTCAAAAGCAAATTATATGGTTTGGGTGTTAGTGATGAGGAATCAAGAAGTATGACTAACTGGATGGGATGTGAGATCGGGGAAGTTCCCTTCACATACTTGGACTTACCTATAGGTGAAAACATGAATCGGGTGAACGCATGGAAACCAGTGGTGGACAAATTCAAGAATCGGTTGGCTGATTGGAAAGCAAAAACGATGTCGTTCGGGGGTCGATTAACATTGGTAAAATCGGTTCTGGGTAGCTTGCCATTGTATTACTTCTCGATGTTCCGAGTGTCTATGAGTGTTATAAAAATTCTTGAGCGCATTAGAAAAAACTTCTTTTGGGGTGGGAATGGGGAGGGTAAAAAACTTTCATGGGTAAAATGGGATTCGATTCTTACTTCTCTTGGGGGTGGGGGGTTAAACGTGGGTTCTCTTAGGGCTAAGAACTTGGCGTTGTTGGGCAAATGGTGGTGGAGGTTTAAGACGGAGGGCGGGGGGTTATGGGCTAGGGTTATAAAAAGTATTCACGGGATTTTGTGGGGGTCTAGGGAGTCCTCACTTGGGGTGTGGGGGGTGACGAAGGGGGGGAGGGGGTTTGGTCCAATATCTTGAAGATTGGCATGGAGATTAACGAGGTTGGGGTTGATTTCACCTCCTCGTGTGTGGGGGTCCTAGGTGATGGGAGGGATATTAGTTTTTTGGGAGGATATATGGTTGGATAATAGGAGACTTCGCGATAGATTTCCTAGATTGTACCATTTGGATTGTAGGAAAGAGGGTAGTGTAGTGGATAAGGGGTATTGGGTAAATAATGAATGGAACTGGGCGTGGGATTGGAATAGGAATATTAGTGGGAGGGTGTGTAGAGACTTTGATGATTTAATCGAGGTATTAGCGGGAGGGTGTGTAGAGACTTTGATGATTTAATCGAGGTATTGCGGAATATTGTTGTTTCTAATTCTTGTAGGGATAAATGGAGGTGGACGTTAGATGAAGATGGCATATTCAAAGTCAAGACACTTATGAGTTTGATCGAAGAGAAGATTCTCCATGGAGATAGTGGTGGCCACGACACGCTTTGGACCAAATGAGTACCTAAGAAGATCAATATTTTTGTGTGGAGAGCGCGCAAAGGAAGACTCCCGGTTCGGGTGGAGATTGATAGAAGAGGCATTGATCTAGACTCGGTTCTTTGTGGTTTATGTAATGATAGTGTGGAGTCGTGCGCTCATTGTTTAGTCACTTGTGATTTTGCAATGAGTGTGTGGTCCAAACTATTTAATTGGTGGAAAGTGGGGAATGCCAACATTTCTACTATTGATGATATTTTATCTCATAGTGGAAACGTTAATGTTCCTACCTCCCTTTCGTATGTTTGGCAAGTGGTAATTTGGAGTTCCGGTTATTTTATTTGGAAGGAGAGAAATGCTCGTGTGTTTGGCAACAAAGTTTCAAGTGTTAATAATATTTTACAAGATATCCAACTCAAAAGCTTCGAATGGATAGTAAGAAGATCAAAGAAGTATAAGACATTAGATTGGCAACAATGGCTTCGAGACCCTCGGAATATCCGTCTACAGTAACTGCGGTTGTGGTTCAAACAGGTTCAATATTCGGGTTTGCAATCTGGTATGATTGGTGTTTCACAGCAGGTGACCGGTAAAATATTTGGCACTGGCAAATCAATATGGTACAGGTCTGCATATTCCTTCTCAAGTGTGGGTAAATTGTTAGTTGTTGTACAGTTAGTGTGCTCAGTTCAGACAGTGGGGCTTCAGTGGGCTTCAGTTTATCAGATGGGCTCTGTGGTGACAGCAAAAAATTTGAATCTGCTACAGGTTGAGGCGTACAGTTCTGTGAGGCCTCATTTTGTTGCAGATTCTATGTTTGGCATAATGCACAGTTGGGTGGTGGAATATATGGACTTGCAAATGGCATCCAAGTAAAAGTCAAGATTTGTTTCTACTTGTTAGTGCTCGTGTCACGTTATTTATCAAAAGTGAGCAATGGTGCTAAGTTTTATTTTAAGTTGTAACAGATAGTATATCAAGTGTGTGAAGTTGCTTGTGCCAATTTATCTTTTATGCTTTAGTTGTAGTTTGGCTCATTGTTGGTCTTTTTTTGTATTTTTATTTGATCTTTTGGGTCCCTCTCTAATTTTAATTTGCTTGATTAATTGGGGAGGGACGCCATTTCTTTGTATTGTTTTCTCTTTGGGTTCTATAATATTGTTGCCTTTCTAAAAAAATATAAACGAGCTAGTTAATTTTCATCAAAAGTAAGTAAAGATTGCAGATAAAACACTAAATGAAATACTTACGGAGTTACGGACGCGAGCATGTGACCTTGAGATGCAACATAGTTTGTCATTGTAGGCTAGCGAGCCTTAACGTTATCCGGCTAGACTTCGTTGGAATTTAATCTCTTCACTTTTTTATTCGTCATCCAATAAATTATAAACCAACAAATCATACGCACGTTAAAAAGTAAAATTATTCAGTAGAATGTTAGTAATTTAGTGTGATTAAGGGAATTGGTTATGATACTTGAAAATGGGTTTGGAGGTACGGAGTGTACACCCATTAAGTGAATAACTTCCCGGACCCAAAAGTAAGTTTCCTTGGTACATAAAATTGTTAACTAAATGCCATGTGCAACTTTTTGACATATCATCAAGTTTGGTAAATTTTATGGTTAAAAAATAAGACATGTAAATATATACAAAGTTTGGTCACATTTGTGGTTATAAATAAAACATGTAACTAAGGAAAATTTGGTAAGGATTATGGTTAATTAGAAAGACAAGTAAATATGGTTTTGTGAAGCCACGGTTACTACTTTCTATGATATACGTAGTCAAGTTTGTGGCCAATCAAATTCATTTGCCTAAATTAAGTAACCGACTTAATTGGTGTATATATATAGAACTAGTAGTAAGTCATTTAGTAGTAGAAGACTTGTTAAAATAAAGCATTAAAGTTTTCTGTTTCCATGATTTAATATAACAACAAAAGTTTGGGTGTCTCTATAAGAGAAAAAGATACATGAGAAAATAGTCGAAACACGAAATACTTTTTAGCAAACGGGTTCTTGATTTCTGCCAAAATCAAAAACATTACTCTTTGTATTATCCCAAAACAAAATTCGTGTAACCCCGGCAAATAGGGTCGAATTGTTGTTTTTGGAAAGTGATATCACGATACAAAGAGATATCCGGTCAATTGATTTCTTACCTTATATTACACGAATTTCCCCAACAATCAAAAACAACAATTTTTGGTGAAATCAATGGCGGCTACGATGAAGCACATGACAGCTAATTTCTCCAAACTTGATAAGTTTGAAGGAATTGATTTTCGGAGATGGCAAAAGAAGATGCACTTCTTTCTCACCAGCATGAGCGTGGTTTATGTGTTGAGCACTCCTTGTCCTGAAGATGGTGGTGATGATGATACTGTTGAAAAGATTCGGAAAAGGAGCAAATGGGAGAACGATGACTATATTGCTCGAGGTTTAATCCTCAATGGTATGTCTGATCCCCTTTTTGATATTTACCAAAACCATGAATCTGCTAAAGAACTCTGGGACTCTTTAGAAACCAAGTATATGTCTGAGGATGCTTCTAGTAAAAAGTTCCTAGTGAGTAATTTTAATAATTACAAGATGGTCGATTCTAGACCGGTCATGGAACAATACAATGAGCTTATTCGTATACTTGGTCAATTTACACAACATAAAATGAACATGGATGAGGCTATTCAAGTCTCTAGTGTTATTGACAAACTCCCTCCCTCTTGGAAAGAATTTAAACATTCTTTGAAACACAAAAAGGAGGAGTTAACTCTTGTTGAGTTGGGTAGTCATTTGCGTATTGAGGAATCTCTCAGGGCGCAAGATAATGACAAGCCAAAAAGCAACGATGTTGCTGGTACGTCCTCTGTCAATATGGTGGAACATAAAAAGTCTACCGGATATAATGACAAGAAGGGGAAACGTAAACATCAAGGAGCTAACAAAGCTGATCCCAACAAGAAGTCTAAATTGACTTGTTGGAAGTGTGGTAAATCCGGACACTTGAAACGGGATTGCAGAGTTAATATTGGTAATAAAAATACCAATGGATCTGGCACAAGAGGTACGGGAAATGGTCCTAAAAACCAAAACCCGAAAGGTCAGTATATATTTAATAATTCGGATCAGAATTATTATGTTTTATATATATCTGAGGCTTATTTTGTGCAGGATGATGATGTTGCGTGGTGGGTTGACTCAGGTGCTACTACCCATGTGTGCAAGGATAGATGTTGGTTCAAGACTTACGAGTCGGTGACTGACGGATCAGTTCTTCATATGGGAAATGAGTCAACAACCCCTGTTCATGGACGTGGAAGTGTGGATTTGAGTTTTAGTTCTGGAAAAGTTGTGTCTTTGTTTAATGTTTTGCATGTACCACAAATTCGTAAAAACTTGGTTTCAAGTAGTATTTTAAATAATTGTGGTTATAAACAAGTTATTGAATCCGATAAGTTTGTTTTGTCAAAACATGGCATATTTGTAGGTTTTGGTTATTTATGCAATGGTATGTTTAGACTTAACATTAATCACATGAATGTCAACTTTGCTTTTATGTCAACTTCTAGCATAAGTAATACTACTCTTTGGCATGCTAGATTAGGACATGTACACTTTAAAAGAATGCAAGATATGTCTAAAAATGGATTAATACCGGCTTTTGACATAAACTATGAAAAGTGTAAAACATGTATGTTGACAAAGATCACCAAGAAACCATTTCAAAATGTGAAACGTGATTCTAAAATTTTGGAATTGATACACAGTGATTTATGTGATTTGCATGCAACTCCTACTTTAGGGAACAATAAATATTTTGTGACATTTATTGATGATGCTTCTAGGTTTTGCTATGTTTATTTGTTACATACTAAGAATGAAGCATTGGATAAATTTAAAATATATAAAACTGAAGTAGAATTGCAACAAAAGACTTTGATAAAAAGACTTAGAACGGATAGGGGAGGTGAATATATTGATCATACATATTTCCAATCCGTTGGAATTATCCATGAGACTACAGCTCCATATACACCACAACAAAATGGTATATCTGAGAGGAAGAATAGGGTCCTTAAGGAAATGGTTAATTCCATGTTATCCTATTCAGGTTTGAGTGAAGGATTTTGGGGAGAAGCTGTGCTGACAGCTTGTTATTTGCTTAATAGAGTTCCTAACAAAAGGAACAAGATTACACCTTATGAACTTTGGAATAAAAAGAAACCAAACTTGAATTATCTTCGGATATGGGGTTGTAGAGCAGTTGTAAGACTGCCTGATCCCAAGATGAAAAGTTTGGGCGAAAGAGGTATAGATTGCATATTTATTGGATATGTTGAACATTCCAAGGCATATAGGTTTTATGTTATAGAACCTAATGAATTTGTCTCAATTAATTCCATAATTGATTCAAGGGATGCAATCTTTGATGAGAATCGTTTCTCATCTATACCTAGACCAAAGGATATGGTTCCAAGCACCAGTGGAACCAATAAGGATTGTAATGATGAAGTCTCTGAAAAGACTGCAGATCAGTCACTTGAGCTTCGGAAAAGCAAAAGAGAAAGGAAACCTAAGTCATTTGGACCAGATTTTCAATTATACTTAATTGAAGGTTCCAGGGATAATGTTTCTTCCCAATATTCCTATTGCTTCAATGTTGAGGATGATCCTAAAACATTTGATGAAGCAATGAAGTCTCAGGATGTTGCTTTCTGGAAAGAAGCAATTAATGATGAGATGGATTCCATCATGGGCAACAACACTTGGGTGTTGACTGATCTACCTCCTGGTTGTAAACCTTTGGGTTGCAAATGGATCTTCAAAAAGAAGATGAAGGTAGATGGAACTATTGAAAAGTTCAAAGCAAGGTTGGTCATTCAAGGCTTTAGACAAAAGTCTGGAATTGACTATTTTGATACTTATGCTCCAGTGGCTCGTATCTCTACCATTAGACTGCTGATTGCTTTGTCAGCAATTCACAATCTGGTCATTCACCAGATGGATGTGAAGACAGCATTCTTGAATGGTGACTTGGATGAGGAGGTTTATATGAACCAACCTCAAGGCTTTGTCATGCCAGGAAATGAAAACAAGGTGTGCAAACTTGTGAAATCCTTGTATGGATTGAAACAGGCACCTAAGCAATGGCATCAAAAGTTTGATGAAGTGGTTTTGTCTAATGGTTATCATTTAAACCAATCTGACAAATGTGTATATAGCAAATTTGATAATTCTGGTAAAGGAGTTATCATTTGTCTATATGTTGATGACATGCTGATCTTTGGGACTGACCAAAATCAGGTTGACTTAACAAAAGAGTTTTTGTCATCAAAGTTCTCCATGAAAGATATGGGGGAGGCTGACGTTATCCTTGGCATAAGGATCAAACGTGAAAGCAAAGGAATTTTGATTTCTCAATCTCATTATATTGAGAAGGTTCTGAAGAAATTCAATTGCTTTGACTGCACTCCAGTGAGTACACCTGTGGATCCAAGTATGAAGTTAATGCCTAACAAAGGTAGAGCTGTATCACAACTTGAGTATTCCAAGGTGGTTGGCTGCTTGATGTATGCCATGACTTGTACAAGGCCTGATATTGCATTTGCTGTGGGAAAACTGAGTAGATATACTAGTAATCCTAGTACTCATCACTGGAAAGCAATTAGGCGGGTACTGGCATATTTGAAGAAAACTATGAACTATAGTTTATCTTATACTGGATTTCCTTCGGTGTTAGAAGGATACACTGATGCGAGTTGGATAACCAATGCTGAAGATCATTCTTCAACAAGTGGTTGGGTATTTTTGCTTGGGGGAGGTGCTATCTCATGGGCTTCCAAGAAGCAAACTTGTATTACCGACTCAACAATGGAATCTGAGTTTGTTGCATTAGCTGCTGCTGGTAAAGAAGCGGAATGGCTAAGAAACTTGATTTATGAGATTCCATTGTGGCCTAAACCTATAGCACCCATTTCTATCCGTTGTGATAGTGCTGCTACATTGGCAAAGGCTTATAGCCAGATGTACAATGGAAAGTCTAGACACTTAGGTGTCAGACATAGCATGATTCGTGAGCTTATCATGAATGGGGTGATTTCTATAGAGTTTGTGAGGTCACAACATAATTTAGCTGATCACTTGACGAAGGGATTGGCTAGAGACTTGGTTAATAAGTCTGCTAAAGGGATGGGTTTAAAGTCCACCTAAATTTCTGATTATAAGATACCCAATTCCCTTCTGATATGAATCAGAAGCTGAATTCAATGTGGAAAGCTTATACTTAGAAATTGGAGCACATGATTTTACATATCATCCCAAGGTATGTGCTCAGACCTGCTGATGGTTAGGTTGAAGTATAACTTCTTAATAGTTCCTTTGAAAAAGTGCAGGAGCAGGTGCACGAATAAAGGGATCTACCTATATGAATGTGAAGTTTTGCCGCTTCAAGAAAGCTTTGGACTTTTAGCTTTGGATACATTCATGAATGGATATGGACGCATGGCTTGTATAGTGTCAGTATAGCTTTAAAGTATTTGAAAACCTATGTGTATATTATTTTCAGGTATTCAAATGGGTTGAAGGGTTCAATTCTTAGAACACCCCGATTCTCGAATATTTGGAATGTGTAATATACTAAGATGAAAATTCAATCTTCAAGATATTTTCATTTACGCATAAGTTTTGTTTTGGTTATTTTCTCATGTAGCGGAATTACACTAAATTGGGGAGGATTGTTAGTAATTTAGTGTGATTAAGGGAATTGGTTATGATACTTGAAAATGGGTTTGGAGGTACGGAGTGTACACCCATTAAGTGAATAACTTCCCGGACCCAAAAGTAAGTTTCCTTGGTACATAAAATTGTTAACTAAATGCCATGTGCAACTTTTTGACATATCATCAAGTTTGGTAAATTTTATGGTTAAAAAATAAGACATGTAAATATATACAAAGTTTGGTCACATTTGTGGTTATAAATAAAACATGTAACTAAGGAAAATTTGGTAAGGATTATGGTTAATTAGAAAGACAAGTAAATATGGTTTTGTGAAGCCACGGTTACTACTTTCTATGATATACGTAGTCAAGTTTGTGGCCAATCAAATTCATTTGCCTAAATTAAGTAACCGACTTAATTGGTGTATATATATAGAACTAGTAGTAAGTCATTTAGTAGTAGAAGACTTGTTAAAATAAAGCATTAAAGTTTTCTGTTTCCATGATTTAATATAACAACAAAAGTTTGGGTGTCTCTATAAGAGAAAAAGATACATGAGAAAATAGTCGAAACACGAAATACTTTTTAGCAAACGGGTTCTTGATTTCTGCCAAAATCAAAAACATTACTCTTTGTATTATCCCAAAACAAAATTCGTGTAACCCCGGCAAATAGGGTCGAATTGTTGTTTTTGGAAAGTGATATCACGATACAAAGAGATATCCGGTCAATTGATTTCTTACCTTATATTACACGAATTTCCCCAACATAGAATGGTGTCGTCGGCATTACTGATGTGTAATACTGATAGACAAAGAAATAGATAGAAAAAACGTATGTAATGATGAATAGATGTGTCTTTTTATTAAACAATCTTTTTGTTCAAATTAGATTACCACGCCGATGAACGGATCTAATATAAAAGAACAGTCTCTCGACAGCATATATAGCTTAATGGTAGTTCAATGTGTCTTCTTTTTATGTTTTAACGATAGATATAACCTCAAAGTATCTTCAATGTGAAACATGCATTTTGGAAATGTTCGATTGATTTGTATCACATGAAAAACAAAAACTAGGTTTTGGTTCTTCACGTCTCGATAGCGTATCATATCTACAATGTCAAGTTCTGTGTAACACTAAGATATGTTGTCCGTTCTTATTTATTAGCAATGTTTTGTTCCATACTAGTTATTTGACTTATTTCATTAGCTAATGTACTTGCCGGTACTCAGATATGAAAGAGTAATCATCATCCTTCTGAATGATTATAAAAGGTATCATTGTTGTAGGGCTGAGCAAAACCCAACCGACACCCGTAAACCGTCCCGATCCCGACATCCCGAATCGTCCCGAATCCCGAACCGACCATACTTGGGTCGGGACTCGGTTTGGGTTTTTCAGCTTGTCAGGATTCGGGTCGGGTCGGGAGTCTGGACAAAGTCGGGATTACAAAGAAAAACCATACAAATCGGTTTCGTTTCGGGACTCGGGACGGGATTCGCGACGATTCGGGCTAGACTCGGGTCAGGATTCGGTTAGGATTTTCAAGCTTGTCAGGATTTGGGCTTCGTCGGGACGGGTCGGGTTCCGGCCCGATGCACACCCCTACATTGTTGGTTGTCATAGTTCTAGCAACGTACTTGCGTTTTTTGCTATGAATATGAAAAAAAGATGAAAAATGCTCTTTAGCTATATTCACAAAAACGTTGCAGTTACTGAAACAAGTGTAAAAATATTGTTGCCAGTCAACACAACTATAACTTATCAAATTATACTAAATGTGAACATACCATGGATATACCGATATACCAATCCAACCGATTAAGCGCACGACAAAGGATCCAACAATGATTTCAGAAACTATAACAAATGCTCCAGAAAACTATAGTATCATATGCTTGTGTTTTAAACTTAAAACTGATTCGGAGTTCCTGGCCCGTGGTACATAGAACTAAAGCTAATGAATGAAAAAGTTCCAAATATAACTGCTAAAGTACAACTACAAAAATGAATAACCGTACACCTTTTCACTCGAGCATAATCACCAGAGACCCTAGAGATGGTTTTTATTTGCTCATATGCTACCGTGCATGTTTATATATGAAAAGGGAAGAAAAGCAAAGCAATGCAATGCATGGCAACAAAAAGATATTGCAATTTACATCCTCATTTCTACTGTATCGTAATGTAAGGTATATACACGATTTTACCGCGTAAGTTTCTTCTAGTTTGAACAGCCAGCAATTGGATCAACCTTGATTACGCGAGTGTTGTATGATCCACATGATCCACACTTGTGGTATAGCCAGTGGAAAGGAGCATTTCCCTTTTTATCACAATCATTGCATAGTATATCCTGTGTAATTTAAAGTGAGTGAAGTAGTAAGGAGTCATATTACTCATATACGAATGAGCAAACTGCAAATTCCTACAAATATGCAAGCACCATACTGCATTAACCATTTTATGCCACGAACTTACTATTTATATGCAAAGTATACAATATGTTGCGCTAAATGATACTTTGCATTAATCAGTAAATAACAGGTTATAAATTGCATATTTCGGTAGAAATATGGAAACATGTGGCATTAATTGACTGGAAAATGTATGTTGAATGAGTTATAATATAAAGATGTATGTGGTGGCATTCTTTCTTTTGCAGTTTGTCTTGTAAAAATCTGCCAAAAGGGATCAAGAATAAAAATTTAACCTGACAGCGGCCCCTATACTCTTCTGGGAGTACCTCAGAAGCCATTAAAGCATCAAGCATGCCAAAATACACCTGCAACTCATAAGAAAGCAAAACTGTCAATGCCATGAAATAATTTGGAAGACTATTACTACATTTACCAGTGGTACAAAAAGTAAAATCATTCGCTTACCGACATATCTCCCATGGATTTGCTACATATTGGACAAATGTAGTGTGTGCAAGCATAAGCCTGGTATACGTAATCAGAACAATATTTCAGCATAAAATCAACAACAACATATGCAATCCCGCCGGGGCAAGGTATGGGGAATATTTCAGCATAAAATGTTTTAGATATATTAAAATGATGATAGAGACATGTTGCAGGATGCCACCTGAAAGCAAGCAGAGTGCATAAAATGACCACAGGGAAGTGCTCTGACAGATGCACTTGATGTGAATAAAAAATCACAGCAGATAGGGCAGTTTGTTTCCAGGCCTTTCTCCCTACACTTGTGATCCACCAACTTT
The DNA here is from genome assembly GCA_030686995.1 of Artemisia argyi. NCBI lineage: Eukaryota > Viridiplantae > Streptophyta > Magnoliopsida > Asterales > Asteraceae > Artemisia > Artemisia argyi. The sequence continues at coordinate 63,399,227 of CM060697.1, forward strand.
ATCCCCAAGCAGTAGTTGCAGGTCATGCAATGGAAGAAATCAACTCCAAGCCCCTTCCCAAGTCGACATAAATTGCAAAAGGGGCAATGATAAACAGTCCTGAAAACATCAAACAGATTTGAGATGGAGAATAGGTGATAAACTTAATGCATATCAGCTAGTAGTAGAGGTTGCAATTTCAACCCATTTACTTTAATGGGTCAACATGGGTAGTATTTTATATCAAACATCGTTCTCCCAACGAAGGTTGAATGGAATCGTGATTTCGGTTCGTTATTCGTGTTGTGAATAGTAGAAAATGTGAGATTTTGGGTAATTATGACTACAAGAAAACAAATTGAAACTAAAAATCAACAAATAAAGCATAAAAAGTAATTACTTAAAAGAAAATAAAGCTAAAACGTGATCTAATCTAAAAACGCGTGAAACTAATTAAAAACTACGTATAAGCGTAAAATAAAAAGTGAATCTAAAGCATATCTAATCCTACGGGAATTAAAATGATTTTCCTACATTCTATTTGACAAAAGAAAATTTTGGGAAAAACAAAATTATTTTTTAGACTTTTTATTTATTTAAGTCAAGATTCAAGAATATTAGCCAAAATGGGACAAACACGTCAAATATGACTGTCACCAACATCGTTTTAAATAAATACACCTTCCTATATCGTTTTAAAATTTGTAATTTAAGTTATTATTGATTTATTGTATAGATACCAAATTCATGATTGTCACCAACATGCTAAGTATTAATATTGTTTTTTTTAAAAGGGGGGAAATTTTGTCAGTCAACCCAATCCCGTACAGAAAGTGACCCATTTCAACCCCAGCCATTTTGACATGTTACAAGATCCATCAAACTCTAGTTAAGAGTAACAGTTTAAGGATAAATCAATCACCTTTCATCGTCAAAAAATTTGCAATAGCTGCAATAGTATTTTGCCATTGAAAGTCCATTGCAAGATGGTGTTGAGCAAATTGGTCCAACAGGCTGAACTATTAGGCAGTTCATACACATCATTTCAGTTGTAGCTTTCCTGAAAGTAAATCGTTAAAAAAGTTTTATTTATTTGAACAACAAAGTAATAAAGATAAAAAATAATCAGTGGAATAAAATTACCTATCCATTGTATGGTCACTGACATTGTCATGACAGAACCTGCATGTAAATAGCTCCTGACAACAAGCAGCTCGAAGCTTGCAGTTCCGCTTATAATGCTCACAACCGAACACTTGTTTCTCAGCATCACGAAATGAAGGTGAACATCCATGCACACCTTCAACATCTGATGTATCGCTTTTTCTTCCTTGAGGTAACTTCTGCTGAGCAGCAATCCAACGACTACATTGACCATTAGATTAAGATTGCATAAGTTAACATTCAAAAAGGAAAAACAAGATAATAGAATTAAATTATTAAAAAAACCTGGTCATAAGGTTTTGAATGAGATAAGCCTTCCTTCTTGGATCTAGAGTTGGATCTCTGGATACTTTTCTGATCTCTGACTCGAGCTCATTTTGATTCATACGAAAAATATCTTTCCACCCAGGCTTAAAGGTATAATCATTTGGGTCCAAGGCTTCATGTAAATCTGATCCTAATAGTATAAATACAAATGTACAAAAAGAAGAGAAACATATTCAGATATTGTTTTGGTTTACACTTGTAAAAACAGCCCATTTAAGTTGACCACAAAAAGGATAATTGCAGAAAAAGGTGACCGACCACCTTAGGTCTAAAATCTGTTTGTAATAACCAAGTTTTTTAGGCCAGGGAATAAAAATAAATAAATAATAAAAAATAAAAAATTGTTTTACTGTAATTACCTAAGATAACCTTCTCAGGCACCACATGAGAATAACCAAAAAACAACAGAAAGAGAAGCCAAAATGGTCAAAAGTTCCTAACACGTTGGCTACCATATCATCATTTTTGACTGGTTACAAGGTCAAAAGTAAGATTAGATAATTTTTTATTTTTTCCAAGTTGATACCTTCAAAACTTAGGGTCCGTTTGGTTTGCTTATAGGAATCACAATGGATATTAGTATGATAATATGGTGGTATGGGAATGAGTTTGATAGTTCAAAAAATGTTGTTTGGTTTATATATTTGGGTTTGAATATTGTTTGATAAATATGAAGAAAAAGAGAGGGGTGAGTGAAATTAGTTGTGGACTAGGGCCCACATAGATGGTTTGGCAAAATCCACCAAGTCCAAGTGGTATGGATCTATGGATTTCATCTATAGAGCCCACAGGAATGGTTTGGCAAAACCCCTCAACCAAATAAACACAAATGGTATCAAACTCATACCCTGATTCCAACACCCCTATACCAAATGGACCCTTAAAAAACTTAATGAAAATCTAGTTGGCTACCTAAAAAAATTGAACCAAAGTTGGTTGCCTTATTATCCAATTAGCCCTCTTAAAAACCCAAAGAATTGCTAAAATCAGAATCATAAGCACCTTGTGCAATGTTTTCCTCTGGTTCTGATGTTGATGCGTCGGAAGAAGGAGAACTTCCCTCCCACCATTCATTAAGCCACTCGGTAAACATGGTGTTTTTAGTAGCTTGCTTCCACGTGTCCATCATTCTGTTCTGTTCATCTTGTGTAAGAACAGATGTCACCCAAGGCAGCATCGACTGCAAAACCTCTGCACCTGTTGTACCAATGATTCTTCCAACAAGCTTATCCTGTTCCTCCACTGAAAAATGTCTGTCAAACAGAGGCCACAGTTCAAGCTCTTCCCTCAAAATATGCTGGTCCAGGGTAACTCTGATGGACTTGCACATTCCCTGAACTTTTGTAGCCAGTTCGTTGTAATTTCTCAAAGTGTCATTTGAATCAGAAGAAGTAGAATTGATTTTGCTCGTGCTATCATGAAGTTCACAAAGTGCAAAAAGTGAAGTTGAAATATCCTCAAAAAGCTTTTCTTCCTGCTTATGGTCCAAGGTGTACGAGTGGCTAACATTGTGAAGAGTTTCTTTCGACTCCAATGCAGGAAACACAATGTCATCCTCTGCATTGCTGTGCGCTCTATATAACCCCCATAACAAACGAAATCTACCATTAAACTGACGGAGGAAACTCTCGTTTGACTCGTTTAGCTTTCCAGATTCAACATCCAGAAACTCCAAGTCTTTACGAATTGCTTTATGAAATTTAAAAATGGTATCTATAGGCCGCCCGGTGCCCTCATCAATCAAGCTTATACCAGTTTCCCAATTAAAAAGACTGGAACTTAAAGAAGGAGCAGACGGGCCAAAAGATAAAGAGCGTAAAGATTTTGCAGAAGCAAGAGAACTTGTTCCCAAACTGTTACTATTCATTCCTAGCCCAGGAACACAACAAGATTGTTTAATGCAAGCCACTTGAACAGTTAGCTTTCCTGAAGTACCATTACCATTGCTTTCTATCTGTGGTATTGAGTTGGATCGTTTGCTTGGCCTTCTACTTACACCAGCTTCATCAATCGCTATATCCTCTTGGGTCATTGGTGGGCTGCAGGGACAAAGATATAAATCGCAGCCACCATTTCCTTCTAAAAATGCTTTTGCAGGACAACAACCCATAGCACCCGAAGACAAGCATGGTTCCCTTGGCCGGCCTTTGCAGGCCCAGCCGGAAAAGAGGGTAACAAGTGCAGTGTCCGAAGCAGGGGCTAATTGAAACACAATTAGTTAGTTACCAACAAAAAACATACTGATAAAAGATTAGTATAAATGAGGACTAGACAAACCTGCCATATGCATGTTATGAAGAAATGATTTTGCTTCCTCTTCGGTAAGTGATCCCACCAACCATGGTAACACACACTCGATTAACCTCAAAGGCATCACACACAAGCTTTGGTATAGAAGTTCACGTTGTCTTTTGGGACTAAAATGTTTGCGTGCAAGAGGGAGAACCTACAAATGTACCTTACATCTTTAGCGGCCTTATGGCATAATTTAATTTATGAAAATTTTCACAGAAACTTAATGCACCTGAAGTTCTTCATTTTTGAAGTGCTTATCAATGATAGCCATGATATGATCAGCATGCGAGCACAACTTGGAACAAAATTCTGATGAAGATGAGTTTGCTCCATCATTTTCAATACTTTCAATCAGGCATCTGAACTTGTCAAATTCACTCTCTTCTTCTGCATGCTCCTGAGCGAATGATAGCTCAGCATCTACAGCAGGAAATATGACTTTGTCTTCTGCAATACTGCGCCCAAAGTATGAAAAGATAGTATCAAAAGCCTTAAATACATGTCAACTCTAGAGCACTCTTAACTTGGTAAATAATTATGTTACTGTACCTATGGAATATGCAAACTTCAGCAATGAATTGCAGCCTCTTATTAAAAGCAGATAAATCTGAAAAATCTCCAGATAATTGTATACTTCTAGCAGCTTCAGCTATATCAATCAATTCCTTCTTTATAGCCTTGTGCCAGTGCAATATTTCATCTACTGGACGATCAAGAGGTGAATCCAAAGATTTGGATCTGGAAGATGAACATGCACATGTGGTGTCCTCTTCTGAATTTTTTCGTTTTTTGGAGACATTAACACCGTCCATCCACGTGAATATGATCTTTAATGTCAAAAATATGAATTATATGTCAGAACAAAAATTTAAAAAGAAAAAACAATTCACAATTAAGATCACCATTTCTTTTACATTTCTTATACTTAACTATTAGATATTTAGATAGCTTCAGCTTGTGAAAGAAAATAAAAGCTACAGAATATACTTATTTGAAATTTAACATTAAACCACAAAAGGATATTTGAAAATACCAACAGGTCCATCACCGCATCACTGACTTCAGTAAAATCATTGCTTCGATTCATAAATTATTTTATTTATAAATATCTCAAATGCAGATATGCATATTGAATTAAAAAGGCTTGTTGACCAAATATATTGGAAACTAAGGGTGCGTTTAGTTGGTGAAAAATATCTTATTTTTCTAGGAAATTTTTCATGTGAAAATGAAAAAATTGAAAGTCCTTTTAGTCGCACTTTTTTCCAACAATTTTCAAAAAAAATGAAATTCTCATTTTTTTAAATTTTAACTAACAAATTGAAAAGTCCATTCTACCTTTCTCACTTTTTTCTTTCTCAATTTTTTCTCAACTAAAAAAAAACACATACACCATTCTACTCCTAATCTCTCATTCTCTCGTGTCATCCTCCACCGCTCACCGTCGCCGTCACCGCCTGCCATCGCCGCCACAGTCGCAATTTGAGGTAATCTTCTTATCATTTAAAAAAAAATGTAACTCTAACTAAACGGGTTTTCAAAATTCTCAACTCTTCTCTAGAGAAGAAAAATCATTTCCTTCTCAAGAAATTTAGAAACACAGAAAAAGGGGAAAATTTTTCTACAACTAAACGGCACCTAAATGAATATGTTCAAGAACTAGTGAAGAGCAGTAGTTATAATTCGTAAAATGCAGCTAACTGGCTGCAACAAAATGCAGCTAATATATTGTTACTGAACATAAAATTGTCACCTGTTGGAGAAGCTTTTCTTCTGGGATTACTTTGCATAAAGAGCTACGCATCTCTTGGCGTTCATCGGAAGATACAGAGGCTGAAAGCCATGGAAGGAACTCCGCCATCATGTTCACTGGAATGCTACACAAAAACTGCCAAACTAAGGATGCTTGTTCTTCAAATGAAAACTTCTCAACAAGCAACGGGAACACCTGCAGAATCAAATGGAATTTAAGTATAATTAGCAAATTAAAATAGAACAAAAAAAGACGAAAAAGAAGAAGAAGAAGGAAAGAGCGTTACCTGCTCCTCCTCTTTGGACATGTGCTGGCTGATAGATGTTTGAAGGGCTCCTGTGCAGGATGCTAGTTCTCTTCTGAAGCTTTCTTCATTTTGCATATCTGAATCTAGTAATGCAAATAGTTGATCAAAAATGACACCTTCTCCCTCATGTTCAAGAGAGTAAGTTCTAGCCACGTTCTTAACTCGGATATCAAGAGCTGGAAAAATAACCTGCCGACACAGAAGTAATAATCATATAATAATCCACACTTAAGCACTTATTCAAGAAATACGTGTGTAGCTCATAGTCACATAAAACGCGGTACGCTTCGGTACGCGTACGCGGTTCTGGTACGCAATTCGCTCTTGATGACGAATTCGGTAAGTGGGGGGTATACTCATTTCGGTACGCATGGGTACGTATCGGTACGGTGTACCATGTATTTTGGTACGTTGTAACAAAAACATTAGTTAACAAAATTTATAAATTTCATAACATAAAGATAAAGTTTAAAAGTACGAAAACGAGTTTCGAGGCGTTTTCCCTCCGCCTCAAGAGGCGTAAGCCTCGAGGCGGACCGAGGCGTAAGGTCGAGGCGGAATTAAAAAAAATATAGAAATTATATATATATAAGTTTTAATAAGTATTTATATATTTTATATACATACTTTATAAACTTTTATATATAAGTTTAAGACTTAAATGTAAACTATTAAAGATAGAGGGGGTCAAATGTTTAAATACACAAACTTATTTTAAACTTTTTGAGACTAAATGTAAAATAGTGAAAGATAGAGGGGTTAAATGTTAAAAAGTCTAAACTTATTAAAACCCTAAAAGAGTAAAACAAAGTTCCAGCCGTTATATCTTTCTTCCCTCTTTCCTCTCTTCCTCCTTGGGTTTCTAGCAGATGTTGCACCGCCGCCGCCGGAATTCGTCGCCGGAAATCACGAATCCAGCGCTATATGGGGTTAAAAACCCTAAAAGTAAATCTATTCAAGGTACAAAATCAATACTATTGACTGATTTGGCTCAAAAAAAAGAAAATCCGCCTCGGTACGCTGAACCATTGCTTTTGGACCGCTGAACCATTGCCTTTTGGTACGCTGAACCATTGCTTTTTGGTACGCTGAACCAACAGCGTATGGAACGCTGGTGTACCGCGTTTCGGTACACCCCGTACCAATTCGTGGTACTCTCCCTCTTGAGCGAATTATGTGACTATGGTGTAGCTAACAGAAATATGGAAGTGCCCTGTGAAGCAACCCCATAGATGAGACAAAGTGCCTTAACAACATTGGGTGTGCATATATGTGGCTTTAGTACAACTGTACAAGATGACTGTTTTATAGGTTTTGGCCCATCTTTTATCTCATAAAGTTTGCTCAGAAGGCTTATGATGCTTTCAAGTCTTTCATAAAAAAAAAAAAAAAAAAAAAAAAAAAAAAAAAAAAAAAAAACACAATATGCATGATACACTTTAACGTCTTATACGATTGTTCTATCAACTTAAATACTCCCACAAAAGTGAGTGTTTTACTATTTCTAGTTCTGATTTCCATGTCTACTCTTGTTTCTTCCATTCAGGTGTAAACATTTCTGCAAGTTAGTTATGCTACATGGCTTGTTTTCTCTTATACTATTGTTCTATTAACTTCCATTCACGTGTACTCATTTTTCGAAAACTTTAGCTGCTTGCTTTTGTGTTCGTATCTTATGGCATTCTAATAGGTACGAACAACTACTTCGATGGATTACTTCGTATTAGTTATTAAATATAATTCGTGCAGTTTCCTTGTTAACTCATTTTTTTTTATATATAGTTTTACATATGTATGAGTATGAGTGCGAAATCCAGCACGAACCTGTCCCCATGCTTCTAAGAAGGTACCAAATACAACTGTACATAACAGGAGCATTGGCCAGACAACAGATCCACTAAAAAGTTAACTAAAGATCAGATGTCCCCCACCCTCTGAGTTCACCACAAACTCGACATCTATTTTATAAAAAGGTAAGAAATATCCCCACGAACACATCAAAGCACTGACCACATTCCCATAATAAATTGACCAAAACGAAGCACCATTATATCACATATGTACAAATCAATATACCAGAGAGGCAAGAAGTGCCATATTCTAGTGATTCCAGTTTCTTGATTGGTTATTGTAAGCAAAGACCCTAATGTTGCTTGTACGGTCTCTCTCCTAAGTGTAGATCTCATTTGCACTCATCTTTCACTACAAGTAGAGAACTTCATTACCAACTGGAAAAAGATAAGGTTGCGTTTAGTTAGGAAAACATTCATGTTTTCCACAAAATGTTTTGTACGAAACATTGAAACAAAGAAACAAGAAATCGCGTTCAAATTGCTTTATTTCCAAAAAAAATCCTCCAAAAAACAAAAATCCCCTATTTCCTATCCTAACAAGGAAAACTACAAAACATTTTTTTTTTCTTGTTTCCTTGTTTTCCTTTGTAACCCACATCCCTCCCTTCCCTTCTTCAAATTACAAAATACAAACATCGACTAAACGTGTTTTCTGCATTTCAAGTGTTTTATGGATACAAATTTCCCTTCCAAATTTTTACAAAACTAGAGAGAAAATATGAGAAAATTTTCTATTACTCCACGCACCCTAATAAGTGACTTAGCTTATCTAGGCATTATGTTAGTTATCTAAGGCTTCCCTACAGATGCACTTACTTAGTTTTCAAAATATGTAACACTCAATCCAATCTCGGAAACAGTTTTATCCCTAACTAATACTATTCATGTTCTATTTTGGATATCCTAACCTTGACGGCTTGACCTTTGCTTTTTTAACAACATCCATCACTCTTCCTACCCAAAAACATCAATCTACACTCACTAACACGGAACCATGTCCAATAGCATCTAATACGAGACAGCTTCCGCTTATAATTGAATTCTTCACTTGAAAATTGATCATTTTTCTAGTCTTTCGCACTATACTATCTAAAACCTCATCTTCTATATCTGAATTTCTTAACTCGGAAAAAAATCCTCACACACTTTTCACCTAAATTATACAAATTTAATCTCTCCGAAACCGGAAACGTCAACTTCCCCAACCTCTCCCTCCTAGCAGCTCATTTCTAACATCTTATCTAAATCGTTTTATTCTTCGTTTATTTCTCATATCATCGCGAATCTATCAACAATATAATCAAACTAATATCACATATAAACAATACAAAAATTAGGTCAAAATTACCTCATCTTCAGCATTGCAGTGATGCTTATAAAGTGACCTAAGGAAATGATATCGCTTCAACAAAGGCTCGATTTCCACATGTGAATTAGTAGCGAAATCAATAGCAGACCTATGTAACAAATCCAACTCACTTCTTATCGCTTTATGAAAGAACAAAAATATATGAATCGGTGACGAGTTTTGCTTCTTCCTACTCATCGGATCTATTCCGTTCACCGTCCCGTTCACCGTCGTCATGACCGCCACTCCTCCACCGACGTCACGGTGTTGTATTCCGGTCAATGGCGTCGCCATTGATTAAACTATCAATTTTACAAACCCTAGGTTATATATGTGATTATTATTATTATTATAACTATATCTAACAGATAATAAATTTTGTAACAAACTTTCTCTCTCTAGAAAGTAGTACGTATTTATTTTATTTTCTCTGTCTAGAATGTAAGGAAGGATGTGAAGGTAAAATAAAAATGGATTGTAGGTGGATAAAGAGGGAACAATTAAAGGTGTGCCACGTGGAAAATAGGGCCTGATTTGACCTGATGATGGAAGGAGTCAGCATTTGGTTTTCATTTGTCGGGATGTGCATGCCACGTGTGACCTGTGTGTTTGGTTTGCCCATTAGGCTTCCATTTATCGGGTGTCAACAGAGTTTTGTTGACGGAAAGAGTGTGCTCATGTCGATTGCCACAAGTGTTTGTTGTATTGGATTAGATTTTTGTTGAATGTGTGAAGCTTTAAATGTGGTATAGAGTAAGACTATCTTTATAGGTGATCCAATCTAATCGGTTGGAGGTGTAAAGGATACAAACAATGAATATTATATTAAAAGTACATCAAAGTAAGAAAGAGAAGTGCATGAACCGGTCACTTGGTGACCTTTAATTTCTTCATCCAATCTGCCACATGTCACAATATGGTTGGCTAGCTCTTGGTACAATGATACATGGTTGGCTATGCATGTTGGGTTGGGTTGGGTTGGGTTGTTGATAAATAGTAAAAAAATTGAGATTGGTTGTATGTATTGGTTGTATATGTGGATGAGTGAAAAATAATATTTTAATGAAAGATTGGGTTGGATGAGGTTGTGAATAAAGATAGTCTAATAAAGACGATCGAAACTTTTTCAAGTTGATATGAAAATAATTGATAATATTTTTTCACGAACAAAACAGTGAGTCTATTGAAGGATCATATTTTCTTTTTATTGTAAGTCAACATTACAGGTCATGTTCATATAAATTTGAGAGTATCTCAATCCTATAGAAATATAGAACACAAGCGTACAATTATTTAGTTTTCTTTTTATGTCCATTTGATGTGTGTCACAATCCGATCGCTAAATATATTTTTAAACATGAGTCATATTTTTTTAACACAAGCGGTGTCTAATGAGTGTAAATCAAGTATCATGATCGTTTAGGTTAGCAAAGGTTTTATCCTAGAGGTTTGTCGGTCAATTACACAAGGTAACTCATGATTTTGTTCGTACAATGTTCTTTATACAAAGCCATCAATCCATAGTAGTGAGGTTTCGAATAAGTATGAACACTTTTCGTGTAACCTTGATTGCGATCTTAAGATTACACCACTCAGTATCTCAAAAAAATGTTTGTTCCTAACAAAGAGTATGTTCGTACTCAAGGATGTATGTGTGACTCGTGTACTTATGTACATATATGTCTGACACTTGAAGTGCAACTTAAAATCCTTGATTACTTTCAAGTCTTTGATTAATGTGTAAAAAAAAATTAAAAAAAAAAAAAAAAAAAAAAAAAAAAAAAAAAAAAAAAAAATTGAAATTAAGGTTATGGCTATTCAAAAATGTATAGAAATGCATACGTTGGTAAATAAGTTATTTTAAGCACTCTCTAAGAAAATGTTGTAGTTATTTTAAACACTCTAAGAAAATGTTGTGTTTACAATGTATTATTATGGCTAAGTGTGTGTGATCACATCAAGTAATCTAAATAATCATAATCGGTGTTGTAAAGTAGTTTATCTTTATTATATATAACTCTTCTAAGTAATAAAACAATATTAAGCGTAAGTTTTGTTTTATAATATACATTATATTTAGCGCGATGAAAACTCTGACTGCAGAAAAAACAGACCTTGTCTCTAAAAGAGGTCTAATGAAAACCGAAAAATCCTAGTTTAAGGATTTTGGGGTGGCCAGTTGATTCTAAATGGCTCCTTTTCACATTCCTTATGCTTTTCATAACCATGAGGTGATCATGCACAACAAATTAAATGGAAAAAGCTGATGAAACAAATGGTATAATTTCCGACACAAATATTGTCAAGGTTGAATTTAGCAATCATTTTTTTTTTTTTTTTTTTTTTTTTTTTTTTTTTTTAATTTTACATAGCAACCATTGTCTACAAGATTGTAAATAGCATATGACAGATTGGTACAATTTGCTACACAAAACAAGTACTTTTGGTCATTAGAGTAATGTTTCTATTTTAGTTTATAATAATTTCCACTATTAGTAAAGAGAAGATGAAGAGAGTTTTCTAAGGGGGTTGGCAATGGACGCTAGATCACACGGGACGGGAAGCATGTGGCGTGGGAACACCGCCGCCGACCCTTGGATCACGCACGAGATGGATCCCTCGCGTGAAACTTTCACGCACGGGAAGCATGTAAAATTTGACCGTTGGAGCATAAAAGGAATGTTGGATAACGGACACTTTTGGGAGTATATATACATAAAAACATGGACAATCAAAAAACATATCCAAAAAAAAAAAAAAAAAAAAAAAAAAAAAAAAAACGACCATATGGAGCATAAAAGAATTGGTTCGACTGTATTGTTAGACGAGCCGTTTGAGTGGTCTAACGATAGTAGTCTCGAGGTTTTTATTAACGCGATTGAAGAAGATGATACAGCAAGGTCGACAAGGAAATCAGTAAGCTGCAATCGGATCGAAGCTGCAGGAAGATTGCATCGTGATTATTATTGTGAAGATCCGAAATTCGATGATGTTTTTTTTGAAGATAGGTATCGTATGCCTAAAAGTTTATTTTTAAAAATCACACATGCTATTGAGTCTAGATTCGAGTATTTTCAAGAAGGTTATGATGCTATAGCGCAAAAAGGTTTCACAGCCATACAAAAATGTACGTCTGCCATTAAACAACTCGCAACCGGTAATCCACCGGATGAGTTTGACGAATATCTAGAAATGGCACAAAGAACGCCACGTGAATGCCTTCAATTTTTTTGTGACGCTATTATACAGTTATACGGTCAAGATTTCCTACGTAGACCAACAAGCCATGATGTTGCACGTTTATATGAAGCACACGAAGAGAGACATCACATTTTGGGTATGATCTGTAACAATTCGCATTTTCGGATTACTATTCATTTTTACTATTCACTATTACTATTCACTTCACTATTCACTCCCGAAATTTTTATTTCATATTCTCGTAAGTTAAAGTATTTTAATGATAATCCGAGAGTTTGACACTCGTCGGATCATTTCTACAAAAATCACAAAACCGTGTCCGAGATTTACTTTTAGGTTTAAACGTCATTCCAGCATCCCGATATGTCCATAAAACATTATAAACAATAGAAATATGATTTTCTCTCATTTTACGACAATTCCAAAAGTTTTGGAATTTTACGTTTTCCAGTTCAGCGTTTTACGCGAATTAAGCGTTTTAGACCCGCGTTTCCAGTTTTAGCAGCGTTTAAGCAACCCGATAGAACTTATCACTCATTAAATATGCTAATATAGGTTATATTAATAAGTTCTAACATATTTATTAGTTTCATATTTTTAGGATACCCGATTTTAAGTTTCATGACTTAACGACTTACCGTTAGTGATTACCGGGACCAAAACTGACTCCGTAAAAGCAAGATATTATCAAAACTCATATCTAGTCATCCAAGATAGACCTTGGACGAAATTTTATGCTAAGTCACAAGCCTTGTTGGCTTGTGATAGGCCTTGACCACTTAAGATAAGTTCATGTGTTGAAACTTACTTACTAAGTCTTGAAACTTCATCCTAAAGTCTTGAAAAATATCCTAAACTTGCACCTCCTTAAAGCACCTTCGTAGGCACCTTCCTAACCTCCTCATCTTCTTATAAATAGCAATCTCATCCTCTTCCTTTTTCATCACCAAAACCAAACACCCTATAATCCCTAGCACCATGATCCTTTGATCTTCAAACTACAAGTTACACTACAAAGTTAAAGGCCTAGTTATTCTCTACATGAAACTAGTGTTTATTTGATGATTCCATGGTTGAATTAGGAGCTACACAAGGGTACTAGGGCTGATCTAAGAAGGTTTTCAAAAGGATTATAGCAAGGGTTTGCAAGAGTTGTGGTGAAGGGTTTGCAAGCATAGGTTTAGTGTCCTAGTTCATACTTGACTTCCTTTCTTTAGAAAGTCAAAAGTTGTAAGAAACCCTATTATACTTTCTTGTTAAATATCATTTCCATGCTATTTATATTTCATTAATAGTATATATTGTCTTGTTATTATGTTCATGATGTATAAAAATTGGTAAAACAAGTTATGGTATATATATATGGTAACTTATATTAAGTAAACAAGTAAACTAGTGACTTATATTGAGAACCACGACCAAAATAGAGTAACCATGATATGAAACACTTACCTACTGTTATAGAGGGTTTTAAAATGAAAACATAGCAATTTGAATCACCTAAAACGAGTACACGAGTCAAAAGTTATGGCTATTAGAAGTTACTAAAATCTTTACCGCAAAACTGTCTCAAACTTTCTGTGACAGAACCTTAAACACGCAAAAAGAGGCTTTTCTGGTCCGTTTCATCAAAAAGTTAAAACACAAAAGTTGTCAGGAATGATGTTTTCTTCAAAAACTCAGGGGCACGAGCCAAGAAAACCAATAATGAATGATATTTTCTTCAATTTCTTAACAGCTATTTTAAATATCCAAGTGACTATATAATAGTTATGGTTAAATATAACCAAGAGGTCTAATGAACTAAAGCCAAGACCACAACCATGGCTAAGGCCAATGATGCGTCTCAAGACCATGGTAACAATGACCAAGGTCACGGGAAAGCCACGGCTAAAGACAATATAACTTTTAAAGATCAAAAACTTATATATTTTTATCAAATACTACAACACTGGGGAACTTCATGTGAGGGGTTCCATTTGGGTAAACGGATCGACGAGTTGCTGGATTTATGAATTAAAGTGTCCTAGCTCCTCGAACGTTTACTACATGACCTCTGAATTATGACGGCCCGAACGGTAGTAAGAGATATACAAACTATATATGTTTCATAAACCATTTTATTCAACAACTTACACTATATACTAAGTACTACATCATGAACTATATGCAAGACATATATAGGCAATTCTTCATATTCTTAGACGTTACTCCAAACCTAAGTCGAAACATTCTATTATAGGCTGCTCTTAGAGACTTTCGCGATTCAACTACCACTTTCATTTCTCTTTACATAACTTAAGGTGAGTCATAGCCCCTACTCTTTTTATACTTGTTTTAACTCTTTGGGGGAGATACATGCTCAACTACTTGCTTACTTGTACAAATACTCAAAACATTTATACTTAATTGTTTTATGCTTGATTGTCTTATACTTGATTGCATTATACTTGATTGCATTATACTTGATTGCGTTATACCTAAACTTGTAAGTCTCCTTGTGATAACACATGCATTGGGTTTCGGAGATGAAGTAGAACCAATGCTATTATCTTCCTTGTGAGCATCATAAAGTCTCCTTGGATAACACATGCATTGGGTTTCGGAGATGAAGTAGAACCAATGCTATTACCTTCCTTGTGAGCAGCATACCCAAGTGAGGTCTTCGGAGATGAAGTGTAGACTCACGACTAATTGCTTAACTGTTGTGATGAACTTATACATGTCTTTATCATACTATATTTTAGCAGTGAGTTGTGAACACACAGGTTACAAGTGTTGTTATGGGCGGGACTTGCAACTGAGTGGATTCACAATGCCTTTGCTGTGTGAACATTCGTTAAGGCTTTTCAACTGTTTTAAGACAAACTCTATGAACTCACCAACCATTGTGTTGACACTTTAGCATGTTTATCTCAGGTTAGTAAGGCGATAGTTAGTGCATGGAACTTAGAGTCAAGCTGCATATTCTGAAGACTTACGCTTTTATCATTTACCATTCAAAACATTTTGTATACATTTATGTATCATACTTTGGAATCTCATGTTTGTAACTTTGAATTCTTTAATCGAATGGTAACTTTTCAAAACGTCTCATTTAGAGGTCGTTTTCTATAACTTGTATTTTGTATTATGAAGTAGCACCCCAGTGACACAGTCTTCCGCTGCGGTATTTTGGGGGTGTTACATGATCGGTACCATAGATTGCACACATTTCGCTTGGAGGAATTATCCAATCGAATTGAGGGGTCAATATAAAAGGGGTGATCAGCAATACCCCACGATTATGATGGAGGCAGTGGCGTCTCAAGATTTGTGGATATGACACGCGTTCTTTGGACCGTCGGGTTCAAACAATGATGTGAATGTTGTGATGCAATCTCCGCTATTCCTCACCGAGTGTAATGGTACGGTACCTAAGTGCCCATTTGTTGTGAATGGCCGTACGTACAAGCGTGGCTACTATCTAACCGATGGCATATATCCTGCATGGTCTACTTTTGTTAAAGCGTTCAAATATCCAACCGACCTGAAAGAGAAAAAGTTCAAGAAAGTACAAGATTTAGCTCGAAAGGATGTTGAACGGGCATTTGGTATTCTCAAGGGTAAATAGGGTATACTGAATCGACCCTTACGGCCACACACAATAGAGAGAATTAGAAAACTAGTGTATGCGTTTGTGATATTGCACAACATGATTATACATGACGCCGGTAACGCAATCTCGCCAGTTCATATTCGGGATCCTCCGATCCAACCGGTGTTTGACGAAGCAGCCTTAGCCGAGATACGACATGAGGAAACACATTTTCGTCTCCGATTTGATCTTATAGAGCATATTCACGCTCAACAATTACATATCTCGAGGTGGACGATGAAAACGATGAAAATTAGTTTTTTAGTATTATGAAATTTAGTATTTTAGTATTATGTAATGTTATTTTATGTTGTTTAGTAATATTATGTAATATTTTTTTAATTTTAATAAAATTTTAGTTTTTTATTTAATTTTAATGGAATTAAAAAAAATGAAGTGAGTGAAGGGTGAGTGATCAGATGCAAACAAAAATATGGGTGAGTGATGGAAAAAATGGTGAATGATATGGTATAAAGAGATTGGTTGAGAGTGAGTGATGGGAGAGGGAGTGGATGATCCACTGCCAACCCCTAAATACGTTAAACATATACAAAGTATAGTAGTATTTCATCAAAACCATGCATCTTAATTTAGGGTGCGTTTGTTTTGTTGAAGGTGTCGGATTCGGATTCGAATTTGGATTTTGATTCGGATTCGGATTTGAATTTAATTTTGGATTAAAATTAATGATAGAGAGAAAAAAATTAAATGTTATAAATGTTTATTTTATATAAAAGATTTTATAAAAAATATTATTTTATAATAATTATTAAGGGGAGATAGAGTATAAAATGTAGGATCCACGTGAAAATAAAATGAATCCTACCAATTTAGGTAGGAATGAATTTTGATAAAATGATTCATTTGTTTATAGCCAAATCATAAACCAAACATATTATTTAGATATGAAGCCCACATTAATTTCTATCTTTCATTCTACAACCTCATACCAAACGGGCCCTTATAGTACTACTACTCCTGATAAAAAAAAAAAAAGGAAAGACCACGTGTTTCATCAAGTCAACTTGAATGGACCAATATTTTTGATCACTTCTTTTT